>OX393557.1:9277347-9337983 GCA_947650365.1 Chamaelirium japonicum
GTGGGAAACAATCGAATAGGACAAAAAATAATGATTACTTTTTGTCGTATTCGATTGTTTCCCACGGATCTTATCCGTTCGATCGAATAGCTACACTTTTTAACTGGGCGGAAAGGATTTGGGTCATTCGATTCACGCCGATCAGACGGCCAGGGTTCATCCGGACCACCGAAACCTTTTAACCGGACGGAAAGGATTTGGGCCGTTCGATTCACGCCGAGCAAACGGCCGGGGTTCATCCGGACCACCGAAATCGCTGTTACTGTGCCCGCCACAGTAACAACGATTATTGGTGGTCGGGTGAATCCCGTTCGTTGGATCCGACGATCGGACGGTCCGTACGTTCCCCGGCCCGCCGCATGGAAGCCGCACGTTAACCCCGGCCGCAATGTATCACTACTATATATATATATCAGCTTTATATAATAACGCAACCTAATAAATCGCCCCAGAATTTTAATGGCAAAACTTAAATAATGGGTATGTCAGATAGCACTAGAATGAAAAATGAGTTTTTTTTTCTCATCGGTTTAAAGCGATAAATAGGCATTAACAGTCACAAATGCCACATGCCATTGAATGATACAAATGTTTCCTTCATCACCTAGGAAAACAAGAAGTCATAATCAGACAATGCTACACATACATTATTAGCATGCCAGTCAGCTACTAATATGTTGTTCCACCTCAGCCGATAATGTGGGATTTTGTGTATGGTTTTTTGCAACTTCCTGCTGGTACAATGAGAATCGTCTACATATGTA
Organism: Chamaelirium japonicum; assembly: GCA_947650365.1. NCBI lineage: Eukaryota > Viridiplantae > Streptophyta > Magnoliopsida > Liliales > Melanthiaceae > Chamaelirium > Chamaelirium japonicum. Next base: position 9,278,112 of record OX393557.1, read on the forward strand.
ATTGATGCGAAGTTTATGGAAGTTTGTTCTTAATCAACAAGCACCAAACAACTTCATACCCACAAAGGGATTTCTGTCTTATGATTATCCTCATAGGGGTTCCTCTCCCATCAGAAGGGGATTTTTTTAGCAGAGAAGACTGGCAAGGTATCTCAATATACAGACTTGAGGACTTCTTAAGCAATCTGACCTCACACATAGCATACCTGCATATGTCAGCTTCTTAATCAATAGTACCCTTTGGTCATCCATGAAGGCCATATGCCTTGGGAGATGGTCAAGCAAATCCACCCAAGCCTCAGTTTGCAAGCCACTACGATCTCTTTCAATCTCCTTATTCGGAGACCTCCTTCTACCTTCATTCTGCATAACATATCCCATTTCATATGGGTGGAACTAGATCACCAGAAGTAACTTCTTATGACCCTCTCCACTGCATTATGAACACAAACTGAGAAGGAAAAAGCTGAGCACCAGTAAAAAGAAAAGCTACACGACACAGGTCAGAGAAGTTCAAATCAGCCGCCAAAGACAGATATTTAGGGGATCAGCTTCTATTGCCGTTGTCAGTCTCTCAATCAAAGGATTAACCAGAGAAGCTTTAATTTTAGATAGAGCTAATGTCAATCCCAAATATTGAAACAGTATCTCCCAGGTCTAAGCATGACTTGGAAAAATCCTGCTCTTTTTAGTGCATAATTTCAGCCAAACATGACCCTCGAAATGTTCAAACATTCTAGCAGGCCTCTGAAATAATTATTTTGAGGGCTTCAAAAAAACCATCATATCATCGGCAAAGATCATCGGTAAACCCTAGTTTAGATTTAATGAAGCCTGCAAATCCTAGTTTAGATTTAATGAAGCCTGTAGGTGATCCATTGGCAAGAACTGAGAAGGATGGGGAGCAAATTGAAGACCTTATCCAGTTGATCGATACCTCCAAGAATCCTAGGCACTTAAGAAGAAAGGAGGAATTGTCTATTGACCAACACAGAGGCATTTTAGTATCAAGCTTTGGTCAGGCCCTCCTTGAGGAATTCCTCTTTTGAAAATCCATCACAATTCATGGGCTAACAATATATTCTCTCTAATTCCTCTACACTTCAAAAAGGCAGATTGGTTAAGAGAGAATGATTCTCCTACCACCACATGAAGTCTGCTGGCAAGTGTCTTCATGAAAAAATTGTAAATACAACTGTAGAGTGCTATACGGCGAAATTTCTTGAAAGTCGTAGCATTGGGAACTTAGGAATCGGAGATATAAAGGTATGATTTACCTGTACTACCTACTGCTCTGAAAGAACTGAGAACCATCCTCAAAACATCGTCAACATACTATATACTAAAACCCCTCTCAACCGGGGTGGTGCAACATCGAGCTCCTCTCCAAACCAGGTGGTGCCACGTGTCCCTTTAAGCGTGGCTGGGAATAGGAAGCTCCAGGAGGTTATTTTCACGTATCATAGCCATTACAGATGGCTATGATTGTGAGACTTACGAGCACAACACCTCCCCGTTTAGGAATGGAAGTGACACATGATCCCATCATGTTTATCCCTATTTCCAAACATCGCACCCCGCACCTATTGGACGCTCTCCGATATCTCGCAAGACGTCAGCCCGGTTCGATTCCTCTCCCACTAACAAACTGCTCTCTCTCTCTCTCTCTCTCTCTCTCTCTCTCTCTCTCTCTCTCTCTCTCTCTCTCTCTCTCTCTCTCTCTCTCTCTCTCTCTCTCTCTCTCTCTCTCTCTTGAAACTGACCGAAACCAATCCTCGGTGGGCGGACCGAAACCGAAACTACAAACCTTAGGTGCAACGACCAGTGTTCTCGGTAGGCGATGGTTTTGGTGATGGAGGTGGTAGGTGATAGTGACCATGGTGATGACAATGGCCAGGATCAGTAGTGGCTATGGACAATAGCGGCCGGCTGCCCAAGCAACGGTTAATGATAGATGTTTGAAATTTAAATGAAGAGAATTAAGAGTAACATGAATAAAATCTAATGCAAAGTCTGAAGCTTCTATTTCTGATGCTTTAGAATTACTCTATGAAAAATGAGAGAAGTTAGCTATTCAAAGTAAAGGTACATTGAAGATAGTTTCTTTTTTAACTTTTTTATGAATCACATTAATCTTTTCAATTTTTAGAGATGAGAGTTCATCTATGATTTTAAACATTTATTTTGTTACTTTATTATCTGACCCTATCCATCAATAGATTGATTGCATCTTGTAAGAACACTGGATCTCTATATGTATGTTACTAATCCAAACCATTAGAGATATTTCAGCTACATGCATTGCCTAAAGGCAGTGGTAAGCGGCATCGGGGCTATGGCATCAGTCGATGGTGGCAATGGATGCCAGTGGTGTTTGAAGCGGTGTGGTGGTAGTGATGTTGACAACGGTAGTGACGGTGGCAGTCTGTGGTGGTGGCAAGTAGCGGCCCGGACCTCACCATGGTTATACACTAGTTCTTAATAATTCTCCACCACTTCTTGAAAAAGAGGTTATTAAATCCATCAAGAATGGGTGTTTCATCAGACCTAACTATCTTCACCACTAGTTCCAATTCATCTTCAAATATAGACTGACTGATCCATATTGCAGTTGTTGTGAACAAGATCTTCCTGAATATAATAGGCTCAAACGAGGATTTTTATCCTTCTCCATATACAAATTCTGGAAAAAAATCTAAAATATCTAATTGCTTCCTCTTGAATAATATTCACCTCTTGAATTTCAATTTCGTCAGCGAGAGTGATTAAATGAATAAAACTGGTCTAACATCTACCTTTAGATGCTGAGTAACCAATGTTATGTTTTTATCCCCCAGTCTAAACAACTAAAACCTTTACTTCTGATGACAGGTTCTTTTCACCTCTACGAAGTTCTTCTAGCTCAATAGAGGCATTTTGCTCTGTAGACACCGGGCACTCATCAAAAGGAGATGCCTAAATCTGATCATCGACCGCTTTCAAGTATCTTTTGGCCTGATGGATCTTTGAACAGGTTTCTGCTAATTGTATCGTATGACATCCCTTCCAGTTATCTGCCACTCTTTTAAGTTTAGTCATTAGTCAATACCAATTTTCTAGGCACTCCAACAATCTTTCACTAACTTCAAAAAGTCCGCCTTTTTACTATAGTAGTGAAAGAATTTAAAGGGCTTAGGGCCCCAATTCTTTTGATCAAACCAGTATTCTGAAAGACTCAAGGCGCACGTGAGGCGCAAAAATCTCCTAGAGCCTAGGCGCAAGACGTAACTCAAGGCGCGCGCCTGATTGAAGTAAGGCGCATATATATATATATATATATATATATATATATATATATATATATATATATATATATATATATATATATATATATATATATATATATATATATATATATATATATATAGGGGCATGCTATAATGCGGCATGCGGTAAGTGCGGCACCACACCGCAGCCGTCTGATGCACTCGCTGTGTGTATCGCATGCACGCAGCGGTGCATCAGACGGTTGTAGTACGGTGCCGCACTTACCGCATGCCGCATTATAGCATGCCCCTATATATATATATATATATATATATATATATATATATATATATATATATATATATGTTACGAAGAGAGCATCATTGGAGAAAATACTCTATATATTATCTCTAATCTTCATCATTACATAAGACTGCCTCTCTATATATAGAGGGAGAACGCACATCATTGTGTTACCACAACCAAGGTGGGACTATAATACTAACACCCCCCCTCAAACTCACGGTGGGTCAACCACTGAGAGTTTGCGGATAAGAAACCAGAAACGAGGAGATGGATGACACTTCGTGAATAAGTCAGCAATCTGCTCCGTCGAAGAGACATAAGGCAAAGAGATGGTCCCAGCCTCATACTGCTCTCTGGAGAAATAGCAATCTAGTTCAATGTGCTTGGTCCGCTCATGAAACACCGGATTACTGACAATCTGAATAGCACTTTTGTTGTCACAGTGAAGAGCAGTGGGACCCGAGGTATCAACACCAAGATCTCGAAGAAGACGGCGGAGATGAACGATCTCCTTTGTAGCAGTGGCCATGGCACGTAACTCGGCCTCAGTACTAGAGAGAGAAACCACCTTCTGCTTCTTGCTCTTCTAGGAGATAAGAGAGTCACCAAGAAAAAGGCAGTAACCAGTAGTCGAGCGCCGAGTAGTTGGGTCCCCTGCCCAGTCGGCATCAGAGTATGCACGAAGAGCTAGAGAGGAGGATGACGAGAAGAAGAGCGACCGAGTGATAGTGCCACGAAGGTACCTAAAAGTCCGAAGAAGAGCAGCGTAGTGAACAGAGTGAGGGGCATCCACAAACTGACTGAGAATACTGACAGCATGGGCAATATCCGGTCTGGTGATGCAGAGATAGACGAGCTGACCAACTATCTCTCGGTACCTGGTAGGATCTGAGAGGGGCTCACCGTCAGTAGGGCGGAGTTTCACATGAAGTTCAAGAGGAGTGTCAATTGTACGGCAATCAGATAGTGCAGCCCGAGCAAGAATGTCAGCTGTGTACTTCTGCTGAGAAAGCAGAATCCCCCTAGTGCTCCGAGCAACCTCCAGGCCAAGAAAATAACGCAGAGGACCCAGATCCTTCATCTGAAAATGGCTCCGAAGATGCTCCTGAAGGGAGGCTATGGCACGGGTGTCATCATCAGTAAGAATCATGTCATCGACATAGAGAAGGATGATGGCTCGGCCTTGGGGGGAAGTCCGCACAAACATAGAATGGTCTTGAAAACTCTCTACAAAGCCGATTTCAGTAACTGCCCGATGGAAACGCTCAAACCAAGCACGAGGAGCCTGTTTGAGGCCATAGATAGCTCGACGAAGACGACATACATGCTGAAGAGGTGTGTTGAGGCTCGGAGGAGGCTGCATATAGACAACCTCAGAGAGATCACCGTGAAGAAAAGCATTATTCACATCCATCTGTAATAGGGGCCAACCCCTAGCTGCAGCAACAGCGAGAAGAGTCCGAATAGTGGTCATCTGAGCGACTGGAGCAAACGTCTCATCATAATCAATCCCATACTCCTGAGTGAAACCGCGAGCAACAAGACGGGCTTTGTACCGGTCAATAGAGCCATCTAGGCGATGCTTGATCTTGAAGACCCATTTGCAGCTGATGGGCGTGATACCAGGAGGTAGAGGCACAACGTCCCATGTCTGAGTCTGCGCAAAAGCCTGAAACTCCTCAGTCATAGCCTGCTGCCACACAGGGTACTGCAATGCCTCTCTATAAGACCTAGGCTCTCTGTTTGTGTGAAGGGCAGTAAGGTAGGTAACGAACTGAGGTGAGTAGGACGTGACAGCTGCAAAACCAAAGCGATCAGGGGAGTAGCCAAAGCGGTCGAGAGGGCGATGCTCGCGCTGGGGGTAGCGAGGAGGACTGTGAGGATCCGCATCCGGTAGAGGTAGGCTGCTCGAAAAGGACGGAGTACCAGAGGAGTCACTGACAGACGAAGACGGGACAGGTGGAATGTCGGATGGAGCATAAGCAGACGAGGAATCCGAAGGAGATGAAGAACTCAAGCGTGTAGCAGGGATGACGACGGGAGCAAGAGGTAAAGACTCAAGAGCAGGAGCAGGAGGAGGAGCGGAGAAAGGAGGAGAAGGTGAAAGTGAAGGAGGCATCTCAAGGAAGGAGAGATCCTGAGACGCAGGAGAGTAGTAAGGAACATGTTCAACAAAAGTGACATGTCGAGAGATGCGAAGACGACGAGCTAGGGGGTCATAGCAACGATACCCCTTTTGCTCAGAACTGATGCCCAAGAGAACACACTTAGTGGACCTAGCTGACAGTTTGTTACGCTCATGAGAAGGAAGAAGGACAAAATATGTGCACTCAAAAGTACGCAACATGCTGTAATCAGGAGTCGTGCCATAGAGACGCTCATGAGGCGAAACACCTGCGAGGACAGAGGAAGGGGTGATGTTAATAAGGTTGACAGAGGTCAAAATGGCCTCTGCCCAGAAGGTGCGAGGAACGCACGAGGAGATAAGCTGAGCACGAGCTGTCTCAAGAATATGACGATGCTTTCGTTCTGCAACACCGTTTTGCTCATGAGTATGAGGACATGATTGTTGGAAAAGAGTCCCATGAGACTGAAGGATAGAACGCATTGTAGAAGAGAGATATTCGCGGGCACAATCGGACCTAAAAGTTTTAATACGGGCATGAAACTGAGTATGAATCATATTGGTGAAGGTCTGATAGACGTCGAGAATGTCAGAACGCTAACGAAGGAGATATACCCATGTAAAGCGAGAATAGTCATCAATAAAGCTAACATAATAAAAATAGTCATTCATAGAAGAAAGAGGTGCAGGACCCCAAATATCTGAGTGCACTAGATCAAACGGATTACAGGACTGCGACAAACTGGTAGAAAAGGGGCTAGCAGAATGCTTAGCCAACTGACATCCAGTGCAAAAAGAAAGACGAGAGAATGAACCACGACCTAAAGCACCAGATTGAAAAAGACTTTTAAGCCGAGGTTCAGACACATGACCTAGCCTCCGATGCCACAGGTCGGCATCAGAAGAAACAGCACTACAGACGACCGAAGGAGAGACAGGAGGTAAATAAAGATACTCCAGGTGATATAGGCCACCGACCCTACGAGCAGCACCAATCCTCTGTCCCGAGCGGGAATCCTGCACACTATGCAATCAAAGTCGGTAGTCGGCCCTAGTCGGCCAAGGGCCGACTAGGACTAGTCGGGACTAATTCGGGACTAGTCGGCCAAAACTTATTCTAACCCCTCCCCCCCTCCCTAAACATATATGATATATGAACTAGCATAAATGTCAATAAGTATATGATTTTAGTCGGTTAATAACAATACATACCTTCAAACTTCACAGCATGGGTATAAATACATAAGTAACAGTCTAACAGAACACAGTTGTATTGGTTTCATGCCCATGTCAAAAGACTTAGAACTAAGAATTCATCATAATATTTGTTTGATGATGTTTAATCAATGAACAACCCCAAGTTTGATTATAGGGTTATATGGATATCAACAAATAAACTAATTATTTGTCTATGTTTTTATCTGAGATTCTCAGGTGCTCAACAGATGATTACAGGGAAGAGCCATAGTTGTGAGTCTTGCGACTCAAGACTTTGAGCCAATGTAAAAAAATCTAAACAAAATTGCTTGCACAGACTCCTTTCAAAAAAAAAATTTGCTTGCAGAATGCTGCCTGGGGACTAGTCGGCAATCGAAAGTCGGGGACTAGTCGGGTCTAGTCGGGGACTAGTCGGGATTCCGCCCAGCAATGACGGAATCGAAATTAATCGGTCGGCAAAATGCCGCCCAGGGACTAGTCGCCGACTAGTCCCGACTTTGATAGCATAGCCTGCACAACACAAAGAAAGGGAGAGAAAGCAACTGTCAGACCGGAATCACAAAGGCTGCTAATAGAAATTAAGTTCATGCGAAGCTAGGGAGCATGTAAAACAAATGGTAAAGAGAGAAAGCCCGAAGAGATGGACCCAGTCTGCGAGATGGCTAGAAGAGAGCCATCCGCAATGTGGATCGGAGGAATGCGGTGGGCGGGAGAACATGCGGTAATAATAGAGTGGTCAGGGGTCATGTGGTGAGAGGCCCCAGAGTCCATAATCCAAGGTGCAAAGGTACCCGAGGTGGCAGAGAGACCGGAGGGGGGGCCGGAAAGACCAGCAGTAGGCTGTAGAAGGAGCTGCTCAAGACGCATCTCAAGACGCTGAAGGCGATCCGTTGTAGTAGTTGCGGTAGAAGAGGGGGCAGGAATAGTATTGCTAGCAACGGCAGCCGCAGGTCGATTACGGTGAGGTGGACTCGCACGCTTCTTTGGGTGGAGAAGCCAACATGAGTCAATCGTGTGCCTCGTCTTGCCACAGTGGGTGCATTGCCGAGTATCAGGCAGACCAGCGGGACGAGATCCACCCCGAAAAGGAGGAATTTTTGGGGGGGTGAGTGGCCGCTAAAACCCCCTCAAAGCTAGAGGGTACAGGTGTCTTGCGTGCGGCCACGGTGTGCAGACGTGTCTCCTCGGCAAGAAGCTCAGCGATGACAGCATCGAGACAAGGAAGCGGATCTCGATGAATCAGCTGACCCGCAAGAGGTGAGAACTCAGGGCGAAGAGCCATCAGAAATTGGTAGTCGTTCCCGAAAAAGCTGTAACTCACGCCAGGAGGCACTGACTTTGGATACCTCCAACAGAGGGGGCTCCAAAGCCTGGAGCTCACGCCAATAGCTGCGCATAAGGCTATGAAACTGCTGAATGGTCTGCTCCCCCTGCTGGGCAGACTGGGCCTGAGATAAGAGCTGATACTCGCGGGCCCCGCTTTGTTCCACAAAGCGCTTAGTAAGGTGGGCCCAGAGCTCGGTCGCAGTAGAGAAAGTGACAAGATCTGCACGAATAGAGCGATCGACCGAGGCAACTAGAAAGGCACGAACGCGGCAGTCACGAACACTCCAAGAGTCAGAGGCCACGGGATGAGAGGCTGCTGCAGGAGCAAAAGTTGAGCCGTCGAGATGACCGTATAATGCACGGCCATCCAAAACACTCCGGACTGTAGCCGACCACGCAGTCCAATCCACAACTGTCACAAGAGGAAGTCTGTAGAAACTGGGAGGAAATCCCTTGTCTGCTCGATAGGTGTCGTCGAGAACTGGGCGGAGGACACTCCAGAGGACTGATCAGAAAAGGCCATAAGTTACAGGGGGCAGTGCAGGTATGACAAATAGTGCGGAATAGGCACAGGTACGGGATAGGCACTCGTGCAGGATAGGCACAGGTACGGGATATTTATCCGGTGCGGGATAGGCACAGGTGCGGGATAGGCACTGGTACGGGATACGTATCCAGTATGGGATAGGCACTGGTGCGGGATACTTATCCGGTGCGGGATACTTGTACGGTGCGGGATACTTGTCCGGTGCGGGATACTTGTCCACGGTGCGGGATAGCACCTTTCGGTTCGGACTTGTGCGGGATACTCGGCCGCGTGCGTGTTCGGCTCCGGTGCCGGGGGACGGCGCGCGGCCGGGGGACGTGGGCAGGGCCGGTGCTGGAGGCGGGCGCAGTGGCCGGAGACGGGCGCAACGCTGGAGACGGTGCCGGAGACGATGCCGGAGACGGCGCAAGGCCAGGGCGGCCGGGGCGCATGTTCGGCTCCGGTGCCGGGGGACGTCGCACGGCCGGGTGCCGGAAGCCGGCGCAGGCGTGTTGCTCCGGGACGGGCGCAGCTCCGAGACGGGCACAGGTCCTTGTTCGGCTCCGGCGCCGGGGGACGCCGCTCAGCGCGGCCAGAGGGGAGCAGAGGTCCACGCCCTCGACGACGAGGTGCGACGAGGTGCAGCTCGGAGAGAGAGGGAGAAGGGCTAAGGCCGGGTTAATCAGGTCCACGCCCTCGACGACGAGGTGCGACGAGGTGCAGCTCGAAGGGAGAGAGAGGGAGAAGGGCTAAGGCCGGGTTAAGCATCCGACTCTGATACCATGTTACGAAGAGAGCATCATTGGAGAAAATACTCCATATATTATCTCTAATCTTCATCATTACATAAGACTGCCTCTCTATATATAGAGGGAGAACGCACATCATTGTGTTACCACAACCAAGGTGGGACTATAATACTAACAATATATATATATATATATATATATATATATATATATATATATATATATATATTCAAAATATGCATAACTAGACGAAGAAATAATCTTAAGACAAAAGATAATTTGAATAGATCGTTGTTGCAACAACAAAAATGTTGTAGCCTTGTAGGTTTGAATTACGGCTCTAAATAAGCCATTTAAAATATATTAAATCTTCAAATATGTATAGTTCAAATTCAATAACCAGTTATAAGATATCAAATGTGATATTATAGCAAACAAAAAATAAATAATGAATGATTGAATGTGTTATTTCATCCGTGTGCTTGTGCACATGCTTTTAAATCAGTATGAAATGTGTAAATCGAGAAAGAAAAGAAAACTCATTGAATCTTGTAATAGTTGAAATAATATCAAAGTCAGCAAATCCAACCCACAATTGCTCATATGGTCCTACCTAAGAACTATAACAAATAATTTTGAAAGTAAATAATATTCAATCAATGTCTCAATATTCAGACTACTGTAATCATGAATCAAATCTACTTAATAACTTAATCATATTGCCAAAAACATCAATTGCAATCACATAAGTGCACATGGTTCAACTAGGCGCGCGCCTTTTTTGCGCCTGGAGCCTGGAGCCTAGGCGCGCGCCTTTCTAACAGAGCCTGACCTAGTACTTTTTGAGGCGCAGGGGGTGAGCCTAGTTGAGCCTGAGCCTAGGCGCGTGCCTAGGCGCGCCTTTAATAACACTGGATCAAACCAACGAACAATGATGAGAGAATGATCGTTGATCCCATCGATGGTAACAAATTGATCCATTCTGAATTGACAAAAGCCCTATCAATCCTCCCAAGTATCCTCTTGATGCTAGATTGTTTATTGGACCAAGAAAATAAGCGACCTTTTGCATTTCAAATCAATAATGACTAAGCAGACATTGAATCTACCATGTAGTAAGTCAGGTACTCTCCTAGACCTACTATTTTGTTGCATATCTTATAGTATCAAAGTCTCAATCAACTAGCAAGCCAGAATTTTAAATGTCGTAAAGTGCAGACCTTTTCCAATTCATCCTAGTAATCTCCTGACAGATTCTATATTGAGTTCATAGGTTACTGACATGGCTATTTTCCTTCTAGCACCTAAAGCCACACCCAAAACAGTACATTGTTGCTCTGAGAAAATTAATAACCTTATGTCCCAAACATTAGGCTACCAACAGAAAACAATTTCGTGCATCTTCCTCTCACCACCATTAGCCTAGCCCCTCCAGTAATTTGGGGTCCTTCTTTGAAGTTTTGAAATAATTTATCTACTAATTTGACTTCAAGTAAACAACAACTACTTACTTTATGATCCTTCAATAGGTCACTGATATCCTTCAGTTCACCTGTTTTATTTAGTCCCCTCACATTCCACACACAGATAATCACCTCGTGGGGGGGAGGGTAGTTGATATTCCTAAGCTCGGTTACCAAAAAATCTGATTTTTTTAATAAGCCACGATTAAAACATGGTTTTTCATTAAATGTTCATTGTGCGACTTTTTCCAGTTTTTTTTGAAGAAGTCACGATTTTGTGAAAAAAATCACAATTTTTGCGTACTAATTCCGACTTACATGCTTTAATCCTGATTAATTATGTGTAATCCCATCATGTATTGCTCAAAAAACCTCTTGGAACATTTATATTTAAATATATTTTAAAACTTTACCATTTGTTTCCCGATTCTTTTAAAACTTTTTTCTTGATTTTTTCCGACTTCTCCCTTAGCCGATTTTTTTCTCAATTTCTGACTTGGATACTATGCTCCTTAAGTCCTAAGTCATGCAGAATTTAGGAGCCCTGCTTGGTTCTACCTGTTATAGGGTAAGCTTTAGACGCCTTAGATAAAGTGGCAGAAAATTGATCGGTCGGTTTAGAGAACAATAACCTCTCGGTTTGTCTCTCCTTCATATGTTTACACCTCTCACGACCCTTAATATACTTAGGGTTACAACTTACAATAGGTTAAAGCCCTAAACCCGAAACAATTAGAATTTTCGAAATAGTTAAATCGATCGGGGTTTAGACTTGTTGATTGGTCGGTTTGGTCCGACCCTGAGCAATCACCGTTGCGAGTAATTTTGATTGATCTGGCCAAAAATTTGATTGGTCTGGCCAAATCCGAGCAGTCTTCCAGTGGACCATGTTTCCCATACCCTAGACTGATAAGTCGATTTAAACCTGTCGACCGGCCAACCAGTGAGTTTCAGCAGTCCTCAGACACGGCCCCTACCAGCTTAGAAATAGAACCAACAAGGTAAACCCACACGCGATGGACACGGCCCTACCAATTTTAGTAATGGAACCAACAATGCATGTCACTGAACAGGAACATGAAGCAAAGTTACAAGTTTTTGCAGTGTTCTAAAAAGCGGTCTAGGCGGCCGCCTAGGCGGCGCCTAGGCGCTAGGCGGCCCCCCACCGCCTAGCCTAGGCGGCGCCTAGGCGCTAGGCGGCCCCCCACCGCCTCGCCTAGGCCCTAGGCGCTCCAGAAAAGAGGCCAAGCTCCCAGGCGGAGCTAGGCGGTCTAGGCGGAGCAAGGCGGCCGCCTAGGCGGGCTGAGGCTGGCCAGGCGGACCAGGCGAGCCAGGCGGGCCAGGCGGGTTGAGGCTGGCCAGGCGGACCAGGCGGACCAGGCGGGCCAGGCGGGTTGAGGCTGGCCAGGCGGGCTAGGCGGGCTGAGGCGGGCCAGGCGGACCATGTTTGCTTTTGTTCTTGTTAATCACTCAATCTTGAATTATGGTTATATACTTGTTCTTTAAAATAATGGTTTGGGATAATCTTGAACTTATATTAATTTTAAACATATATATATATATTATATAATATCAAAATAATAATTAAAATAATTAAAAAAAAGGCAAAACGCCTAGGCGCCGCCTAGGCCCCGCCTAGGCGCTAGGCGGCCCCCCACCGCCCGACTAGCGCCTAGCGCTTTTTAGAACCTTGAGTTTTTGCATAGTGGCTATTTTCCTTTTTTTCGTTTTGCCAAATTTAGGGTTTGGCGATGGACATGACCCGACCAGTTTTATTAATAGATATTTAAAATTGGGATTATGAGCAGGTGTAGTGGGATTATGAGCAGGTGTAGGTCAGACGGGTATTGCTCAAAGGTTTTCTCTCAACATTTTCCTATAATCAGTTGCTTCCAACTGGGAATTGATCAACAAAGGTACAACTGTCATTACTAATGGAGTTAGAAAATTTTAAAGCTTGTCATTAGACCACAAGGGCTGTAGCTTAACCTGAAGCATACACCAACAAATCCTCTTTCATATGAGACGAACCCTAATCATAATTCATTGATACTAAAGCAACAATGAGCTCCTCCGAGGAGATTACGAATCGGGCTCAAGTATCAGATTGAACCAAAATCGGCAACATGAATGGCATCCAAATCCTAGCAATTGGAAACCAAGAGAAGAAACCCACAGCAAAAATCAAGATGAATAGTGAATACCCAGTAGAAAGAACCGTCGAACCAAGCAGTGAGAGGATCAAAGCAAGAGAGAGAGAGAGAGAGAGAGAGAGAGAGAGAGAGAGAGAAGAAGAAGAAGAAGAAGAAAGAACCTGTTTTTCTTGGAGAGGAGCTTGTTCTCGTTGATCTTGCGGCCACCGCCCTCGGTGGTGTTGCTCGCGCCCTCCTTCCACTTGTCGGGCACGATCACCTTCGACAGCTTCTTCTCACCTGAAGAGAAAAGGAACAAATAAATAAGGGCAAATTCAGTACCAAGCACTACACGAATCGAAGGAGGAGCAAACGCGGCTTACACTTCTCACACACCATTGCTCTTCAGAGAGAGAGAGGAGCGAGCGAGCGAGAAAGAGAGAGAGAGAGAGAGAGAGAGGAGAGAGAATGGGTGGAGAAAAAAAATTTGGCCTAACGGAGGAGGCATATATATCTCGGAAGACAGACGAGCCCACGGTCGGCCCACCGTAGCAAAAATTAGGACCTAATGCTAGCCCGATCGAACCCGATCAGACTAAAAATTGGTTTAGGCCTACATTTTCCACACATCATATAGGTACGGGTGGCAATGGGTCGTGTCGGGTCGGTTCGTGTCGTGTCTAGTTTCGGGTCGTGTCCAAAACCCCTAGACCCAGACCTGACCCGTTTAACTAATTGTGTTTTATCCTAAACCCGTACCCGACCCACTTATAAATGGGTAGACCCATTAGACCCGTTTACTACAACGGGTCTATTCAGTTGATCAGATCCGACTCAACCCGAACTGACCCAATAGACCCGTTGATATATTACAGTATCGGATTGCGGGTAGAACCGACCCGACACGACCCATTGAATTTTAAACGGGTCTTTCCGGATATACCGTGTCCATAGACTCCATACCCTAAACCCGGACCCAACCCGTTTATTAAACGGGTCATCATGTTTACCTGTTTACGACCCGAACCCATTTAACCCTGACCCAGACTTGCTAACTTCGTGTCGAGTCTGCCGTGTCGGGTCCAAAATTGCCAGCCCTACATATAGGGATCGGGTCTACTTGTTAGATCTGAAATAAAAAGGGTCTTAATATTGGGGGAGTTTGTATTAAGTCCCCTAACAACATTCCTTTAATTGTAGGTCCCAACAAAAGGTTTGTAGCGTTAAAAATCCAATTTTAAGTATCAGGTTACATTAAGTCTAACGGCTGGCAAAAAGACTCATATGTCGATGTAAAGTTCTCGATTTGTGACACCCGTTACAAAAACAAAACAACTCGCTGAGAAACAAACAAGTTTCGGAATATATCTTTCTAAAACCCTAAAACCATTAGGTTTTGGCCTGTAAATATAGAAATAATCAACGAAAAATAATCCCCGATGCATTTGTGTACTCGTGGAGAGATTGGGTGGGCACTAAAACCCTTGGTAATGTTTAACCCTATTTTGCTTCCATTTTCTAATGTAAATCTCTGAAAAATCACTTTCTCAACTTGTACTTAACTAGATACTCTTTAAAAATGCAATAAAATCGAATAATTCTCAAAAGTTATGGGTTTGCATACTCAAAATATAGCTTTATGCGTTAAAATTTTTGTGTAAAGGTAATCAAATGTGGTTTCTAAAACTACTATCCATCCCTACGTAATGATGAAATAGGGCTTTATGTGTTAAAACAATATTGATTTCTATGATTTTGACATGAAGTTAGTCATTCAAAGTGGTCAATCCAAATGATTCTCATTTTTTTTTCTAAAAGAACTCTAGTTTTAGGTCACTAGCATCATTCTATTTCATTATCATTTCAATATAACTAAAAATATATATTACTCATTTTATTCCAACATAACATAATAAAAATTTTGGATTTTTTTTTGTAAAATTATTCATCCCTATGTAATGATAAACGATGCTTCCTATAGTTTTAACATTAGATGATACTCAGAATACTGATTTATACAAAGTACAATGAGTATCATTCAATATGATCGATGATACTCATTCATATGGGGAGGGATACTCTTACTCATGGCCTCTTACTCATATAGTTACCTATGATCCGGGCCGTCCATTAGAACCCGATGTACGGTTCGGAATAGATGGGGAGTTAATGCAATGGTGTCCGCATTAAATGTGGGATTTTAATACGAGCATTTAATGCGGACACCATTGTTTTAACTCCCTATCTAATCCGAACCGTAAATCGAGATCTAATGGACGACCCGGATCATATGAGTAAGAGGCCATGAGTAAGAGTATCCCTCCCCATATATATATATATATATATATATATATATATATATATATATATATATATATATATATATATATATATATATATATATATATATATATATATATAGGGTCAGGATCGGATGACCCAGCAAATTTTGACCCATTAATAACCCAGCACCCTTTGAGGCACTTAGAGGTTATAGAATGGGCTGATTTTTTGTAGGGATGTTGTCTATGGTATGTTGATCATCCTCACAAAAAAACAGCCAATTCTAAAACCTCTAGGTGCATCAAATGCACACTTCAAATCAACGGTTTTTGACTGTCAATTTTAACCGTTGATTTGATGAGCACCCTTTGATGCACCTAGAGGTTTTAGAATGTGCTGATTTTTTGTGAGGATGATCAACATATCATAGACAACATGTCTACAAAAAATCAGCCCATTCTAAAACCTCTAGGTGCCTCAAAGGGTGCTGGGTTATTAATGGGTCAAAATTTTGATGGGTCATCCGATCTAGGGTACAGTTCGGATTAGATGGAGAGTTAAAGCAATGATGTCTGCATTAAACACGGGCTCATATATATATATATATATATATATATATATATATATATATATATATATATATATATATATATATATATATATATATATATATATATATATATATATATATATATATATATATATATATATATATATATATATATATATATATATATATATATATATATATATATATATATATATATATATATATATATATATATATATATGAGCCCGTGTTTAATGCAGACATCATTGCTTTAACTCTCCATCTAATCCGAACTGTACGTCGAGATCTAATGGACGGCCCGGATCATAAGTAACTATATGAGTAAGAGTATCCCTCCATATATATATATATATATATATATATATATATATATATATATATATATATATATATATATATATATATATATATAGAGAGAGAGAGAGAGAGAGAGATGCTATAATGCGGCATGCAGTACTTGCGGCACCGCACCGCAGCCATGTGATGCATCTGCTGTGTGCATCGCATGCACGCAGCGGTGCATCAGACGGCTACTGTGTGGTGCCGCATGCCGCATTATAGCATGCCCCTATATATAAATATATACAGTATGATTCAATTGCCCGACAAAAAAATTTGAGGGACCTAGAGGTTTATTATTGCTAATTTTTGGTGAGGATGATCATCATGCCATAGATAGAACCTCCACCAAAAATCAGTAAATTACAAAATCTCTAGGTCCCACAAAGGTGTTCTTCATTATCGACCATTTATTTTAACCGTTAAATTGAATAGTATATTTGAGGGACCTAGAGGTTTTATAATTTGCTGATTTTTGGTGGAGGTCCTATCTATGGCAAGATAATCATCCCCACCATAAATCAGCAAATTATAAAATCTCTAGTCCCTCAATTTTTTTTGTCGGGCAAGATAAGCATGCCCGACGTTGGGCAATTGAACCGTACTGTATATATACTAGTGCATGCCCGTGCCTGTCAGCACTGCAGCGGGCCGCCTTCGGCGGCAACACACCTGTCAACAATGCAGCGGCCGTCTTCGGCGGCAAACTCCCCCCCTGCCCGGGCATCACCAACCCCACCCCCACCGTCGTATGCGACGACAACACACTTGACCGTCTTCGGCATGCCCGTGCCGATTGGCACGAAGCGAGAGCCTTCAGTGCGATCAACCAACACCCAACTCCCCTTACCATTTTGGTCTTGTTTAGTATTTACTTTGAAGACAAGTCCGAAACGATATATACTTGTAGTTTTTTGTAGGGCTACAACTTGGACGGGTCGGACTCAACCCAACCCGAGCCCAACCTAAGTTTTGGGCAGGTTTGGGTTGATGTATTTGAAAATTGGATTGGGTTAAGGTTGAAAAATTACAAATAGGGTTAAACTTGGGTCATATTGAGGGGTCGGGCAACCTAGTCCAACCCAAACCCGAGTACTCATGTATGTATGTGAGTTTGTGATATATAGATAACAATCACAACCATCTTGAGTGATCATATGTCGAGGGGTCGCAATCACAGCCAACCGTTTCACCAAGTCTCATATTATTTACTTTCTTATTGCTTATCAATTAAAGACATAATTTGATGATCCAATAAGTTTTTTTTTTTGGTAGTTTATTGAAGGTGGGAGGTCACAATCGGACACCCCCCCCGAGGCGCCACATGCCAGCGCAGCAACAGAGATCCCCGCCACCGCCGATAGAGCTACAACAACAGACCGGTACCCGGCGGGATACAACACATGCCATTACGGCGAAAAGAGGGCCACTAGAGCCACCACGAAGTAGACCGCCACATAGCGAGACAACCGACCATCGCCACTCCGACAAACAACACCACTACATACCGCACGCAGGCGGAGCAACCACTGCACCACCGGCGGAACAAAAAAGAGAAAAGAAAAAAGGGGAGAAATATATAACCCCAGAACATAATAAACAACCTTGCACAAGGAAGGAGCACTGGTGCAGAAGCCGGGCCAGGGAAGGGGCCTCGCCGCCACCACGAACAGTCGGGGAACCACGGATGAGCCCTCCAGAACCTCCATGCTACGTCGAGCTAGGGCCGCCATCAACGCCATCAAAACGAGTAGGGGCGAGGTCCAGGACCTATTCATGGCCGCCACACTGATCGCACAAGCTGCCGCTTCATGCCAGAGATGGAGCCGCCAACTCAACCTCACCGGAGCTGGAAGGGACACCCCAAAATCCCAAAAATCGAAGGGGGAAAGAGAAGGAGAAGGACGCCGACATCGGCCAAAAAACCCTATCTACAATGGATGGAGGCCTAGATCTGAACCCCAGGGAGAAGATTGTCGAACTCCCGGCCCCCCCGGCGTCGGCGACCGAGGGGGCCAAGGGTAGAACACCAGAACCCTAACCCTGGGTGAGAAAGGGGGAAAGGGGAGCGGGCCTCTCTCTTGGTGCAGTATGATCTAGTAAGTTGCATGAATAGAAATGCAACAAAAGTTGTATAATAGTGTTGGGACATATAAATTCTTTTTAGTTTTTGATCTTCAATGGTCAAAATTTTAAACCATGATTGGAAATAAGTATACCCAAACCTGCGTAACCTGACCCGTCCGACCAACTTTGGCTAACCCGAGCCTAACCCAAGCTTGAACTTTTGCTTGGATTGGGCTTGGGCTTGGGCTGGGTATCTCCTTGGAGGTTGAGTTGGGTTAGAGTTCTAGTACTTGGGTTGGGTTTGGGCCGATTCCCAACCATTCAACACCCTATTTAAAATCTTTTAATTCCTATTAGGAAGGGTATTTTTGGGATTAAAATTAACTATGATGGCTGAAAGTTGGTGAATGGAGCTAGCATGCAGTCGGTGCATGATTCAGGGTTTGTTCAGAAGAAAATTTGAGGAACAAATCTGAAATGAGGTGTATAATTGAGTGAAGGGTTTTTTGTAATCTGTTAAAAAATAAAATAGCTAGACCACTTAATTCCAAAGATCTATTTATATAAATAAAAAATCAAATAAAGGCAGAATTAATTCCAACAAGTCCTACAGTTAAACAAGCAAGTATTGATATCCATATCAGAGATCTATCGAGAGAGATGATGGTGAACCACTGAAGTTTGAATTCTAAATCCAAACTTGTATGTTTGAAACAAGTCCTCCACTTAAACTGCCACTCAGCGTTCTATTCTCAGACTTGTTTGATTTGGCATTGGCTCTTGACGCTTCTGTCCAATCCCAATGTGACACTCGGGGTGAGTCTACGTATTAGAGGGTGTCCTTCCAAAGGATGATCACACAACTTCTTCAGCCGATGTTGCTAGAATTGTATGAGATTTTGGGCCACTTCTCGGTTTCGGGTGTGAGGGATTCTGTGCGTTGGTGTTGGAACCGAGAGAGCAACTTCTCAGTTCGATCGTTCTACAGATTTATAGATAATAGGGGGCTCGTTTGTCCAGTGGCGAGCTGTTTGTGGAAGGCGAGAGTTCCATTGAAGATTCACATCTTCATGTGGATAGCACTTAAAAACCACATTCTGATGAGAGTCAATCTTTAATGACGTAGGCACCCCGGCATTGTAGATCTATCTTGTCCTTGTTGTGACTTGGGCTCCAGAGAATCTGTTGCACATATGCTGCTTCGTATTCCGCTAGCAAAGGAGGTGTGTCTGTGTAGCAACAAGAGTGCAAGGATGACCACCCCCATCTTTACAAGCTTCGTGGACCTTTTGGCGCCGGAGCTATGTTCGTCAGAGCTATGTTTCATTGGTTTCGGTAGTTTCGACTATTTTCGGTGGTTTCGACGGTTTCGGCGGTTTCGACGGTTTTGGCAGTTTCGACGGTTTTGGCAGTTTCGACGGTTTCGGCGGTTTCGGCAATTTCGGTGGTTTTGGCAGTTTCGGTAGTTTCAGCGATTTCGGCGGTTTCGGCGGTTTGGTAGTTTCTGCAGTTTTGGCGGTTTCAGTCGTTTTCGGTGATTTCGGCCGTTTTGGCAGTTTCGGCCATTTCAATGGTTTTGACAGTTTCGGTCGTTTTGGCGGTTTCAGCAGTTTTGGCGTTTTGGCAGTTTCGGCGGTTTCAGCGATTTTGGCCGTTTTCGGTGGTATCGGCGGTTTCGGCCGTTTTGGCGGTTTCAGCGGTTTCGGAAGTTTCAACGATTTTGGCAGTTTCGGTCAGTTTCGGCAGTTTTGGTCGTTTCAGCCGTTTCAGGGATTTTGGCCGTTTCAGCCATTTCGGCGGTTTCGGCAGTTTCGGTTGTTTCGGCGGTTTCAACAGTTTCGACAGTTTCAACAGTTTCGGCGGTTTCAACAGTTTCGGCGGCTTCAGAAGTTTCAGCGGTTTTGGCCGTTTTTGCTGTTTCGGTAGGTTTCAGCATTTTCGACGGATTCGGCGATTTCGGCAGTTTCAGTCGTTTCGGTAGTTTCAACGATTTTCGCAGTTTTGGCGGTTTTAGCCATTTCGGTGGTATCGGCGGTTTCGGTAGTTTCGGTGGTTTCGATAGTTTCGGCGGTTTCGGCCGTTTGGTCGGTTTCGGCGATTTCGGCCATTTCGGTCGTTTCGGGATTTTCGACGGATTCGGCAGTTTCAGCGGTTTCGACAATTTCGGCCATTTCGACAGTTTCGGCAGTTTTTGCAGGTTTGGCGGTTGGGACGTTTCGGCGGTATCGGTGGTTTCAGTCTTTCGGCGATTCGTTCGTTTCGGCAGTTTCGACGGTTTTGGCAGTTTGGCCTTTTCGGCGGTTTTGACAGTTTCGACCGTTTCGGCAGTTTCAGGCTCGAAACCGACCAAAACCGCCGAAACTGCTAAAACGGCCGAAACTGCCGAAACCGCCGAAACGAACGAAACCACAAAAACTGCCGAAACCGTCGAAACTGCCAAAACAGCTGAAACCGCCAAAATTGCAGAAATTGACGAAACAGTTGAAAATGCCGAATCCGCCGAAAATGCCGAAATCGCCGAAACAACCGAAACTATGGAAACTACCGAAATTGTTGAAAATGTTGAAACCGTCGAAACAGCCAAAACCACCGAAACTGTCGAAACCGCCGAAACTGTCGAAACTGCCGAAACTACCGAAACTGTCAAAACTGCTGAAATCGTCGAAACATAGCTCGGACGAACATAAAAAACTCATGCCGAAACCGACCGAAAGCGCTGAAACTGCCAAAATTGACCGAAACTGTTGAAACTACGGCCGAAACTGCCAAAACCGACCGAAACTGCCAAAACCACCGAAACTGCCGAAACTGTCGAAAACCGCCGAAACAGCAGAAACTGTCGAAACTGCAGCAACCGCTGAAATGGTCGAAACCGTCGCAACGGTCGAAACCACCGAAACTGCCGAAACGGCTGAAACCACCGAAATGGCCGAAAACTGCTGAAACCATTGAAATGGCCGAAACTGCCGAAATGGCCAAAACTGTCGAAACCGCCGAAACCACTGAAATCGTCAAAACCGCCGAAATCGCCGATGGTGTTTGGCATGTGTGGCGAGAGCGCAATGCTAGAGTCTTCTCCAACAAACGTAGCTCGATGGATGAGGTGGTTGGCTGTATTTGATGTTATGTGGTCGAGTGGAGCATGGGTATGCCCGCCGATTTATCGGGTAGCCTCCGTGTAGTTTGTAATTACCTCTAAACCTTTCCTTTGATGCCTAGTTAATAAACCGGTTGGGGTTCATGCCAAACCCCCCTCACCTCGAGGGTTCTCAAAAAAAAAATTTCAAAGGGAGCCGGCAACAGTGCTTACATGCCCACAAATAATTTGAGATTTGCACGATTATGGGGTTGAGTGGAGCTGGATTCTTAGAGTATCCCCAACGGACTTGCTAAAGTACCTCCTTAGCTAATGTAGCGAGTCGGCCTGCAAATATCCCTGCTCCAACGTGCTCTCTAAAAGGGTCTCGATCGCTGTGAGCTCTGAGGGGCCTTGCTTCATGTGGCGAGCGGCCACTCCCTGCTAACTGTGGGCCCCCAGCTCACGTAAGCGGCGACAACAAGCTTAAAAGTGACGTCAATGTGTGATCGGATGAATACAATGGGGTTGGATTAATGAACGGATTTGATCGCATCAAAACTTCGAAACTCATCATGTGAGTCAACTTAAGGGTTGGGAGTTATTGTAGCAAGTACAGCAACTCAGAAAAAAAGAGTAATGCTACTCGTTCAATCGAGAAAACAAACTATGCCCAAGAAGTGATGGCGGGGCCTAAGGGTCAGTGCTTGGAAGTGGTGGCAAGACTCAGGGGTCAGTGCTTGGTGTGAATTTCGGTGCACTGACCTCTATGCACCGCCAACAATTCTTGCATCTGGTTAGGATTTTAGATTGTACGAGTAGCATTATTCTTGGAAAAAAAATATCGCATAGTAGAAACTCTCCTATGGGTTTCAGAATTTAATCGGGGTTGAATGGCTAGGATCCGATCCTCTCTTCTTCTCTTTTGATCTTGGGTTTTGTCATTTTTATGGAAAGGAAAAGGGTTTTTAGACTTTTTAGAAATAGAGAGTGGCATTAGGAGTCCGTTGGAGTGCTCTTCAATCCCCGTTGCTTACTTTTACGTATATGATATCTAAGAGCTCTAAGAAGAGGGACGGCACTAGGAGCCTATTAGAGATGCTCTTAGCTGTGTTCTTGATATTAAAATGGAAGGAATCATTCCAAAGACAATAATGCCTCCTCTCATACCATTTTTTTTTTTAAAGTAAAGGGGAGTCTAACTTTATCAAAGAGCAATCTTCAGCCTGACAATAAAGTATTAATGTCTGTTATCGATTCATTGCTTGCAAATTTCTAATAGGGATGATAAACAATGTATGCTCGACTCGATAATAGCTCGTCCAAACTTATTAAACTATGCCGATAAACCAAGCTTCATATGGATTAATAAATAAACCAAGCCCGATCGAACACATGGCGCTATTTGCCAAAGTTGATTATTTTTAAGAGAAATTACACATAGATCCCCTATAGTTTGACTTATCACTTAAACGGCCTCGTGTTTAAAACCCTACAAATGCCCCCTTATAGATTGAAAAACCATACACTTAAGAGCCCCTCTGGAGGCCCCCCGGAGGGGGTGCAAGTGATATGTTTCTCGAACTATAAGAGAGCATTTGTAGGGTTTTAAACATGAGGTGGTGTAAATGATAAACAATCAAACTACAAGAGGTCAATGTGTAATTTACCCTTATGTTTAATCATATGAGTTAATTATGTTTAATCATAGATTATTATTAACAAGCCAAGTTAAATGACGATCCGTCTTGATTCGAACACTAATCCACTCCTCGAACCGTGGTGATCACGTGAATAATCAACCGCCGGCGGTTACCCTCGCAAAAATTTCATTAGACAATTAAAAAAAAATTGTAGGGGGGTTGCCAAGATAAAGTAATTGTGAATTTCAACCAAAGTTCTAATCTTGCAAACCTTTTGAAACTTCTAAAGTTCTAATCTTACCACTCCCCCAAGTCGATAACCCACCTTTTTCTGTGGAGTTTGTGGCCCAATCTCGATCCAAGGGGCTTTTCCGGAGGCCAACACTCAGCCCAGATGCACTTAGCCCAACGAGCACGGGGGCCCGTTGAGGGCTTGTGGGTGGCAGGCCCCTAGAAATTTTTTGAAAACTACAAAACGTACCTGCCTATGCACCTAATTTCATATAGGTCTGTCAATTTTTATTTTTTAACATTTTTAACCCTGAACTAAACTCCGTCTGCATTTAGCCCCCTCAGCCAAGTTTTTATCTTAAAAATAACCTTATCAATTTCGAATCAGACTTGATTATTTTATAAAATATTGGGGGACTTAGCGAGCCGTCTTTGACACAGATACCGGTTAAGCTAAAGGCATGCCAAAGCATGTAGACGAAAATACCTCTTATTGTGTCTTAAATTTTCTTTGCAATGCCACGGAACCAGTGAACACTGAACGGTCAGATCTGATCGCCTTTGCCGGACCCCACCTCCCTCCTCACCGGCGATGGCTGCCGTCGAGCTGGGGTGTGATGCACCGATCGGCGATAGCTGCCATCAGGGTGGGGTGCGATGCACGATCGACGGTGGCTGTCGTTGGGGTGGGGTGCGATGCAGTCGTTGGAGCCCCACCTCCTCCCTCCTCACCGGCGGTGGCTGCCGTCGGGGTGGGATGCGATGCACGGTCGACGGTGCCTGTCGTCGGGGTGGAGTGCGATGCACCAGCCAGAGGTTGAGCACGTCGGGACCGGGAGGTCGACCTCTCGCTGTCGCTGTCGCCGCTCGGAAGAGAGATGGGATTAGTTTCGGGTTTATCATGAAAGGGCAAGAATCTTAGGCTAAGTGAAATTGTTAGGGACTTTAGGCACATTAGCCCTAAAATATTTAACTTCTGCTTACTAGGATAAGGGTAGTTTCAGAGAATATAAGTTGATGTAGGGGGTTTAATTTCGACAGATCCAGATTTCAAAAGTTGGTTTTTGTTTGTGAGGGATTAATATGGAATGAGATGCTTAGGTCATGAAACTTTTTTGTAATTTGCCCAAAACAAATTTGGGGGAAATTTCTACAACTTCCCCCAAAACTGTGTAACCCATGTGTTAGAAGGTGTGTTTTCTGGGGTGGAATCATGATGGCAAGATTTTGATGAGTTTCTTCGAAGGAAGAGAAACTCTAAGACGAATAGTGTTTTCTTGTCGGGGAAAGCGATTGCTTCTACTTCTGTTGATCTATAGTTTTATGTGGATTTCGATCGTTTTTTCTTATGGGTTTTTTCGAATTGGATATTCCATATAAATCGTTGCCTCGTGATTGTGTTGTTTTTTTTTCTTTTTTATTTTATATTATTCGTGAATCCGTGATCATTCTATGTTTGCAATTTGCTTTATTTGTGTTGGTGCTCGTGCTTGCGCAGTGTAACACTCCCCTCACTTGTTGTACTTAGGGCTGCAAATCGAGCGGGTTGGATTGGGTTGAGGTTAACCCAGGCCCAACCCGAGTTATAAAACCCTTAATCGGCAACCCGCACAACCTAAGCCAAGCCCAATCTGTGACTTTTTCTTCAAGCTCGGATTAAACTAGAGTTAGTGCAGCTTGGTGGGTTAGGTCAGGTTGTGCGGTTCGGATAATGGTTATTTTGTTACTTGATCAAAATTTTAAATTTTAAAAACCAAAATATCAAGATATTTTATTTGTATTCTTTTTTATAGGAAATATTTTATTTTTATTCTTAGTTCTTACCAATTAGGTGTGCCTTGTAGCTCTATGGGTTGGGAATATTATCCATGTATTTTTAGAAATAATATATGTAGGGCCTATAAGGTGACCTGATACACTTAACTCGGGTTCGGGTTGGGTCGATTGCCCAACCCCTTGACCCGAGTCCAACCAAAACTTAGTTTGGATTGACTTTTTCAACATGAGCTCAATCCAAACCCAACCCAAAATCCGATTGGGCTCGGGTTCAACCAGGCCAAGTTGTAGCCCTACCAGGACTGCCTGCTGCTAGCTAGCTCACCATCAGTCATCATTGAGACCAGGATCTTTACCACAAATTTTGCCCTAATGAGCAAGGCAGCAGGGCACAAAAGGTTGGTGGGGGGTGCAGTATCAATTCAATGGGTCCCCCTCCCCCCTACAAGTGCTTGCTGCTTTTATGATCACTCTCTCTACTTTTCTAATAGAACAATTAGTACAATATTGACCATCAAGCTTAATTTATTTTGGCAACCACACTTTCAAGTGATTAACAATGCTCCACACACACACACACACACACATGGGCTGATGACCAGCTGTATTTAACCTATCAGTCCAAGCTCCTCAGATCAGAATATGTCTGCAGGTCCCCCACTCCATGGACTGATGTGCAGCTGTATTTGGCCCATCTGTCCAAGCCAGTACTCCAATGGATTTTAGCACACAAACCCACAAGCATAACAAAGGGTGAAGTAATGCAAAGTGCAGTAAAAGCCCACATGCTGTGTTCTCACTTCTCTTATGCACTTATTTAGGGTCTTGGTATTTGCGCCCCACCGACGATAAAGAGGCTCCCAATTGATATGAGCATCCATATCTAAACCGGTGATTTGATAGAGGCACCCTCTCTTTCTCGATCCACTATACTCATTCATGCCCCGATTGGTAGCTACCCTCCTCACCTTTTCTTCCTCTCGTGTTTCTTTCCTCCCCCCTTCTCAACGCTCTGATTTGTCGCTGTTGTATCTGCCCTCCTCTTGCTTTCCTTCACCTTCCTCCTTCGAAACCCTAATCCTGCTGGAGGTGTGTCGTTTGCAACCGGCCAACAAGTCGTGAAACTGCTCAATGGATTGCTATCGAGTAGTTCTACACCATATTGGTCTGCTGCGACTGGCGACATCAGAGGCGGTGGTTGATTGCACATGATCAGACATGACGGTGGAATGCATGGGACAACAGCAGTGCCCTTATCAATATGGACACATTAGGCATTTCATTTTTTTATTAAGTTGGGTGCTCTTATTGATGGCTTCAGCTATATATAGCACACAGATTACTAGGGGCAACACATTTACAAAAAAAAATCCTACCCCTGCACGAAATAGGTCCATGGACGAGGGCAACTCAGGCCCGCTACCATTTTCCGCCCACTCCGTGTAGGATGCCGTCCACCTTCGTCGTGCGCATCCATCGCCGTTGACCCCATGAAATTCACCGCCACCTCCTTCCTTCCTCCTCCTCCAACACTTGGTCATTACAGAATGAGTCCCTAAACTGTGCATTTGGCCATTCGAGGTCAAGTGCTTAACAGTGGACGAATGGGCTATAGATTTTTCTCAAGCTCGAATGGTCGAATGCACAGTAAAGGGCACAGGTTGGAACAACCCAGTGTAAGTGTAGGGAGGAGGAGGAAGAAGAGGGAGGAGGAGGATACGCTTGCGGCGGTCGGTTAGATTGGACCGACGACGGTGGATGAGTGATGACAGACGAGCAAGCCTGGACGGGCTGCAGGCGACAGTGGCAAGCCACACATTACTAGGGGCAACACAATTGCAGGTGATGCCCTTAGTAATATATCGTTGCCACTGTAAATTGTCTTGTCCTTAGTAATATGTGTGTTGTTGGGTGGGGTGTAAATAAAAACAACCATTGTTTATTACCGTTCTATCATCCTTTTTGTTGCAAAAAAACATAATCGGGGAGAGACTAACCGATTCAGTACAAAACAATCATATTTCTTCTAATGTGATTCACCCATAACTGGGCTGCATTCACGAGAATATATTTCTGGTGGCCATTGTTGAGCTTTGAGGCGCTCGCGCGGCAGAACACGACGTGTGCAGAAGCACCACAGTGTAGACGACCACCGACAAGACCGAGCGAATACAAAAACAACACAAGCAATCACCCAAGGAATTCCGACAAGGATCGATCAATGGATTCACTAGTATGGGGAAAAACCGAGTACAAGTATACTTGTCTCTAACCAATCTCTCATACACCCACATACCCCCCCCCCCAGAGAATAGATCCCGTAGCCCTCTCACCCCGGAAATATAAAGAAACCCTTTCCGAAACCCTCCGGTCTTCAATGATTTTCTCCCTTTCCCTTGATAACAGCTACCTTCTAAATCCTAACCCGGGATGCTCTTGTGCCTCCATGATCTCATAGGTTCATCCTATGACCTCCTATTTATAGCCTTCCATTCATATCTGACTTGGAGAAGGAATCTTACGAGAAAATACAGGCCGAACTGCCTCACCTGCATATTGCCATACCAAGTCATGCGCATGACCTGGGGAGGTCATTCGCACGAACTATCCCGCTTTCTCGCTCGACTTTTCTACCGATGCCAATCATGCGCACGACCGGGGGAGGTCATGCGCACAACCTTCCTGGCCAACTCCTTCGTGCCCTTGTGCTCTATTTTCTACCGTTCCTTTGCGCACGAACCTTAGAGTTATATGTGACTTGTTTGGAGCCACATCTTCAACAACCGTACACAACGCTCCAGCGCTCCAATCCAACTGACCATCTACCACTCTCTTATGCTCGGATCCATTACCCGTTTACAACCAGAAGCAACTCTCGTAGTTAGTGCTATGCATCCGACGTCTCATGCGTCTATCACTCCGGAACCATCTTTCATCAATGGCGATTAGCCCTTGGCACCCGTTGGCTACCCCTTCAAAGCACTCGTCAGTTTCTGGACAAGTTGCATGTCAGTGACCGTCTATCGACGACCCCGCACACTATTGACCGCAGTTGTGCCCGTTGCAACTCTTGTGCAGCCAATGCTCAGCGTGCCCAAGTCTAGCTCTGAGTACTCCACACTCCAGCACTTGGTGCTCGTCGACATCCCAGCACCATGTCGTCGCCCATGCGTGACCACGGCTAAGTCCGCCATGCTATTGTATACCCGTCAATGCCTTGATCATTATGCTCGTCAACACCTCCATATATCTTATGTCGACAGTCTCGCACCCAACTGCATTGCAGACATACCCACAGTTGTGCTTGTCACCACCATGATCGTCACCGCCTCCATGTTGTTCAACGACGACTCCACATGCTCAGTTGCATTGTAGGCGTGCCTGCAGCTATGCTTCCCACCTTTGTGACCGTCATCACTTTTTGTGTCATTTGTCGACAACTCCCGCACCATGCTGCACTGCAGGCGTGCCTGCGGCTATGCTCACCGATACTGCACCCGTCGACGCCCTCAGTCGTCGTCATCGACTCACACCAGTGCTCGTCGGCACCTCCACTAGTCACTCGTCAGCTAGCTCGTCGGCGGATGGAATAGTTGCCCATCGGTTACTCCGTAACTATGTGTTGCGCATGCGCTCGACACCTTCACACAAATGTGATTCGATGTGTTTCCATGCCATTGAGGTACCCCCCTCGATCCGGAACATGCACGTGTCCATGACATCGCGGTGCATCCCTACAATCTATTTGGATTCGCGATCGTCGTGTAACCCTACCACCAAAACCAGCTGCAGCACGCAGCTCGACGTTGGCATCACTTTGGCACATCCCAATGATCTCCTTATTGGTGTGGGCTCCGCCTCGTCGTCAGTTGTTGCTCATGCAAGAGTCCGCCCAGCTCTGGACTGATCGTGCGCATAATGGGGTCATAGTGTGCACGACCAACCCCAATTGCACGCATAATAGGTTCATCGGGCACATGACTAGCACCTATTGTGCGAACGAAATCCCCATTGAGCTCACGATCCATCATTGCCTTTGTTAGCTCTGCATTTCTGGTCACCATGCACCGGGGGGGTTCCCCCCGCCTCGTGCCCCGTAAGTCACTACATCGGCCTGCATGCACCACCAGGGGGGGTGCTATGCCCTCACCTCCCCGACCCTCGGCTCCACTGATTGTACGAAGCCATCAAAGCATCGTCGTGTGTTGAAAAATTGGGTCGATAAACTAGGGTGGATTAATCAAAATCTTCAAAGCACGAAATTTAATTCGCTGTCATTTAGACAAAATTTTCTCCCTCAAATAAAACTATGAGTACAAATAGAATATTTGAGGAACTGTCATGAGGATACAGTGAAACTCCTAATCCGTGATTCGTCAGATGCGGAGTATGTACTCTCCAATCCAATCAGGATACACCCTTCGTAAATAGGTCCAAATACTCTCAAGTTTTAATCCAAATTTATAGAGTTCGATGTAATGATTCATCCAACCATTGCACTCTAAATATGTACCGATTCATCCAACCAATGTAATGATTCATCGGTCAATATGTGCTTGAAGCATCGCTAACCCAATGGAGGGAGCACCGTACCTTCTACTTTTCCGTGATTCTCTCTCTCTATATCTCTCTCTCTCTACTTCTCTCTCTTGTAGAGGTCTCCAAGAGGGTGAGGAGGTTGCTTGTCGATCTACCCATTGTCCCCATGGCATCACATCCCATACTTTTATATACAGGTGGGGGTGCTGTGTATGGGGAATCCTGATAGAGATGGACTATCTGTTCTCTCATTCTGGGCTTGGCTAATGGGCTGAGCACATGGGCTGGACCCCAACGCTTCGGTGTCTCCCAAACCCCTTCCTAGCTTTATTTAAAGAACCCCAGGAGGAGCTGAAGAGAGAGAGAGAGAGAGAGAGAGAGGGGGAGAGATGGGTTGTTCATGGGGTCTCTGCTTCCTTGGCCTCCTGTCCTTGTCAGCCATGGGGCTGAGGTCTGCAGTGGGGGAGGGGGAGGAGGAGGGTGGGGCGGGGCTTGTGATGAACTTCTACAAGGAGTCCTGCCCGCAGGCCGAGGACATCATCAGGGAGCAGGTGAAGCTGCTCTACAAGCGCCACAAGAACACTGCCTTCTCTTGGCTCAGAAACATCTTCCATGACTGCGCTGTCAAGGTCCCCCTCCATACCACAACTACAAAACCCTAATTTAAAAAAGAAAAGAAAAGATCAAGACTGGATCTTGACTGTGAGATTTGTTGATGGGTTTTTTTTTTATTTTTTTAATTTTTTTTTGGGGGGTGTGGGTGCAGTCGTGTGATGCCTCATTGCTGCTGGACTCCACGAGGAGGAGCCTCTCGGAGAAGGAGACCGACCGGAGCTTCGGGCTGAGGAACTTCAGGTACCTGGATACCATCAAGGAGGCTGTGGAGAGGGAGTGCCCTGGCGTCGTCTCCTGTGCTGACATCCTCGTCCTCTCCGGCAGAGATGGCATTGTCTCAGTAATCACCTTCTCTCTCTCTCTCTCTCTCTAACATGGGTTTTCATGGATTTTGGTGTTTTTTTGGTTTGCCATGCTTTTCCCTCTCTGAAGTCCCCTGCTCTTCTTTGATCTATTATTCTGACATCTTGGACCTCTCTCTCTCTCTCTCTCTCTCATGGGTTTGCGTGGAATCTGGGGTTTTCCCTCTCTACGACTACGAGTGCTAGTTCATCATGGGTTTGCTTAGATCTGCCCAATACTAGAAACTCGGAAAGCCCCCTCTGATCCAACACAAACACCCATATGGATCTAAGTTTGAGGACAAGCAAGCATGTCATTGTTTTACATTTCTGCTTCCATCCCCTCTCTCTCTCTCTCTCTAAAAATTTTGTGTGCAGCTTGGAGGGCCATACATCCCCCTCAAGACCGGGAGGAGGGACGGGCGGAGGAGCAGAGCAGACATGGTGGAGGAGTACCTCCCCGACCACAACGAGAGCATCTCCGCCGTGCTGGAGAAGTTCGCCGCGATGGGCATCGACACCCCCGGCGTCGTCGCCCTCCTCGGTACCATCGCCATCCCACCATACATACAACCATACATACATACATAACATGTATCATCATCAATGCATGACCAAACCTTATCAGCAATCTGACACATGGACCCATGTCCGAATCCGAACCCAATTTGATCTGGGCTCAGGTCCGTTCGCATAAATTAAATAAATATATATATAAATTTTTTTTTATTGATGTATACGTATACGGTGGTGCAGGGGCCCACAGTGTCGGCAGGACTCACTGCGTGAAGCTGGTGCACCGGCTGTACCCGGAGGTGGATCCGGCGCTGAACCCGGAGCACGTGCCGCACATGATGAAGAAGTGCCCGGACCCGATCCCGGACCCGAAGGCGGTGCAGTACGTTCGGAACGACCGCGGCACCCCGATGGTGCTGGACAACAACTACTACCGCAACATCCTGGACGACAAGGGCCTGCTGCTGGTCGACCACCAGCTCGCCCACGACCGCCGCACCCGCCCGTACGTCAGGAAGATGGCCAAGAGCCAGGACTACTTCTTCCGGGAGTTCGGCCGGGCCATCGCCCTGCTGTCGGAGAACAACCCCCTCACCGGCGCCGACGGCGAGGTCCGGCTCCAGTGCAATGTGGTCAACAAGCACTACTGATCACCGGCGCGCACCGCCGCTCAGGGTGGTGCTGCACTACCCGCCGCGAGGTGGTGATGGCAATAAAGTCGGGTGGTTCCTCCACTGTACGTTGTTAGGTGGTGCTTCTGGTGGTGGGCCTGGTTAGCTATCATGACGTGTGCTGCCTGTTGCCCTTTGTTTCCCCTTCTTAGCTAGCTACTAGAATGGACGGTCATGATGGCCCGGGTGTCGGTCGATTATATTACCGTTTGTTTGTTTGTTTGTATCCCAAATTCTGTCTTCTGTGATGTGCTGCTGTCAGAGCATCTCCAACCGACAACTGACTCCTAGTCAGGAGCTCCTCTCCAATGGACTCCCAACTAGGAGCTCTGGAGATCGCTCGAGAAGGCTAGAGAGGTGGGGTCCACTACTTAGGCTTAGGGGTGTTCATCAGTTCGGGATGACCCGCCGAACCGAACCGTTGACCCACCTAACCGGTCTATTTGGTTCGGTTTGGATTGGGTATTTTTAACTGTTCGATTTGGTTCGGTTCCAAAAAAATAAAAAACCTGTTATGGTTGGTTTGGTTCTGAGTTGTGAGTTTTTTAACCCGAACCAACCCAACCTGAACTATTGGTACTATACCCTCAGTGTTCCTACTGTGTAGTGTACAGTGTCACAAATATTGTACATTACATGGAGGTAACCCCAATTACCACCATTCGGTGCATTCAAAACTTTCAAGTGTTCAACGTTATGATGAAACAGAAAAGTGAAGGGTGTTGCTATTTGCACCCACATAATTACTAGCACCCTCAAATCCCAACTTATGAAATATCTCAAGATGAAAAATTAAGGGTGTTGCTAATAATTTTATAGGGGCAAATAGCAGGATTAAAAAATAAGATCTGAACCGACTCAGCGGCTCAATCATTCACGCCTCACGGTGTGATGACAAGCGATTTGAAAGACCTGCAGAACCGAACCAAACCGAACTTTTTCGGTTTGGTTTGATTCGGTTTTTACCAATGAATGGTTTGGTTCGGTTCCATTTTCTAGAGAACCGATCATCTCCGGTTCGGTTCCAAATTTACCAAAGAACCGAACCAATCCGGACCATGGACACCCCTACTTGGGCTCCGAAGGAGCTATGGCTTTGCGAAGGCACTCGAGCTCCCAACTGGGTGGGTCTATGTAGGCCTTGGGAGCTGCGCTAGGAGCCGGTTGTTACGGTTGTATGGAGATGCTCTCATTTCCGAAAAATATAACACAACCTTAACTATCTGAGGGCATGCAGCAATATCTAGTTTTGTTTTTTTGGGGAGTTAGTAACCACTCATTTTAAAGTGATGCTTTTAATCTTAAGGATTTTGAAATGCTGTGGACGCAGTTGTCCTCCATAGTATTTTAAATATTTTTTTGGGATGCCACCGAATTAGTGAATCACCAACCTAGGGTGGCTTGTTGCCATCGGACACTGTCGTTTGTCGCCACCGAACCAACCCAATGAATGTTGTCGCCGTTTGTTGTTGCCACAGCTGAGCCGAACCCTAACTCTACGCTTGAGATCTACAAGCCGTGAGATGAACCCTAGATCTGAGATCTCGTCGAACTATCATCGAACGCTGTCGGATCTGCTCGTCGACGTCGCCGGGGATGTTGTCGGCTGCCCTCATTGTTTCTGCTGCAGTCGCCTTCGGAGCTGGTCGTCGGAGTTGCTGGCCGATCTCCCATCGTCTCTGCTGCCGTCGGAGCTGATCGGGAGAGACGGGGAGAAGAAACTGAAGAGCGATAGTTTTGGGTTTACAAATAAAAACAGATAATTTAGACTAAATCAAACTATCAGGTGTCCTGATCATAGGCTTGATCTGTTGTCGGGGACCTCTCACACGCTAATTTTTTTTTTCTTCTTTCAAATCTGCCTAGAGATTGTGCCATGTGTTCGTCTGGTATGGGCTTACATCACCTATTTTGGATTTGTAGGTATTAAATTTTTTTCGAGTATATAATGACTTAATTTTTTTTAAGAATAACCCAAACTCATGATTAGGCTTGACTGACACCGAACATTGGGGTAGGGCTGGCAATTTTGGACCCGACAGGGCAGACCCGACACAAAGTTAGTGGGTCTGGATCAGGGTTAAACAGGTTCGGGTCGACACGATAGACCCGTTTAATAAACGGGTCGGGTCCGGATTTAGGGTCTGGACACAGTATACCCGAAAAGGCCCGTTTAAAATTCAACGGGTCGTGTCGGGTCTACCCGCAATCCGATATTGTAATATATAGTACCAGCGGGTCTATCGGGTCAAGTCAAGTCGAGTCGGATTGGGTCGGATCGGGTCAACTAAATAGATCCGTGTGGTAAACGGGTCTTATCGGGTCTATCCGTTTATAAATGGGTCGGGTACGGGTTTAAGATCTAGACACGATTAATTAAACGGGTCGGGTCCAGGGGTTTTGGACTGACCCGAAACTAGACACAACACGAACCCGACCCGACCCATTGCCACCCCTACATTGGGGTGATCGGTCTCGGTGCATGGGATGGTCAGCCCCGAGTAAATGGGGTAGCCAACCCCAATGCATGGAGTGGCCGGCCCCAATGTTGAACAGGGCGACCAAAGAGGAAGTAAAGAAAAAATAAAGGAATTAAAGGAAAGGAACAAAAGAAGAAAAAAAAAAAAAGGAAAAGAAGAAAAAAAATAAAAGAAGAAAAAGATAGAAAGAAAAGAAAAAAGAGCGAAAAAACTCTAAATCGATCCCCGCATGCCGGATGGCTGGCCCCAATACTTGGACCGATAGTCCCCAGTAACAACTAGGGCCGGCAGATTAAAAAGAAAATTCTAAGTCTGCATCTATCCCTAAACCAATAAGTAATTATGGAAACTTGCATAGCCCTTCATAACTCCCTTAAGACACTCAAACAACCCGATAGTTATGGAAATTACACGACTGTCCACATTCCAATAAACTACTCCAACCACTAGAGAGTTATGGAAACTACACAACTCCACACACTCCCATAACAACTCTACTTCTTATAAATAGAGGGGTTGAGACAAGCATAAGGGACACTGGAGGACGAAGACTTGACACACCAGAGCTCTATTTCGACGACTTCAAAACACAAGGAGATTTCAAAGAAAAAACTCAAGATACCGATACTCTACTTCAACGACTTCAAGAACACACGAAGACTTCAAAGAGTAGACTTGAGATGTCGAAACTCTGCTTCAACGACTTCAAGAACACATGAAGACTTCAAAGAAAGTACTCAAGACTCCAAACTTCAACTTGGAGCACAATGTAAAAAGGTCCAGAACGAAGATTCCAATTAAACAGACAAGACACTCCACATGTTCTAGTCAAAGGCAAAAAAATCGAAGACGAAGGAGCAAAACAATTCTAAATCCTAGTGTGAAGTTTGGAAGGACCACGTACTACAAGACTCTTCTATCTTCAAAAAAAAAAAAAAAAAACTTATAAATTCAAATTAAATAATTGGACCATCGATAAAATCCCTGATTCATTTTTTGTACTTGCTCAACCACATGAGCAAACATTATAATTTGTTTAGCATTATTTGCAAAGGCAATTGCTCAAATTTTTGTTTATACAAATTCCTGGCACGTCTGATAGGACTTTTGTCGCCGTTTATCCCTCGCTATAATACGGCATGCGGTAAGTGCGACACCACACCGCAGCCGTCCATTGGATCCCGATGTTCGGATTAGATGAGGAGTTAAAGCAATGGTGTCAGCATTAAATGCGGGCTTTTAATACGGACACCATTGCTTTAACTCCCCATCTAATCCGAACCGTACGTCGGGATCTAATGGACGGCCCGGATCATAGGTAACTATATGAGTAAGAGGCCATAAGTAAGAGTATCCCTCCCCATATATATATATATATATATATATATATATATATATATATATATATATATATATATATATATATATATATATATATATATATAGGGGCATGCTATAATGCGGCATGCGGTAAGTACGGCACCACACCGCAGCCGTCTGATGCACCCGTTGTGTGCATCGCATGCATGCAGCGGTGCATCAAATGGTTGTAGTGCAGTGCCGCACTTACCGCATGCCGCATTATAGCATGCCCCTATATATATATATATATATATATATATATATATATATATATATATATATATATATATATATATATATATATATATATATATATATATATATATATATATATATATATATGAGTGTTATAGTGAGCCAGCTATAAGCGGAGAAAATGAGCTATGATTGAAAATACTATCCTAGAAGTTAGAAATTTATTAAAATTTGGTGGGTGTGTTGCATAGGGTAAGATGACCATCGTCACCAATTTTCAACAAATTCCAAAACTTATAGGGCCATGAAATTGTAGAATCTTTATCGACTGTCCATAGTAACCGTTAATTTTTCTTAACACGTTTGATGGCCCTAGAAGTTTTGGAATTTATTGAAAACTAGTGAGGATGATCATCGTACCCTAGATAACACACCCACCAAATTTCAATCAATTCTGAAACTTATAGGGATCTATGGACATGTAATTTTGAAATGTTATATTGACATGCCATCAAATAAGCCTATATTGAGATTTCAGAATTCGGTGAATTTTTGAGAGGATGCTCAACTCATCAAGTAAACCTATATGGGGATTTCAGAATTCACTGAATTTTTGTGAGGATGCTCAACTTGCCATAGATGACATATCCATTAAAAATCAATTGATTTTGAAACCTCTAAGTGCATCAAATGTGCTCTTCAAATTAATGGTTAAAACAGATGGTTAATAAACCTCAGTACATTTGACTCGTCTAAAGGGTTCAGAATTAGTTGATTTTTTTACAGATGTCATATATGACAAGGTGAGCATCCTTACAAAAAATCAGTGAATTCTGAAACCTCCTTGTAGGTTTAATTGATAACATGTCAAAACGACATGTCAAAATTTTTTACATGCCCACGGGATCAGGAGACTCGCCATTTTTTTACTCGTACTTTTACCCGTCATCCAAATCGTATGTAAGGAATTCCACAATGTAGATCTATATTCATAGCTTTGAAAATTTTCAGTAGACTCATCACATATGAAAGTCTATGAATATTAGTCCACTGCAATGGTAAGGAATTCCACATTGTATATATATCAAAGAAGTTTGATCAAACAAAAAATAACTAGAACAATTTTGTAAATTGATATTTTACAGAATTACTTTAGTACAGTAATTAACAACTATTATTTTACTGAATTATGAGCTTTGATCAATTAGTTGTCTAATATGAGTTTGAGAGTAAATTCTATATATCCTTGGAAACCTTCAGAATTTTTGTAGGCATTAGCTTAGCTCAAGCCTTTACTATATATCCTGAGAATGTGCAGAATTTCTAGGTTCTTGAGCATCTAATTTTCATAGCTTTGAAATTTTTATACACCCTTTGTAAGGAATTCTAACCTTTGGGAACCCTTTGAGAAGTTCCCTCTTACTAGGACTTCTTGAAGGAAATCTATAATCTCCAAATAGATTATAGAAGTTCTCTCTCTCTCTCTCTCTCTCTCTCTCTCTCTCTCTCTCTCTCTCTCTTAAAAGAAAGTATGAGAATTTCGTAATTGACAGACATTATATCATCGCTATAGACATGGTATTTGTTCATTATAGTCTCAGCCTATGGCAGCTATTTCTACTGAAGTACCATCAGAAGTTAACACATGCCCATTTCAATACCAGTTCTATTCTCAACACTCCTACGACATCCCTTAGAATTTCAAAGTGAAGAGTAAAAACAAACAAAGAACCAAAATCCAGATATGCACATAAATATTGCTCGTCATGTAGATTCGTCCAATCTACAACCTTACAAACGATGTTAAAGATCCAGAAATAAAAGAAAACCATGAAGAAGTACCTCAGATTGTTCCTTTAACTCACTAACACAGTCCTCCATGTCAGCACAGCTAAAATAGGTCCTCACTTCAATTTTGTGACTGCTGACGTGGCATTTGACCAAGTTTCTAGATAGGCTTGGCTGGCTGCTGAATCCCACTTCTCATCATTGCACAGAACTCTTCATAGTTGATCCGTCCGTCCTACATTTAGCATAGGATCAATAAAGACTAGAGTTCACTAAACACTTGAGCTCTACAACCTAAACGAGAAATGACTTACATTGTCCGCATCAACCTCAGAGATTATTTCCTTGATAGTGGCAGCATCACCCATTCCATGTTCTTCCATGGCCGATTCCAATTCATCTCTTGTAATAAACCTGTGAATGAGAATGTCATGAGATCTCAGAAAAGTCGTACAAGAGTTAGCCATGCCTTCGTTTGCTCTCTCATTGGCTCATTGC
This sequence comes from Chamaelirium japonicum, assembly GCA_947650365.1. NCBI lineage: Eukaryota > Viridiplantae > Streptophyta > Magnoliopsida > Liliales > Melanthiaceae > Chamaelirium > Chamaelirium japonicum. The sequence goes on from OX393557.1 coordinate 9,316,194, forward strand.
GTGTGCTTAAACTGCCTAACCAACACGATAGGTCTCTCTACCTGCCAACTGGACTACTAGGTGTCTTGGCAAGCTGCACTCTAGCCAAATTGCCTAGTTCATGTTTTCGACACCAATCACAGAGGGTTGACATCAGGTTGAGAGCAGGGAAGACAGTTATTGTCGATCTTCCTTATAGTCGACCCCATCTCGATGGGATTGGACAAGGATGATGATGACGACGACGACGATGGAATTTTAGGTTCAGGCAGCGATAGTATTTCTATAATTTAGATGAATTACAGACTCACCCACTGCCATCTTTATCAAAATACTGAAAGGCTCTATATAAGTGCTCGTCTCTTTCTAGTTTGTGCCTATGCATTGTGGCCGTGATGAATTCGATGTAGTCAATTGTTCCATTACCATCCACATCAGCCTGAAAGATCACATATTTGAGAGTTGGGAAAGAATATGAAAAAAGGTCTAAAAAGGGAGATTGATTCATAAACTTTGTATATTGATCATCTTACAGCATCCATGAGCTGCTTTACTTCAGCCTCCGAAAGCTTCGACCCAAGTCGAGTCAAACCCGCCTTCAGCTCCTCATATGTGATCGTACCACTATTGTCGGTGTCCATATTTGTGAACATTTGTTTCAGGCCTTTGATTTCTTCTTCAGAGAGATTTTCAGCAATAACCTAGAATCATTACAGAGTTAAGTAAAGGTACAGTGGAAAGCATGCAATTCAATGACAATTCTAATATCCAAACCTTCAACGCCAGCTGCTTCATCTTGTTCATCGCTCTAAATTGCTTCATCCTAGAAAGAACAGCACTGTCTATAGGTTTATCAGATGCCTCTCCATCTTTCATCCATGGATGCTCTGTGATCAGGCATAGCATTAGCGATGGCCATTAGCATGTAAAACTAGAACCCAATATAGTATACTGGTAGAATTAGATCAATATTTATCTGAAAAAAAAATACAGACCAAGAACTTGGGTTGAAGTAATTCTTTTTTTGGGATCGTGGGTCAGCATCTTTTTAACCAGATCTTTAGCACTCTCAGATATAGATGGCCACGGTGCACTTACAAAGTCAATATCCCCTTTCAAGATTTCATCAAAAATTCCTCTCTCATTTTCTGCAAAACCAAAAAAGGCAGCCAAGTTGATGAAATGGTTTTCAAGAATGCCTGAAGGAAAAGATGAATGTTAAGTCTTGGCCTTACCAGCCCAGAAAGGAGGCACACCACTGAGAAGAATATACAAGATAACTCCTGCACTCCAAATATCTATCTCCTTCCCATAACTACGCCTTAAAACTTCAGGAGCGACGTAGTAAGCACTTCCAACTATATCTCTGTATACTTTACCTGGAATGACTTACACCGAAGATCTGTTAGCATAAATTCTATTGATGGGATAGGGCCATAATTATACAGAAATATTCTGAAAGTGATCAACAAGGGTCATTGGAAAACATACTCAAACTAGATCCTAAAGACATAGTGGCTTATAAACCAGATGTACCAAATAATGTAGCATTATTACATGGATGCATATTTGATGGAAATTATTGATGGGCCAAAGGCATTCCGATTACATGACGGCTATACATGGAGATGAAGAGCATACACCTGAAGGCATGACCAAAAAGGTTTCTGAAACAGGAGATACAGGGATGACATGAAGGACGTGAGGCTTATCCTTTTTGAATGAGGAACCCAATGCTAGCTCTTAGGGTTTCCAACAGATTTAGCTTGAAATAATAGGAAATAATTTGGCAAACTGTCTTTATAGATTATCAGAAATGGTGCTGGTATTAGGTATCCATCAAGGTCTTCATGGGAAAGAACTTCAAGTTTGTCCAAAACGAATGTATATTACAAGATACCTTACTGCTCATGTGGGTTCACTCTATGGGTTGGGTCAGTCAAGAAATCGGATCACGTTATTAAAGTGGGCCTGATTAAATGAAGTTGCTAAAGGAAAAAAGAAGTGGGTTGGGTTATAATAAACGGGTCGGGTTCCAGTTAATCGGGTTTGGGCAGTGGATGTGGGTTTTGGGTTTGCTAACCTGATTAAATAAAAGGGAGAAAGGGGCTTGAAGTTAGGGTTTCTCACAAAATAGGGGGCACAACGGTCTGAAGAGGCTTAAGACTCGGGCAGTAGCTACAGATGGATGGTTGTGGGATGGCTTGGAGTAGTGATTGTGGAGGCCAAAGGCCGATGATGGGCATACAACAGAAAGATGTTCGCTGGTCTGTGAAACTTTGACACAGATGATTGCTGACATAGTGCGTGGGATATGACAAGCATGTCTAAACCAACATATATTCATTGGATGTAGGTTCTGATGGGATCAATGACATTTATCAGAGGCCTTTGGGCGGGTGATTGATGGTGATAACCATTGTAGTTGTGAAAAAAGACAAATGCCTTTGGAGACTGGAATCAAACCATGGAATTCGGGTTCACTATATGTGTCTGGTTACGGAGGACACCTGATTGACGGCTGTGGAGTCTGTAGCTACAATAATTTCAAGCCCAAGAAGGTGTTACAGTAGATTAACTAATAAGTACGAAGTTAGGTAGTATACGGTGGCAATGTCCTTGATGGCGGTGTTGACATTGGCAATTGTTCGAAGCGGGGGTGTGGAATGTGGTAGACATTGGGGCTAGTGAGTGAGTATGCTATGAGTGAACTTTCTATTATTTTATAAGAGAGAGAGAGATAGAGAGAGAGAGAGAGCGAGAGGTGGGAGCTCGAGAGAGTTGGAGAGACGAGATAATGGGGACGAGAAAGGGAGAAAGGCAACAAGAGATATATGGACCTCCCACATAGGGCCCATGCCCAAGCTCTCACAATCGACGAAGTTTTACCTCAGAAAAAGGGAAAGCAAATCCGAGATGATTTTTCTCCAAGCCCTAGATATTTTTAGGGCTGCAACTCAGGCGGGTTGGGTCGTGCTAAGGGTCAACCCAAGCCCAACCAAGTACTAACACCTCCAACCCGAGATGCCTAGCCCAAGCCCAACCCAAGCAAAAATTTCTATGCTCGGGTTAGACTCGGGTTAGCCCAAGTTGGTAGGACGAACCAAGTTGTGCAAGTTCAAATATACTTGCTGTTTAAAATTTTAACCTTTGAAGATCAAAATCTAAAAACTTATACTTGTTAACACTACCATGCAACTTTTTTAACATTTCTATCCATGTAATTTACTAGATCATTAGATAATACGTTCATTTGATACACAAGAAGCAAATAAATAATATGGGACTGGATGAAACGGATGATTGTGATTGCAACACCTCAACATATGAGTACTCGAGATGTTGTGGTTGTTACCTTTATATCAGACTCGTAGATATACAAGAGTACTTGGGTTCGGGTTGAGTCGGGTTGCCCGACCCCTCAACCTAAGCCCGACCCAAATTCAACTCGGGTTATATTTTTTCAACCCTAACCCAACCCAATCTTCAAATACATCAACCCAAACCCGCCCAAAATTCGGGTTGGGCTCGAGTTGGGTCGTGTCCAACCCACCCAAGTTGCACCCCTAGATATTTTTATTATACGTTGGAGCTGTTTGAAAAGCTATTACATAATCAAATCACAACGAAAACCAGTATGAAAATCAAATCCCAATTGAATTCCACTAACAATCCCTAAAATAATCGAACAACAACTGAATCCCAAAAAAACATCCCAATCAACCACCTAACTATACATTATCTTTAGATAACCACTTCTACATATTATTATTTTGCAAAGAAACCCTCAAAAAAAAATAAAATAACACTGAAATCTTCTAAATGAATAACATAGAATCATGAAAAGAAATTGGGGCAGCTTTTCTGGTCCACATCATGATGTCTTAGAGATCAAACACAAATTTAGAAAAACTAACTCACGTTACTTTACTATAGATATCTGAATGGGGATTGGAGATATCAAGAACAAACTACTAATTTGAATAAAAGACTAATTCTAAACTTTGAAGTAATAATTAATCTACACAGGAAAACCAACCAAACAGAACTTTGAGATCATTAGTTTTCTGTTTGATTAGTGAATACAAGGCATAATTTCCAGGTGAGTTTTAGCAGCTAATGAAAAGGCGAACCCAAGGGTTCACTTGTACCCGGTGCCATACTAGCCAAGATTAATAAGGAAATGGTACACATACCGTCAATAAACTATTAGACCCTTTATGATCAATATGAACTAACAGCTACTGTCAAGACAATAAAACTAAGAAATAGCCAAGTATAAAAACAATAAAGATCAAAAGACTTGTAGAAAAGCTGAAAAAAGACAACCTTTATTTAGATGATTTATGACTAAACAATAATAATCAAGGGAAAATGCATTCCTCACAATTAAAACAATTTAACTTACACGTTTATGTTGTTTAATATAGTGAAGTGTGACAAACATACAAAAAAATGGCAAATCCAAGAACATGTATGCTCAAATATGTGATTTCAAATATAGGCCATAGAAAATTTTCATATTAATATATTAAAATGGGTAATTACCACAAAATGCAGATTATGAGGATAAACAGAAGAGCATAAATGCATATGTCCGACACCAATCTGATGCCAGATGTGTGTGCCTAATCCTTAGATGATGCGATGGACATTCAAGATATCAATAGTTGAATGTTGACCCTGTATCTACCCACCAATCAACATCATTTTCACCTTGCCTAACACGGGCGATCATGATAAGTATGGTTGAGTGGAAGCTCTCTCAATCTATTACAAGGGCATGTTGAGCAGTTGACAGACACAGCAATCACGAGCATAATGGCTTAACTTGCCACACTTATAACACTCATTAGAGGATTCTAGTGCTGTCAGTGTTGCCCTAGCTGTCGATGTTGTCCTAGCGATTCCGGCATCCATTGCTACTGTAGGTGTGGCCCCTGTGGGGAGCTCTTTTAACCTTTTTTTCTCAAGGCTTTCACAGACTGCTTTGTCGCATACTCTATTATGTTACAATACTGTCAGGAGCTTGGAAGACGGCTTAAAATAGTGCCACATATGGACCTATTTGTCACATGCTTCCCTACCACCTCTACTTGGGTTCCTAGGTTTAGAAGGTCTTGAACTTGTGCGTTGACTAACTTGTGGTTAACAATTTTGAAATTGCAAAAGTTTTCCACAAGCCAAGTCATGTTCTTGTCATCATCGTCCTTGAGCTTCTTAGCTTTCTCCTCCTCCTCTTGAGACGAAAATTCATTTATTTCAGGCGTTGGTGTATTGACATCATAGCCTACTTTGTTTAAGCTCGGAATCAAGTGGACATTCCATCTCCATGTTTGGTAGTCACCCTAGAATGAGGCTCATCTTCACAAACCTTGATCAACGGATTTGGGAGTCTCCAACATATAAATCCAAATTCATCGTCTTAAATTGTTGCCATCGAATGTTGATTATGTCTGAATGCACATAAATAAGATGGAATTCTATAGGGCAATGTATACCATATTCTTTTTCTAAAATTTATCTTATGTAGATAGTGACTAATGTGCATAGTATCTATGCTCTCTTTAAGACGCTAAATTGGCCCCTTACGTCTAAGGGTTCCAGACAAAGTTCCTCTAGAGGATAAAACTAACCCGTTCACAAAAATGCACACTTGATACAAACCAGAGCACCAACTATTGAGACCTTCTATTCCCTATTCTAGGTTGCAGTCCAATTACAGGATAACTTTCCAAAAAACAATTTCATGCATGATTCTTCAATTGGATTTTTACTAAACAAATCACATGGTTGACTTTTATGATCTAGATGATCACAAATGTAACAATATACTTATCTTCATCCACAATAAGGAAGACTCAGAATTTGTGTCACTATCCTCCACGAGGTTTGTGCACGGTGCCTTGCCTTGAGATTTGAGCAAAGAACCTGACATAGTTTCACTTCAGATAACAAAGTCTTGACATGAGGGTGACCTAGCCTCTACCTTCACACACTGAGCCTTTACCGACACTGTTCTCTTTCTAGAAAGTCTCTCTATGAAATAAAGAAATGGGAACAAGGATGGAATTGGGTATATAGCAGAGAGCAAGTTATGTAGCTTTATATTGGGATCAACTTATGGGTCAAATGTCGATGTGCCCTTGTAGTTGTCATCATGCATTGAGCTCATGGGCCAAATGTCAACCTACGCCTTACAACCCCCCCCCCCCCCCCCCACAAACCCACCCACCCACACACATGTTACGCAATGAATTCAAATCAAAATCAAGATATACTATAAAAATGCAGTTTTAAGAAATACAAAAAACCAATAGCTCATGTGCCTTGCATATGAATGAAGAGAAGAGGATCACCTTTATCGATGAAAACCGAGAGCCCAAAATCTGTTGCCTTGAGCATCGCGTTTTCATCCTTGGTTGCAAGCAAGAAGTTCTCAGGCTTGAGGTCCCGGTGCATGACCCCCATGAAATGGCATATGTGCACCACATTGACGATTGCCCTGCAAATAGTGGCCGCCGCACGCTCCGAGTAATGTCCCTTCACAATTATTCGGTCAAACAGTTCCCCTCCGGCGCAGAGTTCCATCACCACGTGAACAGAGTACTTGTCCTCGTACACCCCTTTGAATTCCACGATGTTTGGCTGGCCGGTCAGGTGCTGCATGATATGGACCTCGTTCTTCATGTCCTCCCTGTCGCTCTTGCTGACAAGCTTGCGCTTGGAGATGGACTTACAAGCATATTGGCGGCCGGTGGCGTTCTCGATGCAGAGGTAGGTGACCCCAAATTGGCCCCGGCCGAGCTCTTTGCCAAGGGTGTAGAAGGACTTGACATCCTCGAAGGGCTTGCCAAGGATGGCATCGGGGGGATGGAGGGGTTTGGTAGGGGCCGTGGTTGGAGGGGAGGGTTTAAAGGGTGATGGGGGGGCATAGCGGGTTTCTGGTGGTGGTGGTGGTGGCTGAACAGTTTGATTGGTTTGATAGGAATGAGGGGCGGAAGGCTTGCTCGACTCTTGGGTTGGCCTCTGGTAGGAGTAGCCATTGGCTTCAGGCCCTGAGACCTTTCCTTTGCTCCAGCAAATGCCCATCTCTCCTCAATATAGATTGTAAACAGAGAACTAATTGTCTTTCTCTCTCAAACCATCAACAACTGAAGAAACCCAAATCAGGAGCATAGATCCTCCTTCACCAGCTGAACCTGTTATCAACGAAATAGAACTTGAATAAAACCGCCAATTCAGGACTTCAGGAAGTCTGAAACTACAAGAACTTAGAAATCCAGAAGATAAAAAACCCCCAAATCTGGAAAAATCAAAACTAGATGAACCACCTTGGTATTTTAGGATCTGCACTTCTAAACATAACCCAGATCAACTTAATTTTTTTTTTTTTTGCATTTAACTCGGATTGGAACAAAACCCAGGTGCCAATTTGTGCAAGTCTGCAGAAGATCTCAAAAAAGGGAGAATTCGTTTGGAAATTGATGACTATTGATCCATAGAGGACCCAGAAAAGTCCACACTTCCAGAATTGAGATGGCTTTAGAACTACATCTAAACCAGTAAAATAAATCAAAACGAGAGAGAGAGAGAGAGAGAGAGAGAGAGAAAGAGAGAGAGAGGGGTTAATACCAAGCGGGGGTTCTGGGGTTTGGGCCCAGATCAGACTTTTAGAGAAAGCCGACTCTTTTCCAACATTTGCCGCGTGATTGAAGGAAACCCAGATGCGAATTTGGGAATCTCTCAATCTCTCAAATTCAGAGCAAGAGAGAGAGAGATGTATTTATTTATTTATAGATATAAAGAGAGAGAGAGAGAGGAAGGAAGAATGAAGCTTCCTATTGCATAAATCTACAGCACTAAATTTTCTAATTTTAATTTTATTTTTTTAATTTCCGACTCCATCATAGAGAGTCGTGGGAACAAAGACGGAGAAAGGTAAAAAGCCAACGCCTATTTTTTATTTTTTATTTTTGGGTAGAATCAACGTGCAGTTCAAACTTACAGACGTCCCCCTTGTTTATACGTTGAGGCTGAGCCCTCGTTTGAGATGGGCCCCATCTCTCAATGAGGTGTTTTTTTACCACAATGCCCCCCCTACTCTTTCTATTTGCTCAATCCTGCCCCACTTTTTTTAGCCCTCCCTTCTAACCTCCTTCGAGTGCTGCATGATCATATTTTAATTTTTTTGGACAAAAATACCCCAACACAACATGTTGCTTTTTCTTTCATGAAACATATTAAGTTTTCAGTGAAAATCCTTTGCAGTTGATTGGATGACCTCCAACGAAATAATGAAAAAGGTAACTTTCGACAACCTCTCGATAACCTTCGACGAGGATTTCACGGTAAGGAGGAACGTAAGTGGTAGGATTCTGATGACCTCAGACAAAAGGGAGGCAGATATGAGCCTCACGATAATCTCTGATAAAGAAATGGTGACAGTAAACTCTCAAGCACCTCTGGTGCGGGTTTCTCGGTAAAGAGAAAAGCAAGTGGGTTGGACCTTCGACGACGCATTGGAGAAAGCAAACTTTCGGTGAAGCAGTGGAGAGCGCAAACACCCGACGACCTCCGACAAGGGTGCCCCGGTAAAGAGGAACACAAGTGGTGGGGTTCCCGGTGACTACCAACGAAGTAGTATGGAAAGCAAAGCTCCGACAAGCGTTACAAGTCAACATAAGGCCAACACAAGGTCAACATCAAGGTCAACATAAGACCTCGATGCAAAAATCTTGTGTCGAGGGGAGTTGATGCAAGATTTTTGTGTTGGCTTTGTTGTTATTTTCGGTAAATCAATAAGGTCAACGTTATGACGACGCAAAAGATTTGCGTTGAGTACCTCGATGCAAGATGTCTAGATCAACCCTTTGTGTCGGCGCAAGATATTTGCATCGACGCAAATACATAGTGTTTCCCCTACGATTGCTTGTGGAGGTCACTGGGAGTTTGTTTTCCCATTGCTTCGCGAAAGGTCGTCGAGAACCCGACTACTTATGTTCCTTCTTACCAAGGTTCCTTGTCGGAGGCCGTCAGAAGATTGTTTTTTCTATTACTTCGCATAAAAGTCATCGCAAACCACACCACTTGTGTTCCTATTTATCGTGAGCCCCTCGTCGGAGATCGCTGAAAGCTTATTTTCTTCATTGCTTCGCCAAATGTTATCGAAAATCCTACCACTTGCCTCTTCTTTGCCGTGGAACCTCTGTATTGGAGGTCCCTGAAAATTTGCTTTTCTTATTGCTTCAGTGAAGGTCGTCGAAAACCCCACCATATGTATTTCTCCTTGTCGTTGAACCATTGCCGAACAAAGCCCAATGTCGGCAGATGTTTACTTTCCCTGTTGTATAGCCAGAAGTCACCCCAAAATGAACCCTAACGTAACTCAAATGAATCGAGTTGGGAACTTAGTAGCTGTCACAAAGGAAGAAGACAAAGGACATATTTGTCTTAAAAAAATAAGTGGTCAAAAAAGTCAAAAGAAATGCTACAAGCAAGTGGGACCAATATGAGAAAATCCGAGGAGTTGGGGGTCATTTTGGAAAAAACATAGTGCTATTCAATCATATTGGGCCTTCACGCCATTGAATGCCTACCAACAATTCGACCTATGACCTCAGAGAAAACATATTAGACACATGGGATTAGGTGGACGGTGGAGACAGCCAATCTGGCTCACATAACACAAAATCCCCTTCTCATCAAGGTAACACCTAATATAGTTGACCATTGTGCTATTTCAATCAGTCATCTAAGTAATTATATAATTTAGGAGAAAATTAAGCAAAAAACTTAATTATCCTTCATTTATCCATGTAAGTAATCTTGACAATAATGCGGTGCTCCTATGGGCAAATTCAAGACTGGTCTAGGGCAAAATACTTGCACTCTTATGTTTGTTGCAGGCTTCGAACCGTGGTTTCTTTTATGCATGGGCGTCAACTTCTAAGGTGTCAGGCTGACCTATCCCACCTGTCTCCATCTTGGAAGTAGCCTTTTGCTATTGCGATACACTGGACTTGGAGATGCGAAAGAGCATTGGCTTTCACCTTAAGTACTTGGCCAGGAACGGCTCTAATCGAACACGCACGTCCCGAACAAAAAAAAAAAAATCTATCATATGTCGGGCAATAACGGATATCAATACATCATGATTTTGGATAACAATGTATAGTTGCTTCCAATTGTTCTGCTCTCCTTTGTTTGTGCCTTGTCGTTGCCCAACTCGTCGCTTGGCTTTTGCTCATAGTTTGCCACCATTTTGTGACATGATAAGTTCCTCCCACCCTAATGGTAAGAAATCAAATATAGATGTTGATACAATAGAGTTCCTTTCACCCAACGTCTTTACATGTTAGGATACTAGTGGATGTTCGTGCCTGTCGGCACTGCAACAGGCCGTCTTCGGCGACAACACACCTGAACGTTTTTGGCAACAAATTAAACATTTTCGACGATAACACTGACATACATAGGGGCACCCATTTCCTCGCCCGTGCCGATTGGCACGAAGCAGGCGCCTTCGTCGCGACCAACTCCCCCCTATAATCGATTAATCACAGCTGTCTCTGTTTGAGCAGATTCCTCAAAATCGACCTGATGGTTTGGGGCGGCCAAAATTTCAGTGGCGGGTTTATAGCCGTTGTGTGAACAACGATCACATGTTGAACTGTCAGATTTAGTGCAGTTTAAATGGGTCGGGATTTTACGGGTTTAGTGCAGTTTAAATGGGTTGGGATTTGAAACCATGGGGAGGGAGTTAGTTGACGGAAAAATAGAGATTGTGCGTTGATTTTTGGACTAATTGTTGATCTATTCGGTTCATTTTTGTTCAGTCAGCTTGTCCCAGTCAATTTTTTGGTTCCGTTTTGTCTAGTCAGCACAAAACCGACATCCCTTATTATATAGATAGCTTAAAGGGTCTGTTCAACCCTATATAATAGAGCTTTTTTTTTTTTGGCAAAATCATGAGGGATCTATTCATGGCGCTCCCGTACTCATTGAAAACCTAATATTACAACCAGAGATAGCATGATTCCATGTTGAGAAAGACTCTTCCCCATCCATACAATTCATATGACCAACATTAAGAGTGCGATGATCTAATTTTTCTTGAAGGATGAGATTCACAATGCAATCTAGAGTGTTCGTAGAAACAATAGCAATATTAGAATCCACTGAAGAGGCAGCTAACTCATGAGCACACGAGTTCGCTGATCTGGGGATCTTGCTAGGCTTAAAACCCTTATTATTTAGAAGAAGGAATCTGTAATCATCCAGAATATTGCAGATACGCCAAAGAGTGTTGTCCGCTGGATGCAAAAGTAGACTAATAACCTCATAATTGTCCCCTTCAATAATACCATCCACTATGTTTAGTTGCACCATTGCCGACATGCCTTCTCTCAGTGCTAGAGCTTCACCTTCTAGTGGAGTGTAGTGCGGAAAAATATTGGTGACATTAAGTATATGGTCTCTCCTTGTACCTTGGATTATGACCCCAATAGCACATCGATCTTCACGGATGGCGGCATCCACATTGGCCTTTAGCCAATCAGGAGGTGGTGATACTTTGATGTGATCCATCAGAAGCAATAGAATCATCAGTAATCGTGCATTTCATGTTAGCTGAAAACTCTCTCACCCGATCAATGGTTCTGATCGAATGATTTAAAATAGTTGTTCCGAACCACGGAATCATCCATTTGATCATCCGACCCTTATAATGAAGCCCCTTGGGATTCTTCTGGTGGCCTGTAGATCTCAACAATCCAAAACCGTCCAAAGGGACAAAAATAATAGGTGTGGTTTGGGACGACTAAGTTAAGGGCTTTATTCAGAATATACATAGGGGGGCATGGAACCCAACTATCCTTTTCTCTCTCTCATTTTCTTGTTTCTCTCTGTTCTCACTTCTCTCTCTAGCTTCCACTTTCATAGACCAATTGAGAATATATATAGGGGGGATAACTTTGCCGGCCGGGCTAGACTTTTCATTTTACACTGATACAGTTGATCAAAATAAAAGTGACCAAATCTATCAACAACACGATTGAAGTGGCCAAATGCTCTCACTATAAATTGATCCATCGGAAAGTCAAAATGGCCAACTTGGTTGCTTTCCACTCTTAGCACTTAACCCATTAAAGTTTGTGATTTCTTGACCCAAAAATGGTCGAAGGCTATCTTAAGTTTAAGAAGAATGACCAGAGCAAACTTATAGGTTAATTATTGGTCGAAAGTAGGGGTGGCAATGGGTCGGGTCGGGTTTAGACATAGGTACAAGGGCAAGACACCCAATCCGAACCTGATCCGTTTAATAAACGGTCAGAAACTTAAACCCAAACCTGACCCGCCTAATAAATGGGTTGACCTGACCGGACGCATTTAACCCGTTTGCTAAATGGGTCGGGTCGGGTTGGGTTAGGTCGGCTTTGGTTGGGTCAATAGAACCCATGTAAGCCGGTCGGGTGGGGTCAAGTCAAGTTGGATTGGGCTTGGTTAGATCAGACTGGCTCGGGTCGGGTTGACACAACCCATTTGGTAAATAGGTCAAGTCGGGTCAATCGGGTTATAAGTACACACCCAAACCCGATCCATTAAATAAATAGGTCAGTCGGATCAATCTGTTTAGGCCAAACCCAAACCCGCTAACTTCGGGTCGGCTTCAAGTTAGCTGGTGGGGCCAAGGATTGCAACGCCTTATCAAAAGTTGAAAAGTGATGTCAAAGGAAAGACATCTTTCAATCCTAGAAAACAAAAAAAAAACTTAGTGATAGCTCCCTGACAAAGGTATCAACTTGCAATAAGCACTCCTATAAGTTCCGTATTGTAATAGTTCCCTTTCAAAATTCCACCGAACCAAATATAAAAAAAGCCAATAGCATCCAGCCCAAGTTCATTAAATTTACATTTCCTGCCATCAACTTAACACATCATTTTTTGCATGAAAATCAATTGAAATCACTCTAGATTGTCGATTTAAAACCACAAAATAATTTATTTATTTTTCTGTATATTTTTATCAATTTTTTTTATTCTGTCAATCGACCAAATAGTTACTCTTTTTTACCTAATTGCTACTCTTTATATGTGAGATAGAATTGACTTGGTTTCGCATAGTTAAATGCATTTTTTGTCACAAAGACAATCATATTATGACCAGATGAGTAGAAATACCGCTACAATCAATCGATAATTAATGCATTTTACCATATCAAATTGTTACTCTTTGCTAACGGATTGTTACTCTTTACCATTTGTTACTTTTTTTACTAAGATTGTTAAACTTTTTATATAGGACTAAAATTGTTATTTAAAAAATTTTGTTATTACATGTGCGTGGTAGAAGGAGCCCGCGTTAGCCAAAACTAATGGATTTTTGCTATTTTAACGATTGTTACTCTTTCACTACGATTGCTACACTTTATATATAGGGGTAAAATTGCCATTTAAAAATTTTTGGTATTACATATGCGTGGGAGAAGGAGCTTGTATTAGCCAAAGTCCAACTACAGATAAAGTGACATTTGAATTTATCACATAAATACCCAAAGTGGCATTCGAATTTACGAATGTTGCCACCCATTCTTTCACAAAGAACCGAGCTTGGGGGGGGGGGGGGGTTATATCGCTCTCATGCTGCGCTCGAACACCGGTCGGCCTCCCCTGTGTCGTTGATGCCGAGGTTCACCGATTTTGCGTCGGTGGACTCCGTGGTCCAAGACGAGCTCTGACCATGGAGTCCATGCATGCGGTAGAAGGGTTGTAGCCATGTGGCCTCGAGGGTGGTCCGGATGGCTCGGGTTTGGATTCTGACTGCCTTGTTGCCAACATGGTAAGTTCGACGCCATGCAGAGAGGGCCGCAAGGATTTTGTGGGGATAAAATTATCATTTAAATTTTTTTATTATTATATGTGCGCGGGAGAAAGGGGCTCCAAAGTTTAACTACAGAGGCTTAACATTAAGTTCAACTTTATATACCCTTAACGTAAAACGGAAACATTTTTAAGGAGCTAACGTTAATAACCCCCCCCCCCCCCCCCCCCCCCCCCCCCCTTCCACAAAAAAAAAAAGAAAAAATTCTATGGTTCCCACTTCGATATCGTACCAAAATTTATAGGGACTATCAAATGACCTTATGGTGAATCTCAAGCATCCACCTAGGGTTCATCCCATGGTCCCTAGAATAATGCTTCCACTGATTGGATGCTAGAAAAATGAGATAGATGGTGCATATGGGTTTGGTAGGGTACTGAATTTTATAATTCGATACTGACGTGGAAAGCTAAAAAAAAAACCAAATGATGTCAAATTCTCTCAAGATTTTTGTTTTATCTTTCAATGAGTAAGTTCGACGGAAAATTGACCAAGGTGTCGCACGTGCATGCATTAGACTGCCCTTGCCAATTCCATTTGGGTTCCAAAAGGGTCTAGTAATTTGCATCCACAAGATTACTAGGGCCCCGTCTTAACAAAAAATTAAATATTTGATGTGCCCATCAAGCTTTTTTTTTTTTTTTTTTTTTTTTTTTTTTTTTTTTTTTGACATCGGCGGGTGTCCCGAAACCTTTCGGGCAATGGCCCACTTCAGGCTCGGACTAATCCCTCCGGGAGTGAAGCCCGACCCACTCGGCAATTCCCACTTCACTCCTGGGTAAATCGAGGGGAGGAAGAGTTGAACCCACAACCTCATCACCAAAGCATCAGTTGCTTGCCAACTCTCCAATCCCCTGGTGGGTACCCATCAAGCTTTCCATGTCTATTGATAAGGGCACTGCCACGTCTGTTGCCATTGTGCAACCCATAGCCACCCCAATAGGTTTTACTTATTCTTTTACACAGAATGACGTGTCATGATCATAGACATTCGTTTCACCAAGTCCCAACCAGTGAAACACACTCAACCCAGACCAACAGGCAAAGGACACTGGGTTTTTAGAGTTTGGACGTAGGGGCATACTTAAGCAACAAAATGAAAAGACGGCTCCAACGAAGAAATTATTTCAATCTATATAATAAGGCACGACGGTCTATATGTTGACTAGACAAATCTATATAACAAGGCACAACGGTCTATATGCTGACTAGACAAAATAGAACAAAAAAACTGACTAGACAAAATGAAACAAGCTGACAAAACAAAAAAAGTTTCGAGAAATTTCTAGATTACCCCGAGCCCCCCCTCATCGCGCCGCTCGCCCTTTATGGGCCCCCAAATCTCGTCGCCCATCTTTCATTCCCCTCAAAATCCCGAGCCCCCCTCATCGCGTCGCCCGCCCTTCATGCCCCCTCCGCATGCTCTCTCATTCCCTTCAAATTTCCAAGCCCCGCAGATCGAGCACCCAAATCCTGTCGCCCCTCTTTCATTCCCCTCAAAATCCCGAGCCCCCCTCATTGCGCCGCCCGCCCTTCACGTCCCCCTCTTCCAGGCGAGAAGATCGCTCCCCTCTTCGAGTCACCCGCCCTTCATCCCCCCTCATCCAGGAGAGAAGATTGCCCCCTTCTTCGAGCCGCCCATTTCCCTCAAAATCCCGAGCCCCTCAGATCGAGCCCCCTTTATCAAGCCGCCCTTCATGCCAATCGAGAAAAGATTGCACCTCTAGCCTCGCTTGGCATATTTCAGCTACCACAATCACCTCTGCGATCACCTCCCGTGATCGCGCCAAATCCATAACGATCCCGGAATGAAAAACCTTTCCTTTTCTTTCAATTTTGCCCCAATTCCTTTCCTTTCAATTGCACTCACCCCAAATCCTTCAATCTCATTTGGTGTGTAGAAGGCATCGACCCCAAACCCTTTTAACCTCATTTGGATATTAAGGTATTTGAAGGGCAGTGCAGATAGAGGGATCTTGTTTGCCAGGCAGAAAGGAGAGATCAGTATCATGGGATACTCAGATTCAGACTATGCAGCGGATCTGGACAGGAGGTCTGTCATAGGATATGTATTGAAGGTCTATGCTACAGTCGGTGACGACGCTCTCCACTACTGAGGTATAGTATATGGCTTTGATAGAGGCCGTGAAGAAGGCTATTTGGTTGAAGGGCCTAGTTGGCGAATTGGAACTGAGTCAGAGCTCAGTTACGATACAGTGCAATAATCAGAGTGCGATTTGTTGGGCGAAGAATCTAGTCTTCCATGCAAGGACGAAGCATGTAGACATCAGGTACCACAGAATCAGGGACTAGCTAGACGATGATGAGACTGAGGTGGAGACGGTTCACACAGATGAGAATGCTTCAGATTTTCCCACAAAGCCGGTCATCGGGGGAAGTTTGAGCATTGCTCAAGCTTGCTCCAACTTGTCTCCTGCTAGTACAGTAGAGAAATCACCTCACCACCTGAGATGCGATGGAGGCGAGTTGAGACTCGCCAAGATGGAGTTTCGCTGGAACAGGAGCACTTGCCAAAATTCACCAGGTGGAGTTTTTCAAGGTTTGGCTCAGTTTCGATAAGGACGGAGTGCAACAGGAGGCCCGACGCGGGGGACCCAAGTGCTCACTTTAGCGGGTTATCGCCTTGGGCGCCAACTGTGTGACGCACGATTACTGGTGGGCGCTAGGATTGGAGTCAGTCTCGGGTTGGCACCCATTAGCTCCCTTTAGCGCCAGGGTGAAAGTCTCGTGTCCGGTGATTTTTTGGGCTCCAGTTCACAGCGTGCCACTAGGCTCCAGGCAAAAAATGCGCACGGGTTAGACTCGGGTCTGCATGTTTTTGGGCGGCTATAAATAGGGTTTTCACCGTAGGTTTTGCAAGGAGTTGTCATTGTGTTAGACGGCTGATTTTAGGGTCTTGCTTCGGGCTTCTCTAATGAGTTTGAGAGACGAAGAAGATTAGGGATCAAGATAGGAGATTGTTCTCCTTGAGATCCAGTTGAGGCGTGAAGAAGAAAAGGGTTATTAGCCGAATCTAGTTCTATATTGCTCCAGGGCGGTGACCAACACCTGTAGAGGTAGGGATTTTCGAACTGCGTGAATAAATTTTTTGTGTCGTGTGGATTACTTTTCTTTGTTATCTTTTCTCTGTGAGTGAATTCGATCATTCTCTTCAGATCATCGGAGATCTGAAAATCCTAGATTGCTTCTGAGAGCGTGAGGCGACAGATCGAGACCTTGTCTGAGGTATTCTGCGCTAATAGTGCAGAGTCAGTATACCACTAATGTTTACTATTGGACGATTGAGCACGGCTGCCCCAGCACCTCTTACCCTGTTACTTTTGGCAACTGTGATTGCTATAAGTTCAAAGGTGTGGTCACTGGATACTAGATGGCCCGCAGCTATCGTCGTTGAACATTATGACCAGCATTTCATCGTCGTAGTCAATCTCGTATTCAGTGAGCATGCCAGCAAACTTATAGCAATCGCAAAGGGGTACACTAACAGGGTAAGAGGTAGCAGGGAAGTCACGCGCCGTCGCCAATTGACCACCAAAAAACACTGGTAGTCCCCTCACTCTGTACAACGATTATCAGTGTAATCACCAACAACAGAGGTTTTTTCTAAACACGCGATCTAGTGTGGCCTCTAACTCTCACGAATTGCTGGGAATGGACCCGGTTGCTTTTTGCATTACTTTTCTGACCACTTTTTTTTTATTTCAGACTAAAGCACCCCCGAAACTTATATAGGGCTTGAACCCCAAATTAAAAGGGATTTGACTCCGCTTCAGTGATGTTCCGTCTGCCTTTTCAATCGTTGATGCTTTGGGGTGCTGATTTCATTTTATCCCTACCTCTGGACAATCTCGTAGAGGATCACCCGCAGATCACAATGCCTCCAGAATCACTGAATTTTGTTGAGAAACGAATAAGGTACACTGTGCCGAACTTGTCTCCAGCTCTCATTTCCATCTCTTATTTCTTCCCTTAGAGCTCACTATTTTTACATTACATCCATCAAATCTTACATTACATCCGGGGCCCCGTCAGTCACCACTCGTGATGGTCGGTGGGGCGGCAGTAGGCAGTAACCAATTTCCTCGTGATTCCTCTTGCAAATGTCGTGACCTTTGCGTATTATATCGCTACTTAGAGCCTGGAAATTCCGGTATCATCTCCAAGGTTCGTCGAAACTCCACCTAAACCTTAAATCTCGTTTTTCTTCCATCATTGAACCCCTAGAAGTCGGATGCCAAATCATGTATTCATGCAAGTATGTGCTAGTATCATGCTCCCTATAAATGCAAGTATGTGCAAGCATGTTCACATCACATTCTTGTTCAGGCATATTATTTGCATCCGCACATCAATGAAATGCTTTGGTACATAGGCACTGACGCATCAATAAAATGATCCGGAGCATTTCACTGATTCGCCTGTGCATCGGCACCACTTACCCAGTTACTTTAGGCAACTGCGATTGCTCAAAGTTCAAAGGAGCGGTCACTAGATATGAGATGGCCCACAGCTATCGTCGTTTAACATTATGAACGACGTCTCATTTTAGTAGTCAATCTCGTATCCAGTGACCGCACCAGTGACCTTATAGCAATCATAGATGGGTACAGTAGCAGGGTAAGAGGTACTGAGGCAGTCGCCGTAGTCGACCACCAGTAAACACTGGTGGTCCCCTCACCCTACGCAACGATCATCAGTGTAATCACCAACACCACGATCACCATAGCTTGGTTGGCCATGCTCTCACAACCCAACGGACACACACACATTTTGAGGGGGAGAGAGAGAGAGAGTTTTAAAATTTTAATAGGATTTATGAGAGAGAGAGAGAGCCGTGTACACACACGGGAGAAGGATTCTGGCTATTTAAAAGAGGTACCAGTCCATGTGTCACAACACGAAAGAGAGGGCTCCATTTTAGTATTATACTACTAGTAAGAAACTCGGGCAATGCTTGGATGAACTTAATGCACGACAATTAGCACAGACAACATCAGCCGTTCGAAGAAGTGTGCAATATGGAGTGATTGTGATTCACTCATCCGGGTGTGATTCACTTGTTAAAGCAACTGATGCTTTGGTGATGAGGTTGTGGGTTCAACTCTTCCTCCCCTCGATTTACCCAGGAGTGAAGTGGGAATTGCCGAGTGGGTCGGGCTTCACTCCCGGAGGGATTAGTCCGAGCCTGAAGTGGGCCATTGCCCGAAAGGTTTCGGGACACCCGCCGATGTCAAAAAAAAAAAAAAGAGTACCAATAATTTTTCTAAGTGACATCAAATGACCATTTAATGCTATCGAATGTGTATTTGTCATCTTTCTAGAATGTTTTTAATAGGATTTATAAGAGTGCCACATTCACACACGGGAGGGAGAAGGATTATGGCTCTTCAAAAGTGGTCCATGTGTCACAACACAGGAGAGAGGGAGAGCTCCATTTTAGTATTATACTAGTACGAAACCCAGGCAATGCTCGGATGAACTTGATACACGTCAATTAGCACAAACAACATCACAACCATATGAAAGAAGTGTGCAATATGGAGTGAGTGTGATTCACTCCTCACGGTGTGATTCACTTTATATATATATATATATATATATATATATATAGAGGAATGGGATGCTGCCTATCAAAGCAGCATTTTTTTGCTGCTTTGAGATATTGTTTGACCATCCTAGAAGGTTTGGAATTTGATGAAATTTGGTGAGGGTGTTGTCTAGGGTAAGATGATCATCCTCACAAATTTTCATCAAATTCCAAAACTTCTAGGGGGTTCAAATGGTCGAAGCAAAATCAGTCGTCTGCAGTCGCCGTTAAAATCTGCAGCATTTTGCTTCGACCATTTGACCCTCTTAGAAGTTTTAAAATTTGATGAAAATTTGTGAGGATGATCATCTTACCCTAGACAACACGCTCACCAAATTTCATCAAATTCCAAAACTTCTAGGATGGTCAAACAATGTCTCAAAGCAGCAAAAACGCTGTTTTGATAGGCAGCATCCCATTCCTCTCTCTCTCTCTCTCTCTCTCTCTCTCTATATATATATATAGAGGGCTGGGTTCCTATGACATGTCATAGGGAGTACCCTATGACATATGGTGAATTAGTAATGCTAGAATGTTTAGAATGTGCTGAATTTTTTTGAGGGTGATCACCTTACCTTAGATAGAATGTCCACAAAAAATCAAAGCATTCTAAAACTTGTTTGGGCATCAAATGCTAAAAACTTTATCGGCCATCCATTTTAACCGTTAAATTGAAAATCATATTTGATGCGTTTAGAAGTTTTAGAATGAGCTGATTTTTTGCGGGGGTCCTATCTAAGATAGGGTGATCATCCTCATAAAAATTCAAAACATTCAAAATATTCTAGGGTTACTAACTCACCATATGTCATAGGGTACTCCCTATGACATGTCATAGGAACTCATTTCCCATATATATATATATATATATATATATATATATATATATATATATATATATATATATATATATATATATATATATATATATATATATATATATATATATATATATATATATATATATATATATATATATATATATATATATATATATATATATATATATATATATATATATATATATATATATATATATATATATATATATATATATATATATATATATATATGAGGGCTGGGTTCCTATGACATGTCATAGGGAGTACCCTATGACTTATGGTGAATTAGTAATGCTAGAATGTTTAGAATGTGCTGAATTTTTTTTAGGGTGATTACCTTACCTTAGATAGAATGTCCACAAAAAATCAAAACATTCTAAAACTTGTTGGGGCATCAAATGATAGAAGCTTTATCGGCCATCCATTTTAACCGTTAAATTGAAAACCATATTTGATGCCTTTAGAAGCTTTAGAATGAGCCAATTTTTTGTGGGGGTCCTATCTAAGATAGGGTGATCATCCTCATAAAAATTCAGAACATTCTAAATATTCTAGGATTACTAACTCACTATATGTCATAGGGTACTCCCTATGACATGTCATAGGAACTCATTTCCCTATATATATATATATATATATATATATATATATATATATATATATATATATATATATATATATATATATATATATATATATATATATATATATATATAGAGAGAGAGAGAGAGAGAGGAATGGGATGCTGCCTATCAAAGCAGCATTTTTTGCTGCTTTGAGACATTGTTTGACCATCCTAGAAGTTTTGAAATTTGGTGAGGGTGTTGTCTAGGGTAAGATGATCATCCTCACAAATTTTCATCAAATTCCAAAATTTCTAAGAGGGTCAAATGGTCGAAGCAAAATGCTGCAGATTTTAACGGCGACTGCAGACGACTGATTTTGCTTCGACCATTTGAACCCCCTAGAAGTTTTGGAATTTGATGAAAATTTGTGAGGATGGTCATCTTACCCTAGACAACACCCTCACCAAATTTCATCAAATTCCAAAACTTCTAGGATGGTCAAACAATGTCTCAAAGCAGCAAAAAATGCTGCTTTGATGGGCAGCATCCCATTTCTCATATATATATATATATATATATATATATATATATATATATATATATATATATATATATATATATATATATATATATATATATATATATATATATATATATATATATATATATATATAGGGGTATGCTAAAATGCGGCATGCGGTGCGTGCGGCATCGCACCGCAGCCGTCTGATGCACTGCTGCGTGCATCGCATGCACGCAGCGCTTGCATTAGACGGCTGCGGTGCGATGCCGCACGCACCGCATGCCGCATTTTAGCAAACCCCTATATATATATATATATATATATATATATATATATATATATATATATATATATATATATATATATATATATATATATATATATATATAT
>OX393557.1:9338483-9340983 GCA_947650365.1 Chamaelirium japonicum
ACACTAGATCGCGTGTTATATCTATATAATAAGGGACGACGGTTGTGGGGGGGACAAATGAACTGAGACAAAGCAATGGCCCCAGATTTATGCAGAGAAGAGGGATAAACTGGGAGACAAATCACAATCGTCCGTTTCCCACTAAGGCTTATAAATGCCCCTCTTAAATCACCTTAACCCTGCTCCATTCCTCTTAAATCTATCTGATCCGTCCGATCTGAACCTTTTCCGATCGAGATGACCCGCTCTTAAATCCCCTCCCGAAAGATTAAAATAGAGAGGGAGCAGCACCTCTCCTCTTATCCGTCCGATCCAATCAAGAGGATCTGCAGCCCCCCGTCGAGCCTCGGTACCCGCTCACGCCCTCCTTTGGAAACCCCCCCCCCTCTTCTCTCTCTGTCTCTCTCTCGGAAGAACCAAACCCACGCCCCCCCGCCCCCCTTTGGAACCCACGCCCCCAGCCCCCCCTCCCCCCTCCCCTCCCCTCCCCTTCCCCTCCCTCTCTCTCTCTCTCGGGAGACCAAACAGACGCCCGCCACCCTCCCTCCCTCCCTCCCTCTCACGCCCTCAGCCCCCCCACCCCGCCCACTCGCTCCCCCTCCTTCCTCTCACGCCATCAGCCCCATCCGCTTTCTCCTTCTCCACCTCACCGACGAGCAGATCCGGCCCTAGATCGGACTCGCGGCAGCCTCCTCTCCCTCCCTCCCTCCCTCTCACGCCCTCAGCCCCACCCGCCCACTCTCTCCCCCTCCCTCCCTCTCACGCCGTCCAGCCCCATCCACTTTCTCCTTCTTCACTTGCCGACGAGCAGAATCCGGCCCTAGATCGGACTCGCGGCAGCCTCCTCTCCGCAGCCATTAGTCGGATCTGCGCGGCATGAAGAAGAGATGCGGCCGGGAGAAAGGAGGAGCAGCGGCCGTGGTGGATCTCGACAACGCCCTAGATCGGACTCGCGGCAGCCTCCTCTCCGCAGCCAATAGTCGGATCTGCGCGGCACGAAGAAGAGAAGCGGCCGGGAGAAAGGAGGAGCAGCGGCCGCGGTGGATCTCGACAACACAGGTAGGCCCCTTCCCCCTCTGCTTTCCGGTGCCGACCGTCCTCCCTGCCTAGCTATCGGCACATGCATCCATGCCAGCCATCCCACAACCCCGGCGACGCTCGACTCACCGACCAATCAAACCTGATCGATCCCTGATCTCACAACCATGAGCTATCCGATGCACAGTCGTCCGATGCACACCCTAATCGCAGCCCCGTCCTCCCCATCGCCCTCTAATTCCTGCACAGCCAGATCTCATCCTTCTGAAATCCCGTCGCCATTGCCCCCTAATTCCCGCCCCCTCTCATTCCTCTCTTTCTCTCTCTCTGCGCCCAAATCCCATCCTCCCCAATCGCCTTCTTCTTCTGCAGTCTACTCCGGCTAGACGTTCACCGATCAGACCTTCTTTTTCTGCAGCATACTCTGGCCACAATCGGATCGTGTGAAGGTGGTCTAAGCCCTCCTTTCCGTTTTATGTTGTATATATCCGAATTAAAAATCTCGCTCGCTCTCTCTCCCCTCTCTCTCTCTCTTTCTCTCTCTCTCTTTCTCTTGCTCCAGATCGAGAAGGTGGAAGGAGGCAGCGATTTGCGACAGGTTCTCTCTCTCTCTCTTCTTATAAGTTCTACTCATGTATCTCTTCAAATTTTTTTGTTATCTTAGGATTATTTTTTAATCACATCCCCTTTTAGACATCCTTCATCCCAATATTTTTAATATCTTTGTTCACAGATCGCAGAAGGTTTCTTTATATCCCTAATCACAGATTGCAGAAGGTTTTTTTAGTATGTTTGTTCACAGATCGCAGAAGGTTTTTTTAGTATCTTTGTATCTTTTTTTAGTATCTTTGTATCTTAGTACCTTTTTTTATTATCTTTGTATCTTTAGTATCTTTGTTCACATATCGTAGAAGGTTTTTTTAGTATCTTTGTTCACAGATTACCTATTCCATTTCTTAATAATTCTAGAAAAGAAAACCTACTTATTTTAATTCATCCGATATCAAAAAAAAAAATTCTTTCAATAGAGTTCTGATTTTAGATTTCTTTTATATAAGTTTTTTCTGTTATAACCTTTTTCATTGGGCGTGTGTATGGAATCTCTGAGCTTTGAATTGCTAAGGTTTGTCTGTATATCCATATTAAACCATGATTCTTGCAAGTTGGTTGGTGAAAATTTTATAGATTTTTTTTTTTGGTGCATGATATGAATTGTTTATTGTGAGAGGGGATGTTGCAGTTCTTAATTTTGTTTAGGGGCCGTGAGATTTTTTTAATTTTTTTTTATTGGTTCTGCCGACCCTGGTTGCCGACCTTAGCCCCCTCCGACCACCTATGTAGGAACCCCCTTCTCTCTCTCTCTCTCTCTCTCTCTCTCTCTCTCTCTAATAGTTTAAATTTTTTTTTTGTGTGTTACTGATTAGTTCAAGTTCTTTTTTTTGTGTTGCAGAGTACATTGTCA
>OX393557.1:9348483-9728483 GCA_947650365.1 Chamaelirium japonicum
CGTCTGATGCACCGCTGCGTGCATCAGACGGCTGCGGTGTAGTGTCGCACGTACCGCATGCCGCATTATAGCATTATAACGGTTGCGGTGTAGTGCCGCACGTATCGCATGTCCGCAGCCCCCGCCTCCCTCGGTGCCCGCGATCGTTGCCTCGGTACGGTGCGAAGATATAGAGGTCTTCATTGCAAGAGACCCGTCTCCCCCTTTGTCATTGTTTGCAAGAGAAAGAGAGAGGAGGCTGCAAGAGATATAGAGGATCAAGAGATGGAGGTCAATTTTTCGTCGATTTTTTTTCCTCTTTTTTTCCCTTTCTTTCTCTCTCTTTCTGAACACAACAAAATACTAATTTTTATTTTCTGCCTCTTCGGTTACAGGAGATCGAGTCCCATCTGCAAAAGAGATAGTGAGGAGGCTGCAAGAGAATCGAGAGGATCAAGAGATAGAGGTGATGAATATCTCATCGATTTTTTCTTTTTTATTTTTTTCATTCTCTTTCTGAACAGAACAGTCATATTTTTTTAAGATTCATAAGTGCTGATTGTAATATTTTTCTGAACAGAACAGTCATCTTTTTTTCCTTCTCTTTCTAATCAGAACAGTCATGTTTTTTTAATATTCATAAGTGCTGATTGTAATATTTTTCTGAACAGAACAGTCATCTTTTTTTCCTTCTCTTTCTGACCAGAACAGTCATCTTTTTTTTAGCACAAATACTGATTGTAATCTTTTTCTAAACAGAACAGCCATCTTTTTTTTCTTCTCTTTTTGAACAACAGATCTTGATCCTTCTTTTTTTTTCTGCCTCTTCGGTTACAGGAGATCGAGGTCCCATCTGCAAGAGAGATAGAGAGGAGACTGCAAAAGAGAAAGGAGGTGATGAATTCTAGGCTATCAATTCAAGAGTGGGAAATTTTTTTTTTTTAAGATGGCTACCCGTTTGTTAAGCCAATCATTCAATTTTTTTCCCAATCAGGGACCCAATCACCACTATAATCAGCTACCCGCCTGTTGAATTGCTTAAAAAAACGAATAATGAATGAATGAATGATGTTCTGATAAGAGGACCCAATCAGGGAAAAAAATTGATACCCAATCAGCATTTTTTTACCTGTCTGTTGAATGTATAAACTACACAGGCGATGTAAGGGACCCAATGAATGTAAAAAAATGGGAGAGATTTCTATTATGATTGGGTATCAGTTTTTACATTCAACCGCCTATTGATTGGGTCCCTGATTGGGTATCACAAAAGAAATAGGTACAACATGCATTCATTTTTTGAATGTTGAATTGTTTTAGTGATACCCAATCAGGGTATCACTAAAGAAATGAATGTAAAAAAATGTTGATTGGGTATCAGTTTTTACATTCAACAGGCGGCTAAAAAAATATAGTGGATCCCTGATTGGGCATCAATTTTTTTCCCTGATAGGGTTCTGATATGAGGACTCCATCCTCGATGTAAAAAAAAATGAATGAATGTGTTGTAGTGTATTCAAATCTGCTGAATGAATATCAAAAAATGTAGTAGGACCCTGATTGGGTATCAATTTTTTTTCCTGATTGGGTACCTGATTGAAAAAAATGTTGGGTATCAATTTTTTTCCTTGATTGGGTCCGTGATTGGGTATCAGTTTTTACATTAATGTTCTATTCAATTCAGTTGATGTTCTGATTTGAGTAACGGAAAAATATTCATTCATTTCTTTAGTAGTGATTACTTGAAAAAAAATGTTGTCGTGTACTCAAATCTGTTGAATGAATCATTTTTTTTCCCAATCAGGGTCCCAATCAGCTACCCGCCTGTGTTGTAGTCTACTCAAATATGTTGAGCCAATCATTCATTTGTAGTGTAAAAAAATGAATGAATGATGTTCTTATAAGAGGGAATTTTTCTTTTGTTGTGTCTGTTGTAGTGTAACGGTTTTTGGGTTTTCATTTTTTTTTTCAATTTTTCTGATTTCTTCTTCTTTTTTTTTTTTTTTTGTTGTATGTTTGTTACCTAGGTCAGCCTATGAAATTCAAATCCTCTATTTTTTAGAAAATATTCATTCATTTTTTTTCAAACAACAAATTCTCTGTTTTTTTTAGAAAAATAATTCTCTATTTTTTTTCAAGCAACTTGATCCTTTGTTTTTTCAAAAAAAATCATCTCTTCAATGTTTGGTAAGACAGCAAGAATTCCTTTTCGTGGAGGAATTGAATTTGCCCGAATACTCTGTTTTTCAGAAAACATTCCTTCATTTTTTTTTCAAACAACATGAGACAACAAATTCGAAATGAAAGCATCTTGGATCTTGCATAAGTATTTGGTTGTATCGGGGCACTGTGGTTGTATCTTGGATTTTAGGCTTATGTTGCATAAGCCAAAATGCAATGCATAATAAAAACATTTGGCTTTCATTTCTGGCCAAAAGCATACCTAATTTGAAAATGAGCTTTCACTTTTGTGCAATCTGTCCCCTCTCTCTCTCTCTCTCTCTCTCTCTCTCTCTCTCTCTCTCTCTCTCTCTCTCTTATGTTCTAGGATTCCTAATTTCTCGATTTTTTCTTTCCTCTTGATTGCAGGTTCATGTCATCGCTGGTGGGGTCGAATTCGTTGCTGACGAGCTGTGGAATCATACGGTATCTTCCTCCCTTTCTTTCTCAGTCTTTTTCTTCTTTGTTTTTCTTTCTTAGTTTTAATTAGAACTGTGGAATAGATCCTGATCCTGATCCTAAGTATGTCATGTCACATTTTTCTCAAAAGAAAGTTGTCGGTTGAGCTGTGAGCTGCCGGTTTATATTTTTTTTTCGATAGGATCAAAAATTATAAATGTATAGTTACAGCCACACTTTGAAAATTCTACAGTCTCCTCTCTACCTATACACTTAAATTTAAGTGTTGGTGTACCTATATTTTATCTTTTTTTTTCTTCTTTCTTTTTCTTCTTTGTTTTTCTTTCTTAGTTTTAATTAGAACTGCGGAACAGATCTTGATCCTAAGTATGTCATATCACATTTGTCTCAAAAGAAAGTTGCCAGTTGAGCTGTGATCTGCCGGTTTAGATTTTTTTCCGATAGGATCAAAAAATTTAAATGTATAGGTATAGCCACACTTTGAAAACTCTGCTGTCTCAACCACACTTTGAAAATTCTGCAGTCTCCTCTCTACTTAAAGGTACAGCCACACTTTGAAAATTCCTTGCGTCAATTTTTAAGTGTGGTTGTACCTATATTTTTTTGATGTCATCCAAGTGGATTTTAAGTGTGACGGATCCTAAGTACGTTATCTCACATTTGTTCTTCTTCTTTTTTCACCTCCATCTCTTGATCAAAAATTTTAAATGTATCTAATTAAAAGAGTTTGGAAGAGAGAATACATAAACTGTATAGCCTCTGACAGTGATTTTTTAGAACTAGTCACGAATACCCGAAAGGCTGATTTTGCTGATTTTTTTTTTTGAATGCTTAGCATCTGATTTTTATGTGACATTTAAATGGAATGTAGGTCAATGACTGCTAGGGTAGCACATGCCAGCTATGTTGGCTTCGGTAAGTCGCAAAGAAAAATGTGCATGCATTTAGTCTAACGGTAGCCTCTTCTCCCACCACCGGAAGCCATGGTGATTGCTCTTATCCTGGTGTTTTTTTTTCATCTTCTTTATCTCCTTATTCGGTTAGCATATTATCTTTGAGAAATGTTATTCAGGCCGAATCGGTGGCGGCAAGACTCCACCGATTGCACGCTGCCACGTCAATCGGGCTAAGCGAAATCGAGAAAATCTTTGGTCTGAATAGCATTTCTCATTATATTTTGGGTTTATCTTTCTTTCTTTGTTGGACTGTTTATCCTCTTTTATGGTTTCGAGTTCCCCCCCCCCCCCCCCAACATCTACATGGTTTTAAAGCTCTTTCAATGTGTCAAAAAGTTATGAAGTCTTTTAAGTATTTATGTTGTAAAGAAACGGTTGAAAGGTTCAAATTTGATTATGTAATGATTTTATGGTAGACAACTATGAGTCCACCACTCCCGTTGTTAAGGTAAAGGAAATTGATGCCGATCTGCCTGGTGATTGCTAGATAGGGTTTGCTACTACTCACAGGAAGAAAAAAAACTCCAAATCCTTTATTCCCTCCGCTACTCTCTTGGCTCCTCTTGCGCAAGTGTTTTTGTTTTTGTAGGAATATGGAGAGGAGATAATGGGAACCGTGTCTGTCATCGTGAGGTATGCCTTCACTGTGCTTCACTAATTGCAGTCATGATATTATCAAATACTAAGATGCAAACATCCAAATAGACTTGTGTTTTTTAATGGTTTTATGCAGATGATATGTGAATTCTTTTTGTTTGCTATCAGTTTTTCATTCATAAAGGATCGGATTTAGAATGAGGATGGCTTTTTTTGAGGGAATGGTTTTATCCACTTGGTCTGTGAATTTTTTAATGAGTTAGCAGTTTTATCCACTTGCTATTTTTGTTTCTTCTGCTTTATCCACTTGCATCAGTTCTAATAGGTGATTTAAATGCGTAAGAGTGATTTTGAATAAAAATATTAGTTGTTTGTTTAGTATGATACAAAATAAATAAGATGAATGTTGAAATTTTGAGTAATTTAGTTGGATGAAATACAATTGTGAAAAAGTTGTACATACAAAACTTTGTTAAGAATAAAGCCTACTCTCTCTTTCTCTCTCCATTTGTTTTCTGGGTTATAGAATTTTAGAAGTGATATGACCTAGGTTTAATAACATAAATGTGCTTGCAGTTCGACTTCTAGAGGATGAACATCGACACCTGGATAGGGATTTACTGTACCCCAAAGCCAGCATTGCTGATGATGATGTTGAGCACTTTGGTCCTTGGAGGCTCTGAAGCAAGAGATCCAATAGTTTGATTAATTGCTTCAATGATTTTGGAATGCAGACCTCATGCTCTGAGGTGGGAGCGGACCCAACACTAGGTTACTTTCCTTTATGTTCAATTCAACAGAACAATCATATGCGGTGAATGGTGAATTTGTTGTGGACAAGTTAAGTGACTTTGAAGTTCAATCTAATGACCGAAGATGTTTGGGAAATCCTGTGATGAACAATTTGAAACTTGGTTCTTGCATACATGTTAGTGTTTAAGTAGCTAGTTTTTTCTAATATGTTTTATTTGTACATGTAAAAAATGAAGTGATTATATTTCATGCTATAACTATACTTATCATTTCTAGGATTATGTACATTCTCTCACCAGTGGTATTAATTGTCAGGGTCTTTTCTTCCGATGCTACCTTTAAGTGGTTTGATAATATTTTTCATTACCTATCAGTACCAAACTACGGCGGCCACCTTTAGCAACAAATCAAATTCATGGACGATGCCCACATTGATGTTGGTGCCAACATTCCACGAGTGGCCATATTCGATGGCAAAGCCCAAAAGCATGATCGAATGTGGTTGTCAACGCTAGCTGAATGTGGATGCCACCTCCAAATTTAGCCACCCCCTGAATTTTAGCTCAAAATTATTTTTTTCCGGTGCGGGCGTTAGAGCATTGAGAGTACCTTTCCCTAGTACGAGAGGACCGGGAAGGACGCAACTCTGGGAAAGCTAAGCAGTGGTAATTATAAAGATCCCCCGGGGAAAAATAGAGATGCCTCCTACGTTACGATCAAGCCATTTGTTCCTTTACCCAAGAAAAATTATTTCTATTTTGCATGATCCAATCATTGATCCCGGAATTTCTACAATAAATTAGAAAGGTTCCTAGCTAGTATAGTTCCAACCCGCTTAAAGATTATTTTATAGTTTGTTAACAATAAGTTGGTCAAGTGATCTTAAGCTAAACTTTAGGAGGGTAAAGTGCAATTTACCCAAAAGACAGATTTGGAACCATATGTTGTCCGATGATGCACTATACCACTTCATAGCCGTCTAATGCACCATACCTAATAATCAGAACCATTTTATGGAAGCATACGTGACCGGTGAATCACACTCATCCTGAACCAACATGCAGAGTAATGATTGTGATCATCAGATCCTGGGAATAGAGTCGCACAAACTCAAGTGCAATTTTGTTGCCAAATTGATTAGTTGTGTTTGCTTACGGTCCACATCGTTCATTAAATGGGCATAAAAAAGCACTCCACGATTGAGCCGTAAGCAAAAGCATCATTTTTGCTACCCGATTGATTTGCTGCATTTGCTTCTGGCCCAATCGGGGTTTGCTACATCGCGGGGGGGGAGAGAGAAAGAGAGCTATGCTTTGCTGCACTTCCTTATGGCCCAACGGGATCCGGCATGTCGCCCATTAGAGAGAGTTATGTGGAGAGAAAGAAAGTTATTCTTTAATTTGCTGCACTTGCTTATGGGCCCACCAACTGAGACAGACCTATGCACGTTGTTGCGTATGCTTATGGCCCAATCGGGTCCTGCCACATCGTCCATTAGATAGAGAGTTACACGGAGAGAGCAAAAAAAAAATTGAAGCCCTTAATTTAGTCGCCCCAAACCACTATATCATCGTGGTTCGGGGTCCGACCATTGGCTTTGGGTCGGTTCGTTTAGGGGTTGTCCCCTCCAGTGGAGAGAGAGAGAGAGAGAGAGAGAGAGAGAGAAGGGGGTTCCGAGTTAAAACCTTACCATAATCGTTAGTTTGCATTCCGGTCGGGCTGAATGGGAGTGACAATTGCCAAGGTTCTGTTGCCACCCTCGAATCATTATTGGCACCCTCGAATTATTGGACCTCTTAATAATATTGTTACCGTTTTCGAAATGTTCCGTTGCCGCTATCAAAATATTGTGAAACCCCTCCCCCCCCCCCCCCCCCCTCGAATAATATCGCTGCCAATGAATTGTTATTGCCGCCATCAAAATATTGCCGCCACCCTCGAAATATTTTCACCGCCCTCAAAATATTTTCGTCACCCTCGAAATCTTTTTCGTGACCTTGGGCACAGGGTTTTTACTAGTGTGTGTGTGTGTGTGTGTGTGTGTGTGTGTGTGTGTGTGTGTGTGTGTGTGTGTGTGTGTGTGTATATATATATATATATATATATATATATATATA
Source organism: Chamaelirium japonicum (assembly GCA_947650365.1). Taxonomy (NCBI): domain Eukaryota; kingdom Viridiplantae; phylum Streptophyta; class Magnoliopsida; order Liliales; family Melanthiaceae; genus Chamaelirium; species Chamaelirium japonicum. Next base: position 9,355,526 of record OX393557.1, read on the forward strand.
TATATATAATACGGGGTATGAGCTGACAGTCCATTTGCTCAAATGGGCTGTCACCGACAGCCGTCCGATCGGATTGATCACACCTTCCAAATTAAAAAAAAAACCTTAAAAACAGCTGTTAACAGCTGCCCCTTCTCTCTCTCTCTCTCTCTTTCACGACCCGACTCCGTCCACCCCGACGACCCCCTCCGGCGACCCCGTACCCCTCCGGCAGCCCTCCGACGCCCTCCGTCAGCCACCCCGTCCCCCTCCGGCGACCCCCGTCCACCCCAGCGACCCCCGTCCCACTGGCAGCGGCGACAGCACCCTCCGGTAGCCCCCCGTCCACCCCGGCAAATCTATCGGTTCTGCGATCGGCGCTAGGAGGTCGGGAGGCTGCCGAAGGGTGCTGCCGGAGCTGCCGGGGGGATGACGGGGGTCGCCGGGGTGGACGGGGGTCACCGGGAGGGGACGGGGTGGCTGACGAAGGGCGTCGGAGGGCTGCCGGAGGGGGACGGTTTCGCCGAAGGGGGTCGCCAGGGTGGACGGGGGTCGGGTCAGAGAGAGAGAGAGGAGGAGGGGCAGCTGTTAACAATTGTTAACAGCTATTTTTAAGGTTTTTTTTTTATTTATTTGGACGGTGTGATCAATCCGATCGGACGGCTGCCGGTGACAGCCCATTTAAGGAAATGGGTTATCAGCTCATACCCCGTATTATATATATATATATATATATATATATATATAGGGGACGGGGAGCCTGGACCTCAGGTGCAGCGTGAACGCTGCACCGGTGGCCGGATGCTTGCCAAGTGTCAAAAATCCCGAAATCCCGGCCGTAAACACCCCGTGCGAGACCGCCCGAGACCTCAGCCATCCGATGGCCTTAATCGGACAGATCGAAATCCACCCGGCTCGCTGTAACTGTGGCGGGCGTGAGAATCGGGTCCAAAACAATCCCATCCGTTCGATCCTGATGATCGGACGGTTGAAAATAAAATCACGGTTACTGTAGCCGCTACAGTAATCGCGATTTGGTTTTCTACCACCCGATTCAATCGATCGGACGGTTGAAAGGATTCTCGCAGTTACTGTAGCGGCTACAGTAACCGTGATTTTATTTTCAACCGTCCGATCATTAGGATCGAACGGATGGGATATTTTTGGACCCGATTCTCACTGTTACTGTGCCCGCCACAGTAACAGCGAGCCGGGTGGATTTCGATCCGTCCGATTAAGGCCATCGGACGGCTGAGGTCTCGGACGGTCTCGCGCGGGGTGTTTGCGGCCAGGATTTCGGGATTTTTGAAAGAATTAGAATGGATCGTGCGAATGAATTAGAATGGATCGTACGAATGAATTAGAATGGATTGTATGAATGAATTAGAAAGGATCGTACGAATGAATTAGAATGGATCGTATGAATGAATTAGATTGGATCGTATGAATGAATTAGAATGGATCGTACGAATGAAATCGAATGGATCGTACGAATGAATTAGAATGGATCATGCGAATGAATTAGAATGGATCGTACGAATGAATTAGAATAGATTGTGCGAATGAATTAGAATGGATCGTACAAAGGAATTAGAATGGATCGTACGAAGGAATTACAATGGATCATGCGAATGAATTAGAATGGATCGTATGAATGAAATAGAATAGATCGTATGAATTTGAATGGATCATATGAAGGAATTAGAATGTATCCATTCTAATTCATTCGTACGATCCATTGTAATTCCTTCGTACGATCCATTCTAATTCCTTTGTACGATCCATTCTAATTCATTCGCACAATCTATTCTAATTCATTCGTACGATCCATTCTAATTCATTTGCATGATCCATTCTAATTCATTCGTACGATCCATTCGATTTCATTCGTACGATCCATTCTAATTCATTCATACGATCCAATCTAATTCATTCATACGATCCATTCTAATTCATTCGTGCGATCCTTTCTAATTCATTCATACAATCCATTCTAATTCATTCGTACGATCCATTCTAATTCATTCGCACGATCCATTCTAATTCTTTCATACGATCCAATCTAATTCATTCGTACGATCCATTCCTTCATACGAATGAATTAGAATGGATCGTACGAATGAATTAGAATGGATCGTGCGAATGAATTAGAATGGATCGTGCGAATGAATTAGAATGGATCGTATGAATGAATTAGAATGGATAAATTCGTGCGAATGAATTAGAATGGATTGTATGAATGAATTAGATTGGATCGTATAAATGAATTAGAATGGATCGTTCCACGATCCATTCTAATTCATTCATACAATCCATTCTAATTCATTCGTACGATCCATTCTAATTCATTCGCACGATCCATTCTAATTCATTCATACGATCCATTCTTATTCATTCGTACAATCCATTCTAATTAATTCACACGATCCATTCTAATTCACTCATACGATCCATTCTAATTCTTTCATACGATCCATTCTAATTCATTCGCACGATCCATTCTAATTCATTCATACAATCGATCCAATCTAATTCATTCATACGATCCATTCTAATCACGAATGTATCCATTCTAATTCATTCGCACAATCCATTCTAATTCTTTTACACGCACGAATACATTCGTACGATCCATTCTTACTCATTCGTACGATCCATTCTAATTCATTCGCCGGATCCATTCTAATTCATTCGTACGATCCATTCTAATTCATTCGCACGAATGTATCTATTGGGGGTAGCTGAAATCCTTCCAGGAGTTGGAACCTTTATCCGTATGAGCTCGATCGAATAGCTATCAAGAGCGAGATCCACATTGGGATGCACGGGGACCTGGTATCTGAGTGCATTACATCTACAGCTCTTTGAATCGCAAGGAGCTCACCCCAGCTCGCAAAGGAGCTCGCCCCCCAGCTCGCAAAAGAGCTCGCCTCCCATCTCGCAAGGAGCTCGTCTTCCAGCTCGCAAGGAGCTCGCCCCCCCAGCTCACCAAATCATCTTAACAGGGAGCGAGATCCACATTGGGCTGAATGGACCTTGGTGCTTCTTGGTACAATACATCTAAGCTTGGTAAATTGCTTAGACAAAGAGCTCGTTCAGAAGCTCGCCCAAGCTCGCTCAGGAGCTCGCCCCAAGCTCGCCGAGACTCCCCTGTTTATCGAAGAGGTCGCTCCCGCGAGGTCCGACTCTTGGTAGATGTGGAGGAGAAGACGGAGCAACGGAGGGCGAGCTCGCCTTTGTTTTCCCCCCTGAGGTCGCCCACAATAGAGCAGCATAAAGGGCTGCCAGGTGTCGAAACCTCACTGAAGCTGCGTGGACAATTGCAGTCCACGGAAGCCCGCCTGAGTCGGTTAGATGCTCTCCCCCACTCAAACCGCCTGGCAGGCTAGACGACAAAGAATGTCAGGGGCGCGAGTTCCAAGGACTGTCAGAGACCCATGCGAGCCAGAACGTGGGGGTCCAGAAGGTGCGGGAAGGTGCCACCACGTGTTGCACTCCGGTAGGCCACAAATGTCTATAAATGCCTACCCCCAGGCTCCAAAGTACAAGTTCGAAACCCTCATCCCTACCACTTTCGTCTACTATAGATCGCCGTTGAGCACCTGAGACTGACTTGAGCATTGGAGGGTCTGCGCTCCTAAGGGAGCCAGCCGTTCTTACGTTTTTTCTTTGTCTTGTAGATAGACCGCACGGACCAGCGAAAAAAAATCCCCAAACATTTGGCACCATCTGTGGGATCTTCGACTGGTTCCTGTGAGAACGCCCACGGCCACAGGGCTGAGAGCGGTCCCCCTTTGTTTTCGGAAGTAGCTCTGAGATGGCTCCGGCCACGAGGGGACGCCGGCGAACGAGAGCCCGTGCGGGATCCATATATATATATATATATATATATATATATATATATATATATATATATATATATATATATATATATATATATATAGAGAGAGAGAGAGAGAGAGAGAGAGAGGGCTGTTACAATGAGCTGTGAGCTGCCGGGGGGAGGAAGTAAGCTGCTGGTATTTTGACCCCCCAAAAAGTTATGGAATTTGATGAAATTTGGTGAGGTGGTTGCCTAGGATAAGATGATCATCCTCACCAATTTTCATCAAATTCCAAAACTTCTAGGGGAGTCAAATGGTCGAAGTAATTTCTACAGATTTTAACGATGACTGCGAACGACGGAAATTGCTTCAACCATTTGACTCCCCTAAAAATTTTGGAATTAGATGAAAATTGGTGAGGATGATCATCTTATCCTAGGTAATAACCTCACCAAATTTTATCAAATTCAATAACTTTTTGGGGGGTCAAAATACCTAGGCGGTGGCAAAATCTGGCCGTCGGATCGCGCGGATCGGCTGCAAACCGCGCGCAAACCCCCCCAAACCCCGGCCTGTCTGATCAGCCGTCCTGACCGTCCGATCCCGTATAAATCCAGTTGTCCGGTGTGTTTCTATGATGATCTGATTCCCATCCGTTCGATCGAGGTGATCGAACGGACTAAAGTGGATTTCGCTGTTACTGTAGCCGCTACAGTAACAGCGAAATTCGTTTAGTCCGTTCGATCACCTCGATCGAACGGATGGGAATCAGATCATCATAGAAACACACCGGACAACTGGATTTATACGGGATCGGACGGTCAGAACAGCTGATCAGACGGGCCGGGGTTTGCGGGGGGTTTGCGCGCGGTTTGCAGCCGATCCGTGCGATCCGACGGCGATCCGACGGCCAGATTATGTCTATAGGCGGGCACCGCACGCCGCAGCCTATCATTCCTCTATATATATATATATATATATATATATATATATATATATATATATATATATATATATATATATATATATATATATATATATATATATATATATATATATATATATATATATAATGCACACTATAAGTAGCATTAACTTCAACAATTACGACAAGATTATTTTGCAGTACCAAGCTTTGAAATGGATACACAAAAGAAAACAAGAAAGAAATCGCTCTCATTGAATGATTAGTGTCATACAACCAAATATGGAAAGAAATTAGCGCATCCACTACATAAGAAATCTAATGACATTTCTGATTTTATCTGCATACAAAAATAATGCCGATCGAACACAAAAGCAAAAAAGCTGTATAATAGGTCGGGAAATGCCTTTCTTAGGAAATACGCTGTCACCAAACAGCGGGGCCGGACCCTATACGGACAGTAAGAGCATGGGGCTGTAATCTGAACTGATTCAATCAGTTTCCATACAATCTGGGCCATTTGAGTGGTCCGAGCCCCTCGAATCCTCTGCTCTTGATGGCGAGCTCTTGTGTCTCAGTATATTTCTACAAAACCTGAAAAGAAAACTCAAAAGATTACATCAAAAGAAGGAAGATACAGTATGGAGGTGCAACTTCTACAGGTTTAAGGCTGTGTTCTTTCCCTTGGGACTTGCAATTCCCGGGAATTGAGCCCATTCCCATATTCTCTCTGTTAGAACACCAGGTACCATGGGATTTACAAACCTTGCCACACCTGGCTTCGTATGCAGGTACATGCTTTCACCATGAGATTGCATGTCTCACAACTAAAACATAGAGTTATAGATCCCACTGTACCATGGGAGTTGCAATTTCCGGGAATAGAACACAGCTTTATAGGTCTTGAGGAATAAGAAACAGTACATGTCCAGGGCTTCTGTCCTTTTCTTTATCTCATGGGACCATAGCACAGGATCAGCGTTCTTCGGCATCAAATCCTGTTGCTGAGATTTCTCCCTCAGCCACTGCTCAGCTTTGTTGCATTCACTAATGACCTGAAATGGCAAACTAGTTAACACCTGTTGAGACCGCAAGCTGTAGCGCAGTCTTCCGGGGTTTTATGGAAACTTACAGCATCTCGATCATACGTCGCCAATGATTGGACAGCCATTCTGTGATCAACAATGCATTTCAAAAGCTCCCTCGTCGCTTGGGCTCTGGCTTCTTCATCTTTGAAACGGTTCTCAATAGGATCCACCAGCTATTGGCATCCACAGAATATTTTTGACTAATTAGGGTGATCATACCACGGTTTCATAATTACAGAAATGCCAATGTATGTATTCAGACCAAAAGCTCAACGGAATACATGCATGGTGTTCATGGAATGTAGTCACAACAAGAAGATACGGGTCAGGAGGGGATGAAAGTTACAAGAAGATAGAAGAAATCCGCTAACATTTCAAGGTCAAATTGGAGAAAAATTGTCTTGTTTGTTTATGTTTGTTTTGATGGATTTTGGTAGTATTAGGCGTAGGTTTGACCTTGAAGAATCAAACATTCGGACAACACTACTGCTTAAATAATAAACAATTATGAAGAAAGACTCCAGGGTCTTTTTAACACTAGTACATTTCTGGGTGGTAGCTTGAAGCACAAATCTTATGGGAGTTTTCAACTTACAAAATAGTTTCTTTCGACCAATAATTTACAAGTCCTCATGCGCTAATTTTATTGTTGATCAGCCCATATCAAAAGATATTGATGTTTGTCCCCTGTATCTTAGTGTGTTGCCGGAATGAACCAAAGCAGCTCGGCATATCCTCAGAATATGAAACAAAGCAGTCAAATAAAAGTCGAATGAATCAAAGGTGAGAGGGGATCAAAGGAGAAACCAAATATTGAATTCCGTATAATCCAAGATCAAGACAAAAAATATAGGAACCCTTGAAAATCACATAAATAAGAGCAATCAAGGGGGAAAACTGTCAATTAAAGACAAGTGAAAAGCATGAGATATGAATTTAAGACAAGACGCAATCACCTAAGGGTATCAGCAGAGGTCGGATTGAATATAACTCTAAAAACCACATGGCGGACATGCTTTAAGAGAACCGCCAGAGATGGCCTCACCACACACTATTCACCCACACAAGAATTTCTGGTCTAACAAGGCCGATGGGAAGTCTCATCAATCTGGCATCATCCCATCATCAATTTGGCATCACCAATAAACTCCCACTGACCAGTACTTCAGAAATCAACAATCAAATAAAAATGATAGCTTCATAGCTACTATCAAGGGAACTGGATTTTTGACGACCACTGCTTGCAAAAGTACATGGCGTCTACGATGAAGGCGGTGAACATCTATGACTTAAACAAATACATGAGCATCAATTTTACGTCTCTGATGCTGGCGGCAAGAGTCTAGCAAGCTGATAATTGATCGAATACCTTAAAACTTGAGTGCAATTTCCTGGACAGGCTGCAATTATACAAGAATCCACTCTTTGAATGCAACATTCAGGATATAATAAAAATAAGGCATAATGATTTGCATGAGATTGTATGTACACACATGGATGTGCAATAAATGTCATCACAAGAAAACTATTGTATTACCTATAAACAGCAGCACACATATCAAATTGAAAAGAATCATTTAAGACAAATCATTAAAGAAGCTACGTGTATAAGAAGTATCTAGTGGGGATGTGGATGTTGAGATACAAGTCAACATAATTTAGATTTTGAATTGAGTTTAAGGTTCAAAAAAACTAAGATTCAAATATATGGGACAAAAGTAACACTAAACGTTCATATAGGTTGGCAATGTGAAGAGAAACCTTAATATGGGTCATAGTTGTGTTTAAGGGTCATGTCTAAAACAGTGTTATTAAAGGCGCCCCTAGGCTCAGACGCAGCTAGGCTCAAACCCTACGCCTCAAGCAGTGCAAGGCGAGGCGCTGATAATAAGGCACAGGCGCACGCCCAGGAAAAACCACACGCTTAGGCACAGTGCTCAGGGCACAATAAAAGCCTTGTTGATCACATGAGCATGGGGATACCGGTTGGCTGCTTTTGGTGTTTATACAAACAGCAAACAAAGTTGCCGACTTAACCCAAAGAAGAAAAAAAAGACAACAGAGTCAGCTCCCGAGAGTTTCTGCATGAGATGCTGGATTGCTGGAGGTAATGGATGTGAGAGGAGAGAAAGACAAAGAGTGGCTGCAACGGCATCCTACAAGGCTACAACATTTGTGTTGTTACAACAACGATCTATCCAATTTAGCTAAGGTTAAAATTCATTTTCTTCGGCTATTTACACATTATATGCATGGTTTTGACCATTTTATATTTAATATATTTTAAAATATGTGCATCATTTCAGTCAGAGGGCGCCTTGAGTTGCGTCTTGTGTCTAGGCTCTATGAGACTTTTGTGCCTCATGTGTGCCTCAAGTCTTTCGGAACAATGGTCTAAAAATACAGAGGAAGACAGATGGAAATGATGAACTTAATATAATTTTTATAACAATTAGGTTTTTATATAAGCATGAATAACAGAACTAAAGCATTTAAATCAGTCCAGAAAGATGAAAGCTCATGATTAGTGTCACAATTAAGGAATCAAGCAAAGGATGCAATTCAGAATGAGTGCAGTAAACACCTTCTTCAATTCCTCCAGCTTGCCCGAGTAAACCTTTTCTGTTTCATCATCCCCATCCTCATAGAGCCAGTCTTCAGTCTGTTGCAGGGTAACAGATATTCCTTCCCTTTCTGATTCGCTTGCAAAGCTCCGATACCTCTCAAAGAGCTATTTGCACAAATGCTTAATTCACAATTCTACGGTTCTACCCATTAAAAAAAAATCAAGAGAACTACTGAAGTTGACATTACCTTATTCCGAATTTCATACACATAAGCTTCGAGAGCATTCTTTTTGTCTTTCGTTTGCTCCATAAGTTTGTCCTGATAGGCCAATTGTTGTTCTTGTTCTTGAGCTTCTAACAACTCAGCCTTGGTCATTCCACCACATATTGTCTCAGTAATTGGTATCTCGTGTCTTCTAGAAGGATTTCTGTTTCTTATTCTGTCAACCTGAAAATGACAATCATGAGATGAAACAGCAGAAATTAATAGAAAAACAGCATAATCAATTGAGATAGTATCAAACACTTCATCCTGGGATAAGTTTCAGTGATTTACATTTACAGAGCTCCTATATATTCAAACTATATATATATATATATATATATATATATATATATATATATATATATATATATATATATATATAGAGAGAGAGAGAGAGAGAGAGAGAGAGAGAGACAAAGGGCTGTTACAATGAGCTGTGGGCTGCCGGGGGGAAAAGTGAGCTGCGGGTATTTTGACCCCCCAAGAAGTTATAGAATTTGATGAAATTTCGTGAGGTTGTTGCCTAGGATAAGATGATCATCCTCACCAATTTTCATCAAATTCCAAAACTTCTAGGAGGGTCAAATGGTCGAAGCAATTTTAACGGTGACTGCGGACGGCAGAAATTGCTTCGACCATTTGACCCCCATAGAAGTTTTGGAATTTGATGAAAATTGGTGAGGATGATCATCTTATCCTAGGCAACAACCTCACCAAATTTTATCTAATTCCATAACTTCTTGGGGAGTCAAAATACCCGCAGCTCACTTTTCCCCCCGGCAGCCCACCGCTCACTGTAACATCCCTCTATATATATATATAGGGGAGGGATACTCTTACTCATGGCCTCTTACTCATATAGTAACCTATGATCCGGCCGTCCATTAGATCCCGACGTACGGTTCGGATTAGATGGGGAGTTAAAGCAATGGTGACCGCATTAAATGCGGGCTTTTAATACGGACTTTTAATAAGGGCTTTTAATACGGGCATTTAATGCGGACACCATTGCTTTAACTCCCCATCTAATCCGAACCGTACGTCGGGATCTAATGGATGGCCCGGATCATAGGTAACTATATGAGTAAAAGGCCATGAGTAAGAGTATCCCTCCCCATACATATATATATATATATAGGGGCATGCGGTAAGTGCGGCACCGCACCTAGCTGTCTGATGCACCGCTCTGTGCATCAGACGGTTGCGGTGCAGTGCCGCACTTACCGCATTATAGCATGCCCTTATATATATATATATATATATATATATATATATATATATATATATATATATATATATATATGACAGGGATACTCTTACTTATGTAATGGTTACTTATGGAATTACACCATCTTTTACCTACCCTAAAGGTTTCAAAATTTGATGAAACTTGGTGGGGATGCTATCTATGGCAAGTTGATCATCCTCACCAAAAATCATCAAATTCTATAACCTCTAAGGGCATCAAATGTTAGAAGATTTATTGATCGTTCATTTTAACCGTTAATTTGAATAGCATATTTGATGCCCCTAGAGGTTATAGAATTTGATAGTTTTTGGTGAGGATGATCAACTTGCCATAGATAGCATCCCCACCAAGTTTCATCAAATTCTAAAACCTCTAGGGTTGGTAAATGGCGGTGAGTAATTGTATAACTAAGAATCCATAAGTGAGTATATATATAGTAGTGATAGGGTGCGGTGTGCGTTGCATGTTATATATACGTTGTGAATGTCTTCCGTCCGATTAATTCGGATCTGGCCGCCAACTAAAAATGGATGACGTGTAAAGGCACAACATCACAACCGGACAAACCATTCTCGGAGTTACTGTAGCAAGAATGGTTTGTCCTATAGCGATGTGTTAGCTTTACAATCTTCTTCTACGGTGAAACAGTACGTCTTCTTCTGGTGAATCACACGGCCCATCAACAGTCTTCTTCTACCGTGAATCGCACGACCCGTCCTCATCTCCACCCTGACCGGCCTCCTTCTCCGGCACCACCCAGCCCCGTCTGGTGAATCGCGCACCCATCCCCGACCGCCCTCTTCTCCGGCGCCACCCAAACCCACCCATTGAATCGTACCCATCCCCGACCGCCCTCTTCTCCAGTACCACCCAGCCCCGATTGATGATCTCACCGGTCAGGGCTGGGTGGTACCGGAGAAGAGGCCGATCGGGGATGGGTATGGTTCAATGGGCGGGGTTGGGTGGTGCCAGAGAAGAGGGCGGTCGGGGATGGGTGCGATTCACCGGTCGGGGATGGGTGGTGCCGGAGAAAGAGGCCGGTCAGGTTAGGAGATGAGGCTGGGCGGTGCGATTCACCGCAGAAGGTTGTAAATGCAAAACATTACTACAAAACAAACCATTCTCGCAGCTACAGTAACTCCGAGAATGGTTTGTCCGTTGTGATGTTTTGCCTTTACACATCATCCACTTTTAACACTAGCCACAGATCCGATTTAATCGGACAAAAGACATTCACAGCGCACATATAACATGCAGCGTATACCGCACCCTATCACTACTCTCATTTTGATACAATTATCGTTTTGATACCCCTAGAGGTTTCAGAATTTGCTGATTTTTAGTGAGGGTAATCATCTTGCTATAGATAGCATATCCACCAAAAATCAACAAATTCTGAAACATCTAGGTCCATCAAAATATTGAAGCTTCATCAGCTGTCCATTTCAACCGTTAATTTGATGAACTTATTTGAAATGCTTAGAGGTTTCGGAACTTGTTGATTTTTTGTGAGGATGATCATTTCAACATAAAAATCATCTCCACAAAAAATTAGCAAATTCAGAAACCTCTATGTATGTTAAAAGAGGAGCATACATTGAAGCTTTCAATGCATGGGCATACAAAGAGAGAGAGTAGTGAGAGAGAGAGAGAGAGAGTAGTGATAGGGTGCGGTGTGCGTTGCATGTTATATATGCGTTGTGAATGTCTTTCGTTCGATTAAATCGGATCTGTGGCCAGTGTTAAAAGTGGATGACGTGTAAAAGCAAAACATCACAACGGACAAACCATTCTTGGAGTTACTGTAGCTGCGAGAATGGTTTGTTCTGTAGTGATGTTTTGCATTTACAACCTTCTTCTGCGGTGAATCGCATGGTCCGGCCTCATCTCCTACCCGATCGGCCTCCTTCTCCGGCACCACCCAGCCCCAACCGGTGAATCGCACCCATCCCCGATTGCCCTCTTCTCCGGCACCACCCAGCCCTGCCCATTGAATCGTACCCATCCTCGACCGGCCTCTTCTCCGGTACCACCTAACCACGACCGGTGAATGGGTGCGCGATTCACCGAACGGGGTTGAGTGGGGCCGGAGAAGAGGTCAGTCAGGAATGGGTGCAATTCACCAGACAGGGTTGGGTGGTGCCGGAGGAGGCCGGTCAGGGAGGAGATGAGGACAAGCCGTGCGATTCACGGTAGAAGAAGACTGTTGATGGGACGTGCGATTCACCATAGAAGAAGACATATTGTTTCACCGTAGAAGAAGACTGTAAAGCTAACACATCGCTACAGGACAAACCATTCTTGCTACAGTAAGTCCGAGAATGGTTTGTCCGGTTGTGATGTTTTGTCTTTACACGTCATCCATTTTTAATTGGCGGTCGGATCCGATTTAATCGGATGAAAGACATTCACAGCACATATATAACATGCAGCGCACACCGCACCCTATCACTACTATATATATATATATATATATATATATATATATATATATATATATATATATATATATATATATATATGAGAAAAACGCTAGAATGCGATAATCCAATTTAGATGCACCTATAGGTTTTGGAATGAGCTGATTTTTTGTGAATATGTTATGCATGCCATGGATAGAACTTGCACAAAAAATCAGCACCTTCCAAACCCTATAGGTGCATTAAAATTGAAATGATTCAAATAGACCATCGACAAAAGTCCTTTCAAATTTGATGCACATATAGGGTTTGGAAGGTGCCAATTTTTTTGTGCATGTTCTATCCATAGCATGGATTAACACAATAACACATCCATAAAAAATCAGCACATTACAAAACCAATATCTACATCTAAATTGGATTACCACATGCCACATTCTAGCATTCCTCATATATATATATATATATATATATATATATGGGCATGCTATAATGCGGCATGCGGTACGTGCGGTGCGGTGCCGCAATTACCGCATGCCGCATTATAGCATTTCTCTCTCTCTCTCTCTCTCTCTCTCTCTCTCTCTCTCTCTCTCTCTCTCTCTCTCTCTCTCTCTATATATATATATATATATATATATATATATATATAACTGAATAAACAATTGCATGAACACACAGATTCATTGTTTCAAACGTAACAAGAGAAACCTCATTTACAAGAGGGGATATGCAAACAACCCGTGAGGAGGGGAAGACCGATAAAGAACTATTGCCATCTGCCATTTTCAAAAGAGAACATTACAAAAATGCTACAACACCAACGTCAAACGAACTTTGGTGATCATCCATCCTTGAATAAAATCTGATGTGCTCTACTTTACTCCATGCAATGCCTAGGGACAATGTTTCCATGCTATAAAAATTTTGGAAGATAGAATAATGCAATAAAAAGGGCTAGGTATCACTAAAATCATCCCAAGTCTCATGAGAAGAGAATTCCACTCCTTGATCATATATTTACATAAGTACAAAAGATACGTGACTAATATTGGAGGACAATAAAGAAAAGGCTTGAACACGAAAAGGAACCACATCGTTGCAAAAATTCAGAGCCAAGAGAACAGTTCTCTATCATGAACTTCCTGATTTTATTTCTCATAATTGACTAATCTCCGACGTCATTCATCCTCCCAACCAACAAAAATGAAATGTTAACCAGTGAGAGAGGTGATATACAATTTTTACAAATATGCAATATCCGAAGGGGTAGGGTACAAGCCACGAATGCAACAATTTAAGCAACGACCACCATAAAAGAAAAGATTTTTGGACTACCCCATTCAGTCTAAGAATGGTCTCCACGAAGTCCTTTAGTATCCCAAGTAAACTCAACAAAGGAGAGTGCAAGAACAGGAACCTCTTCCATAATCCAAGTGCAGTATCCAAGCGTAGAGTACAACTATGACACTAGCACCTATATGTTTGCATGATACAACATTGAGAACCATTGATTTAATTTATTTAAATGTTCTGAAAACTAGGAAGTAGAGTGTCACAGCATAAACATTGAGAGCAACATGTTAAGAGAGGGGAAAAAAAAACTCAGCCCTATGAAACATAAACTTGGAAAGAAGAACAAATGATATTTCTAAGCCGCCCTATTCACTGCACCATTGCATGGGACGATGCCTGAAACACACTCTGACACTTAATGTAGCTGGAAACGTGAGAGAAGAGGAATCTCATCTTCTCCAAGGATAAGCCTTGGAATCCACCAAACGGTTCCTTGAATCCATAAGGAAGATAGAAAAATCTAAAAATTGACTAGTGGCTCTTGGAATCCAACCAAAAAAAAAGAAGAGAAAGTGTCTTAAAATATTTTGTCCATAATAATTGATGGAATTTTATTAACCCTACTACAGCCTATACATAGATAGAGGTGAGAGACTCCTACTGTTATTCATACAGAGAAGAAGGAAGAAAGATAAAATAAAACTCAAGTAGGCTACAGATAATCTTCATCCACATGATAAGATGTAACAGTCTAACAGATAAGGTTGAGAGTATTAATCGTATGTGCATTCTGTGGAAACTGGTGTTCCCACTCCATGTGGGTCCACTATGAAAGGAGGGGGTAACATGTCCTACATCAGACCCCTCCACTTGAAGAACACTATTTTTTTCAAAAATCCCCCAACAGGAGTGGGTGGTAGGTGGGGTGGGGGTTAGGCATGGAACCCTACTGGCTTATTAATGAGAAACGGGAAAAAGAAACAATTATTGGCTAAGCACGACAGGAAGGAACAGGCCTCTGAGAATTGGTTTTTGAAACTCCCAGACAAACTCAACATCTACAACTTTAAAAAGTTGATGATAGTCAAGATCTATTTTTTTAAATGCTAAGGAGTGAATTGAGGCTCTCAACTTTCATAAGGCATGAGGCATCTGTATAATTTGAACCCGCATGATGCCCCCGAATTGGTCTAATTCGAATATGACTCATATCACAGTTCTATTAGTTTGAATGCTATATATCTAGTCAGTAATTAATCTAGGATAATACAACTTAGACTCGAAACGGTCGATTCAGGACTGAATTGGGCAAATCAGACCCTAATTCTTGTTTTTTTCAGTGTTTTAAAACCCGTCGGGTCGACCCGAAACTCGCCCGAGTCAACCCGACCCGGCAAGAAATCGAGCCGACCCGACTGATTTACTCGGCCCTGTCGGGTTTTGGTTAAAACCCGCCGGGTTTTCAGCGAGTCGGGTCGGGTTTCAAACCCGAAAGACTCGCCCAGGTCGCGTTTTAAAAAAAAACCCGTTTCGCTGTATAAAATCCCGAGCGCGCACCGACTGAGGGTTTACTGAGCGACGGCTCGGGTTAGGGTTTCAGAGTCTCGCCGTTGCCCTCGCCGTCCCCGTCGCCCGTCGCCGTCGCCCTCGCCGTCGCCCGTCGCCGTCGCCCTCGCCGTCGCCGTCGCCATCTCTTTTCCAGTTTTCCCCCCTTTTGAAATCAGGCGCAGCAGAGCAGACCAAAGAAGAGAAGAGGGAGGAAGAAAGAAGAGAAGAGGGAGGAAGAAGAGAAGAGAAGAGGTAAGCACAGAACTGCAGTTACTGCACACTGCCGGCTCTTTTCCCCCTTTTGAAATTTTTTTTTTTTGTTAAAAACAAGTGAAAACAGTGCCGAATTGCAGATCTCTGCTTTATTTTTCTTCTGATTCTTCCTCTTTTCTTCCTCTTTGTTTTCCTGTTAAAAACAGTGCAGTCTCGCAGTCATCTCATCTCTGATTCTTCCTCTGCTCTGCTCTCTTCCTATTTTGAAGTTTTTTTTTATTCTTCCTCTGCTTTTCTCTGTTTTTTTTTCTTAATCTTGTGGCAGGTTCCTCTGCAGTCATCTCATCTCTGATTTGAAAGTGAAGCTTTATACAGGTATACCTTCAATCAAAGAATCAAAACATCAATTTTAAATAAAATTAGTTTGATGCCATGTGCGTAGGAAATTTTAATTTTTAACTAAACAATGTAAAATGTAAATCATGCCATGAATGTCTGTAAAAAGTTAACTAAACAAAGTTTGATGTCATGTTTAGTTTTTTTTTATACTTATAGTTCTTTTGTTGTTTGTTACTTCGTTGTTTTACTTGTTTCAGTTTGTCACTTTGTTTGTTTACAATGGCTTCATCTGGAACTGGAGATGATAGTAGTATCACACCCACAAATGCTGATGGCACATCCAGCCAATCAGTTATTAATACATCTCATCTAACGGATCCTGGCTGGGCTCATTGCACAGCTCTCACAACGGATAAGAAAAAAATCCGTTGCAATTATTGTGCAAAAGAAATGTTTGGAGGAATTAACCGTCTGAAACATCATATTGCGAAACTCCCTGGGGATGCAGAAATATGTCATAAAGTTCCTAATGATGTTTCTCAGCAGATAAAGAGGATTTTGATGAAAAAAAAAGAGATGAATACTGTTAAGCAAAACAAGAAACGTAATTGGGGAGAATTTGGAGGAAAAACAAATGATGATGAAGAGGAACTTGATGTGACATCCGAGCAACAAGGAAGGACAAAAACGACAACAGGATCATCAAGTACCATCCAAACAAAGTTGGTAACATCCATGGATAAGGGTGCAAGAAAGAAAGTTGTTGATATCATTGGAAGGTGGTTTTTTCATTGTGCAATTCCTTTCAATGCAGCTGATTCGATTTACTTCCCTAAAGTTATTGAAGCTGTTGCAGCACATGGTCCTGGATTGAAGGCTCCAACTCCTTATGAGCTGTCGGGCCCAATATTAGATGGAGAGGTGGAGTCTTTGGAATTGTATCTTAAAGAATTAAAAGATACTTGGGCTACAACAGGTTGCTCCATATTATCAGATGGGTGGACTGACCAACGTGGAAGATCGATCATCAACTTCATGGTCTCATGTCCAAGAGGAACGATGTTCCTCAAGTCTGTGGATGCATCAGGAATTGTCAAGGATGCAAATAATCTTTTCAAACTTCTGGATGACATTGTTGAAGAAGTGGGAGAGGCGAATGTTCTTCAAGTAATCACTGACAATGCAGCGAATTATGTGGCTGCAGGTAAGTTACTAATGGCAAAAAGGAAACATCTCTTCTGGTCTTCATGTGCTGCTCACAATGTAGACCTAATTTTGGAGAAGATTGGACAATTGAAAAGTGCAAGTAAGTTGATTGATATGTCAAGGAAAGTGGCCAAATTCATTTATAATCATGGCCTTGTGTTGAGTATAATGAGGAAACATACCAAGGGTAAAGAAATTTTGAGGCCAGGGGCTACACGTTTTGCAACAAATTTCATCCTCACCGGTAGTCTCCTCGAGCAGGTAAATGCTTATTTATGTTGTTAGTCAATTCCATTGTATTAGCTAAATCTCAATCTATATTACGTAGCCAATTGTAATTGTGTTTTCTCTTTTGATGTAGAGAGCTGGGTTGAAAAGTATGATGCTATCTGAAGAGTGGGTTACTTCAAAATATGCAAATGCGATAGAGGGAAGAGAAACAGAAAAAGTTGTGTTGGATAACAACTTTTGGAGAAGACTTGAGAAGCTCCAAAAAACAATTACACCTCTTGTAGAGTTGTTACGACTCGTTGATAGTGAGAAAGAAACGATGGGTCTAATCTATGATGCCATTGATAGAACAAAATTAGCAATTGCTGAAGTACATGCCAATAACAAGGAGAAGTACATGAAGTATTGGAAGATTGTTGATGAGAGATGGGAGTCCACTCTCCACTCTCCGCTCCATGCAGCAGGATACTTTCTTAATCCATCTCTTCGCTTCCGCCCCGAGTTTTCAGAGCATCCAGAAGTTCGTCGTGGATTGCGAAAAGTGTTACTCACTTTGGAGCAAGATGAAGACAAACAAATTGACATCTTTCAAGAGGTCTATTTTTTCATCTTTTAAATTCAAAAAGTTTATTAGTTGGTAACTTGGTAAATGGAGTCAATGGACTCACAAGTATGTTTTTAGGTTAATTTATATGATGAGGCTGGAGGAGACTTTGGGACAGACCTTGCAATACGAAGTCGAAGTAGACTTACTCCTGGTAATTCAATTTAGCTTTATATAAAATTATGAATCATTTCTAAATATAAATAGGATTACAATAAATTTTGAAATATATAATAGTCAATTAAGATGATTTTTAATTAAATATGCAGTTCCTTGGTGGAGAACTAATGGTGGCGATGCTCCAATTCTCCAACGTAATGCAATCCGCATTTTGAGCCAAACTTGTTCTGCAACGGCATGCGAAAGGAATTGGAGCACGTTTGATCAAATTCACACCAAAAAGAGAAACCGCCTAAAGCAAGAAAAGTTGAACAAATTGGTGTTCGTCCATTACAATATGAGATTAAGGGAGCGACAGCTAAGGAGAAATGCATCAGAGTACGATCCATCATTGTTGGAGAACATCTTGCTAGAGGGGTGCGAGGATGAATGGGTTTCCAACGAGCCTAGTGATGTTACTGATCGTGGAGGGGTTGGAGCTACTAATGTTGGTGATGACAATTGGTTGGACAATCATCGCGAACAGGGTTCTTCTCGGGGGGCAAGCAATGTAGCTAGACCGAGCTCCGATTCTGATTCGGACATTTGATTAATATTTAAGCATTTAAACATGTGTTTTGTAATAACTATTTATTATGTTTTGTGGTTTTGGACATTTGGTACGCTAGTATCTAGTGAATTATCTTTATGGAATGATGGGTTATCTTTATGTTTGTTACTACTGTCGTTTTGATACTCTAATAGTCTTGTTAGTATTTTGAATCTTTGATAATGGTGGATGAGTCATGAGTGTATAATGCAAAAAAAATGCTATTTTTATATATAAATAATTATATATAATATTAAAATATATTATATAATGCCGAGTTTTTTGTATCGAGTTTTGTCGGGTTTTAGCCGAGTTGTCGAGTCAACTCGACTCATTAAGGTTCCGAGTCGAGTCGAGTTTTCGTGTTTTAAAACACTGGTTTTTTTAACATAGTTTTGGCTGAAACAGCCGAAACGATCAAATCCGACTCCGAATCAGTTTATTTTTTGTCTGGTCGGAACTCAAACAAGAACCCGAATTCTCAAACCGTACAAACCAACTGTCTAATTTCCTTCAGAACCTTTTAGTACATTGTTCATTAGCATTCCTCTGACAAAAATTCTTATTACTCAACTTGCAGCCACAGTATTACCAATAGACCGGTCCTCCAGAGTCCAGACCAATCTGATAGCAAAATTGTAAAGTTAGCTAATAAAAAGTCAATGTATTATTGTACATGCTTCTATTACAATTTTAATATAAGACTTCACATACTCCATAATTAAATTAATCACTACTGTATCTCACTTGCACCCAAACCACTCCTCCAAGCCCGGAGCATTGAAGACAAAAGAGGGGAAAGCAAAAAATATAAGCATGAATAAAAGGTATAAAGAGCGTAGTCTTGCATCCATGAATTAAGTCTGATTTCAACAACATTCCTACAATGGGCCAGAGAACTTTTTTCCGAATTCTTTTTTGACAATTTCAATCAATCAATGCTGGGGGGGGGGGGGGGGGGGGGGGGGGGGGGAGGAGGGGGGTGGATTGCAACAATAGATGAAGATATATGCATGATATCTAAAAGTGATGCTGAGACTAATTCTATACTCGAAATGGCGTGGAAATATTGTTTCATACTAATGACGGAGACTACCTTGATAATGCATTCATTATTTCCATTCCAGTATATATTGCTCCACGAAATAGGCATGACATCATTCATATACAATGGTACATATCAAGAAAAAAAAACTAATGACTTACTAGGTAACAAAGAAAACCAACTCAGTATAATAACAAAGCATAGATGCACAGGATAATTGCACGGTGGTGATCTTACAGAAGGCAGAGGTTCAGATTCAGATTGCTGAAACGTTCCATTTTCCACAGTATTTGCATTTGTATCAGACTGAGCACCAGATGCAAACTCAGGCTCCATACTTCCCAAATCTGAGCGATTTGTATCCCGTGAAGGGTGATCATTCATGTCATCTTCAATCAACTGAGGCAAATGAGTTATGGCAAATGAAAGTTACAAAGATGCAAACTGACGATTCATTAAGTAATTAAAGTAATACAACAGCTACAATTAATACTTACAGATGCCGATTCTACAGAAACAATTCCGTGAAGATTTAATCGAACTCTTACTTTGACTTTAGGTTTTTCACTTGGAGAAACATGAAAAGGTCCAACCTGCAGCGGGAGAAATACCTATTTAGAAGTGTCTATCACTCTAGATTAATTGAGCAAGATATCTCATACAGCAATGTGCAATATATTTGCTTTTTGAGCAAGTAGACTCTAATTCTTATGTTATGCGACTCTAAAATGTCAAAATCATACCTAAAAGTGAATGAGATACTCTAACTGATGCGGGACGCAAAAGGAAGCCGTTGTCGATGGTTCGCGATCTCTAAACTAGGGTTTTTAAGAAAGACAGTGGGGGAGAGAAGAGAAGGGGGAAGATCTGGAATCCATCGGAATCGGGGAGTCCACCCCTGATGGCATCCAATCCAGGAAACCCTAACGAAGCCCATAAGCCATCATATTTTTTTCATAATTCATAAGCATTCTTTATTCATCACAGTAGAGACCTATAAAATAACTACCAAAAATAAAAATATAATGCTTTCCAAAATCATAAAGATCTAAATCTATCCTAAATCTTACCTAAATGATGTATTTTAAAATTACCATATTTAATAAATCCGAAAATTATGTATTTTTGGATTAAAATAATAATTTCAGAATAAAATAATTAATTTATTCCGAACTTAATACTTTATTCCAAAAATATATTATTTTGGAATTATTAAATCCGAATTTTATTTTAATTAAGCCTCGAGAGCGTGTCGGGCTGTGGAAATCGTGCAGAGCCTGGAAGCAGGGCCTTGTCCCCATCATTCACCCCAAGTCAGAAAGAACTCGTCCACGAGTTCTGTGGAGCCGTGACAGGAGCTAGTAGCGAAGCTCGCATCACCAAGGCCGCCGAAGGATCATCTCGAAGTCAGAAACTGATGATGGAGGCCTAGCTAGTGTGGTCGTGCTACACTATAGTCATCTCCTAGGTCCCATGTGAAAGTGGTGTTGTCGGTGCAAGAGGCGCATCCGATGGAGGTCCGACTTATCAGACTTTCATGTTATTGTCCAAGTTCAACAAAGGATCATACGCTTCGGAGAGGCATTCCTGTTCGTTTTCATAATTATCAAATCTAGTCCTTTGTTATAACTAATCAAGAACAAGAGATCCCTTTTCATTTTGTAGAACTTTTGTCAAATTTCGGATGGTTTTGCTCCCTTTCTTTAGAAAAGAAAACCAAAAATTGTTCGTCGTGCAGGGCAGAGCGACAATTCTTTTCTGATAACTTGGATTAGAATCTATGTTATGTTGGATGCTAGGCTAATTGTCTCAATTTTCGGCGACAAGCCTGCATGATAGCAAGAAAGCTTCCGAGCATATGGATACATCCTCATACCACAATAGATTACAGGGAACCCACTGCTGCTAAACAAGAGCCATATTTACATGTTCCAAAAGACCACTGTGGAAGAAGAACCAACAACAATGAAAATTGAAACTGTTAATGATTTTTTGGTTGCTAATTCGGTTGTAATTGCTCTAATCGAATATCTGTAGACAACTCAGTGCCGACTGTTTGTGCTTTGGGAATACGAAATCACGTCAGAAATTGCATGAAATTTGATGCCTAACCGTTTTTTGACACTCTTCAGCGAGAGAAGTAAACATTTTTTTGACTGATTTTCTAAAGAATAAAGAAGGCCGACTCAGACAATAGAGCAAAAAGGCTTCGTTTTTGTGATATGGATGGAATCTACCTTAAAGCAACTTCTCACTCCACAGCCTTGGGTGTGCCCATAACTGTAGAAAAAAAAAGGCAATGGCTAGAAAGGAGGAATCAGCCTCATCGTCGACTATTTCATTTATCCCTCGTCCAATTCGTGAATCGTGAGTGCTCGACTCTTTTTCCCTCGACCATTAGTCGATATGCTCCATCCCTATGTACATTAGTGCTCCTACCCATAAGAAAATGGAGGCATAAAAGGGTAACCGAAGTAGCATGAGCAAGCTTCTCTTGCCATGCAACAACAGAGCGCACGACATTGAGCCTGAACCACCAACTTCTCAGATTATAACACTTTTGAACCATAATTCAACTTAAGGGCCTCTGAGTTGAATGTATTTTCTCTATGGATATTCATGCTTACGTGCATGCGTGTGCATGCGTGTGTGTGAATTAGCTCTAGCTTCATAATGGAAGAATTAAAGTCCATGTCAAAAAAATTAGAGCAGCCTCCTGCAAACGTCCAAGAAAAGATTAGAAACATCATCGATAAGAGTAGAGTAGGCATCCTCAATTGATATAAACTATAAAGCAACTTTGAAACACACCTGGATGGAGCAGTAGTTCTTGACAAAGCTACAAGAAGAGTTTGGAGGCCGGAGACTAATGTCGTTATAGTTTATCTTCTCTCCTGATGTGAGAGTGACATGTCCAACCAGAAACCAATCTTATGTATGACTACAGTAAGCCTCTTTGTTTCTGAAAATAATGTTATTCCTCTCAAGACAAATAGACCATATGATTGTCCAGGAGAATTGTGCCAATAGAAATTCAAGGATGTACTGTGAGAGCTAGTGCCTTTTAGGTAGGCAACAGCTATCAAGGATAGAGGGAATAGGACCAGGTTGGTCCTTGATACTTACGTCCTCTTGGAGTATCTCCAAAAAGCTAACATGAAAGGATAGGCAACGAATAAATGATAGTGGGTTTCAAATCCTTTATCATACAAAGGCACCATATCCTTATCATTCTCTGCAGTAGAGTCGAACTTTGGTAAGACTCTTTGACAAAGATCTAAACAAAGACTTTGATCCTAATGAGATCTAGCATGCCTCCCAAGAACATTGTGAGATGGTTGATTTAACTGAGAACTAACTGATCCCATCTCGAAGAGTCACTATAATCTGCGAGGAAGTGGTCCTGGATAGTAAGAAAGTTGACCAGTTAGGAGACATGAGTCTTTATGGAATTCCTCTTATTAGTGTTACATGGACACGGGACACGGGACACGGGTGACAAGTGTTCGAGTGTCCTTGAGAATCCGACACAGCAAACCTTCAAAATGGTCACATAAGAATATATGGACATGGCAAGTGTATCCTGACAAAATGTGTCGTATCCGGGTGGGGACACGAGTCACACGACAAATTTCGGAAAAAGAGAAGTGTAATAAAACGGCTTGTCATTCTGAGTCACCCAAGTTCTAGTATTCTCACGATAATACCAGATAATACCATAGGCATGAATCAACCAATTATGGTCATAGGCAATCTGGTAGACATCAGGGTCTGATTTCGCCAAAATTTGATTTGGGAAGCTAAGGGCACCCCTAATTGCAGAAAATTAAGGCCTCTTGTGAGCTTTTAAAAATATATATAGGCACCCTCCTATTTGGCTATTAATTGCTTTGCTTTGATCCATCGTTGGATGCATCATCCAATGCTTCCTATCATCATGCATGGTAACATCTTATTAAATCACTAAAAACATAAGCGAGCAGTCAATTGGTCTAGTCGAGTGCGACAACCCCGCACCTTAGGCTAGCAAACATATAAAATTATATAACTAAAGATCTAACCATCCAAATATAGACCGAAGACAGGCGATGGATACATAAAATTATAAGCAACATAACTAAAACAAATAAGGATAAATCATTGACTAGATCAGGCTATATCAGTTGTCTCCGCTTCGACAAAAAACGTCCTTGAGTTTCATCTTGAAGTCGTCGCCTGTGGAGGGAACTAAAGGACCACCATCATGGAATCTTAGTTGTATCAGGATCTGGTGATGGAGGCCCAGCAGAGAGTGTCATACTATACCACAGTCACCTCCTAGGTCCCACACGAAAGATGTGATGCCATCGAGCGTGGGCTGGAAGCTCTAGAAACGCTGGTGCGAGCTAACGAGTATGATTACATGGGCAGTCTAATGTCGCAAAGGGCAGCAGACAACCTTAGGGTCCCTCGAGAAGAAATCGGTAACGTCGAGCGAGGGCCAAAACTGTAAAAATCTAAGTAAAAGAGTCTGCGAGCTACAATTGCCTCTGCAGGTGGTCAGTTTGTCCCAATGTAGTCAACATGCTGAGGTGGATGCTCCACCAGTGGTGCAGTAAAAAGAAGCTCCACCAAAGTATTGGCATAAGGTGGGTCCTCTGGTGGAGAACTGTCGAAAGTGGAGGCAACTCCACGAAAATCACTGCAGAAGGAGGCGACTCCTTTAAAGAAAATTAACACCTCACGGGATGTTTTCACAATGAATTAGGGGGGGGGGGGGGGGGGGGGGCAGTTGATATGTTGAGGGCACTCCTAATCGCTGAAAATTAAAGTCTCTTGTGGGGTGCTATTTGGCTTTTAATTGACTTGCTTTGATGTTGAATGCATCATCCAATGCCTCCTGTCATCATGCATGCAACATCTTATTAAATCACTTAAACCATAAGCAAGCTAGCAAGTTGGTCTAGTGTCTCTAGTCGAGTGCGACATCCCCGCACCGTAGACTAGCAAACATATAAAATTTAATATAACTAAAAATAATAATGATAGATCATAGCACAGATCAGGCTACATTAGTTGGTGCATTTTTTACCCACATAAATCTCTATACAAGATAGGAAAATTTGGTGGCAGTCGAGGTTCCTTTGATGTCTCGACTATGTACATTTGCTAATCAGTGGCAATGGCACCGGATTGTCGCAGGCTTCAACCAACCTATGTTGATGAGAATATCTTAGTTACTAACTTCCCCATCCAGTTCAACAGAGTTGATACGCTTATTTACTCTTCTTACTAAAAGCTTTCGTTGGGGGAGCTTTGGCTAATGAGTTTGATAATCTATATAACATGCTACAGTCATTCGTGATATTGCAATTCTACCAAAATAATGAACATAGACAAAAAAGGAACGGGATAAATCTGGCCATCCATTTTAAATCTGACCGAAATCAACAGTTGCTGATATCACAGCCTAAACGTTTCGGTTAAAAGTTCACCATGATCAAGGATCTAGACCACGATTAGGGGGGAGGCGTTTCGATTTAAATCACAATCGTCGCGCAAAATCTTGAGCGCTAATCTCTCTCCCTGATCTTGCTTTTGCTCTCTCCCGTGATCACCGCCCCTCCTCTGCTAAGCCCTCTATAACTCTGATCTCCCTCTCCCTAGATCTAACTCTCACTCTCTCCCCCGATCACCACCCCTCCTCTGCTCCTCTTAGACCACCTATGATCAGCCACCTGTTTTAAATCCCAGATCTCTCTTCTCTGTTTTTTTTCCTATTTGAAGGGAAGGAGGAAAATCAGGAGGATAGGAGGGGGAAGGAAGAGGCGGTGATTTTTTCTTCTTCTCGTTTTTTTTTTCGATTCGAAGGGAAGGAGGAAGAGGAGATGAGGGGAGGGGAGGGAAGATAGGGGGGTTGACCAGAGGAGCAGTAAAGGTTTCCGATCCCACATCACATCCGATCTCTTATGTCTCTCTTTCCGCTGGGTACAAAGGTGAACTCTCTCTCTCTCTCTCTCTCATTTGTGTTGCTTCTATAACTTCTTGTGATCTCTCAGATCCATGATGGAAGAAGAGAAATCGACAAATCCTTCGCCCCTAAGCTCTATTGGATCGGATCCAGTTTTGAAGACAAGGTTTCAATGTGCGTACAAGGAGATCGAGGTGCCCGTCGTGAACATTACTGTGGAAGAGTCTGTGAGGATATTTTGGTGATCTAGGTATGTTTTCATTCCCTATTTTTTTTTCAATAATTCTATCTACTTTGAATCTGGGTTGCCTTTGTTTTGCTTCTGAATATAAGATTGATGTATGAACATTGTTCTATCAATATGCTTGACGTCTCTTTGTTCTCTTTTCGCCTCTAATGACAATGATTGTGTAGTGTTTGTAGAAATGCCTAAATGACTTCGTTATTGGTTTCAATCCAAATAAAACGGTGTTGGTATGATGCATATGTATTGTCTTCTTCATCACCCTTCTATTTTGAGCTTGTGAGAGGAGATTTGGTGATCTTTAGTGAATCAAGATCCTACCTTTGTTGATCTTTGGTTTGCTGATTTGCTATTTCAAGTGATATCCCATTCTTCTGTTCTTCCACCATGGCATCCAAGGGGGATCCTCGAGGGGATTCATTTATGGTGGGGGCAACAACATATTGAAGATCCAAATAGACGAAATCTAGGTCATAAAGATGCAATTGTTGGTTGTGAACCACTTCAAATCAATGGCCACAAGTGAATCTTGATCAACACTTCGGTACTATAGGAAATCTAAAGTTACTATAGTTTTTGTTTCAGCATAATATTCGGTTGTTCTTTTTTCCAACTTTGAATGTGGGATGTTGTTTCTCTTCTCCATTCTCCATGTCTAAAGCTTCTTACACATAGCATTGCTATGTCACTTCTTTAATACTAATAACTTATTTTAATTTGTTTGTATATATCTTCCAAAATGCTCTTTATACTACAAATTATTGATGGGATCTGCATCTTTATCAGATTCTTTAATATTAGTATCTTATCTGAATAATGAAAACAAGCCCTCTGCATTAGGTTGTTTAATCTTACTAACTTATTTTAATTTGTTATGTATTTATTTCCAAATGCTCTTTTCAATACTATTTCTGGATAGGATGCACATTCTCTTGGAAAATGCTGTGAAGCCCCTATGAAGGCGACGGCGACGATGATTTGATGAAGGGAGAATAGAAATCAGTACAAAACAAAAAAAAAAGTACAAAAGGGGGAAAACCAGAATATCGATTCGTAGACGACGATGTTGAGAATCGACGAAAATGACCAATAGATCTAATGAAAGGGGGGTAGAAATGATTAGAAGAAAAGAGAGAAAAACACAGTAGTCGACAGAGGTGGCAAGAGATCCGAGCATCGCCCGAGATGTGTGTTGACGTCGAAAGGCAGACGACTGTGGTTTTCCAGGAAAGGCGGCCGCTGCAATGCCAAAGACGGTCGAGGGCGTGTTGCCGCCGAAGGCGGTCGTCCGAGAACTGACAGGCACGCGCATACACTAGTTTTTCACAATTCATTTGCTTTTAGTGAGAAGATAATTAATGATGTATCAACTATCAAGCATGTACAGTTATGGGAGAGGGATTAAATGTATCTCTTGCATTGATGGCTTGCTCATTTTAAATGCCTCATGTTGGGTCTCGTAGAAAGATTTTCTTGACTATGGACTAGGGTGTTCCACTTGCCTTTCCCTTGTCTCTTTTACTCATTTGTGTACCCCCTTAGTAGCGCTTTAAAGAGACATGGCTCAGGTGTATCATTGACTTTAAATATAAATTTCAATGATTCTCATAATCATACATCAAAAATATCAAGTATTATCTATGTTTGTCAGGAGAGTTGGTTTCAGTCATTTCATTTCATTCCATATAGGCCAAATCAGTGTCCAAAACAAAATTTTAAACATTGTTTCAAGACATTTCAAAAACTAACTTCCTTTCAAGGTTGAAATTAGTAACAAGAATCAAAATTAGATATTTCAAAAAAATTACTTTGAACAAAGGTCAAAAACAAATCATTAGCCAAATAAAAAAGAAGAGCATGTTGTTTATAAGTAAGGAGATCTTGAAATAGGATTCATCCTAGTACCTAACTCACATAAACTCCTAGTCACATATATTACAATATTAGTATAAACCTCGGCGATGCCCGGAGAAAGAGAGAGAGAGTATAATGGCAGAAGAATCTGGCAAAAATATCCATCCATTCAAATTTTGCTTGTTCAAATCCCATGAAAAACCCACCATAAAAAATATAATTACAATTGAAAAAAAAGAATTATAATTGGAATCCCACAATTGAAATAAAACTTAAATCACATAAAAGAATTATAACAATCGAAATAAAATGAATCAATTTATAAAAAAAAAAAATTCAAAACTAAATGCCATTCTAAGGAGAGTGGGAAATGCGGAACAACATCCCATGGTGATGAAGCCCGTATGTGGTCTCCTTACAGACATCTTTCCCATCTCCTGCTACCGTTGTCACGCCTACTTTGTCCTCGCAGGTGCTCACGATCCGATTGACACTGTGTTGTTTGTTATTGTGGTTCTCTGTTTATCCAATGGGATCTTGTAATGTTTTAGGCTATCAGTCGCCGCACAAAGAGTGAGAGAGAGAGAGAGAGAGTAGTGCCATAATAAAAGGTATCCTGTTCAAAACTTCAAATCCCATGAAAAAGTTGCCACTAAAATCTTCCATAAAAACATCCATTTATTGAGCCTCTCTTATAACATAGGTAATAATCAGGTGCCCCCCATTTTTTCCACCCCACATCCTGCCCCTAGGTCTTATAAAGGCTTGCTACCGATCTCGTGAGAGGCGGAACAACAAAATGCATTGGATGCAATAACACTTGAGAGAGAGAGAGAAGTGCATTTCGGGTACAGCTAGTTACTTTTATAAATAATATATTTTCCAATGGAGTGACTTTCACCACCTCCGCTTTACGTTAGTTACATATACTAGATGTGGGGCCAAATTTACTATGTGCAAAGAAGTACCATATCGGATGATTGTGTTTAAGAGTCCATATATAGTCCTTCTAGAAGCTTAGAACTGCTCCGGTTTTTCTATATAATTTAATCCCAACCTCGTATAAGATTACTTTGAACTCATTAGCAATCACTGATTCACTGACACAACAATTTTGTTTCTTGAGTGAATATTAATATCTAACTGATTAATAATTTCATCGAAAAGGACATACACTCATGCTATGATGGAGTGAACCATACTAGTTAAATCATGTAGCTTAAGGTTATAATGTTGGTAACATAAGAGATACTGTATTGCACAAAGCTTGTATAGTCACACAATAGGTCGTAGAAATAATAGCAAAAGAGTTAAATTAATATATTTAAGGCATTAAAATAGCAGAGAGAAATTAGGAAGAACTGTCAAATTAATCATTTTCCTATGAAAGCATAAAACTACATACATCTTCAATTGAACGGTCCTGCAGGTTAAGAGGATAGTGTCACTAAACCCTCATTTTACCACATCCAAGTATAAGCATATGCTATTAATTGGCTTAATCACAACTACATGAAACAAATCATAATGGTAACAACCGAGAGAGAACTGTCCTAATATATGAAAGGGGCATCATTCTTAACTTGAATATGAATCAAAATAAATATAGTAATAAATAATGCAAAGTACAAGTCACTATTATAAGCATGCAATGGAATTTCTTAGCAAATAAAAAAAAAATTTAAGAAGGTAGGCATACCATGAAACGGCTAAATTTTGGAGCTGCGCCAGGTGGCAGTTCATTTGGGTCAGCATAAATTGCTTCCAAAAGGAAACTGTTAGTTCGGTGAAAAGTAAGCATTTTAACACTTGGGATTGGTTGGCCTTTACGGAATAATATGTTACTTGACAATGTGGAAATAGGACCTTCATCTAATAAAAATGCTATGGAGAAAGGAAATGAGTCCTGCACCTGCAATTGGCAAATAAAATAGTTCAATTCAGATAGAAATATAAAAAGGAAACCAGCAAATGTAAAGCTAAAATTCCCTTCAATACATAGTCGTAAGTAGATAGTTTATGTGCAGAACCTAATTGGGGGGGGGTTGTTGCGGCCTGACTAGCCCCTAATAGTGATATTCTAAGAATATAATCTAAGATTATCAACATTTCCATATTCTTAATTACAGCTATAACAAGATGCTAGAAAAGGATAAAAAGTGTATCAGCAATTTTCAAATGTGATAGTTAGATAGACAAAAGCTTAAACCTTAAGAAATGCCAACTTTTCATCCCACTTGAAGCATACATAACCCAAAATATAGAAGCATGCTGACTTGACATCAAACTCTCCATTCTTCACCAGCATAATATTAGGGGGTTCAAACTTCTTACTAAATGGTCATACCCAGTTATAATAGTTCCATCCTTGAATTACTTAAGCCAATATCTTAAACGCGTGAAAAAATAACAACCACACTGACATAGTCCTGTTCAAGATACAGCAGCTAAAAATGGTGCTGGACCCAAATGGTTTTGGAGCTATAGCCAAAATCCAAAAAATCTGATTTGAAATCAAATTTCAGCAATCGTGCTAAAATTCAGAAGGCTGATTCAAGTCTTAATGGGAGAAAAAGGTGAAAAAAATAGCGAAAAGGCAAATACTGATTAAAAATTATGCACAAAGTATGAGCATGTAAGGCAGCATTTTACCCATACTGAAAGCACATAGGAGTCCCAAAAGTAGCCTATTTTAGTCCTCATATGATTGGCCTCTAAAAAGATTTCCAAACCAAATATACTCAAAACACAACTTTTCTTTGACCCAGTTGGGGAGAAACTATCGTTGGGGTATGTGCATAGGGTAAAGGGAAGGCAGAAAATCCTTCAGTTCAATACAAGGATGTGAGGAACCAAATGCCTCCTATTCAGCTTCACCAACATTGACCCTAAATTTGGGATGTCAAACTTCAATATCATGGCCCCTAAATTTATCTCCAAGCAACATTGACCCTAACCACCTTAAACTTGTTATGAGTTAAAGCCATTTAGTTAACTATAGAAACAAATTGTGAGTGATCTAAGATCTACAGATTAGCTCATTAGCTTCAAATGATATCTTCCGCATAAGGCTTCATTATTTTGGACATAAACAGTTGTCAATCAAAGATCACATCGAAATCTTTCATAGACAATGAAATGAAAATGAAGGCCACTCCTTTAAAGAAGATAGCCCACTATAAGATATTTGTAAAAAACTCTCCAATCCACAACTCAAAAAGGGTGCACACATGATTTGTTCTTGTTCATTCAATCATATATTGCCTCCAACTCGAGAGAACCAATTATATGAATCTTGGCAACTTCTACAACTTAATTTCACCTAACATTTATCCAGATTCTTTTTTTTTTTTTGCAAGGAAACCAATATCATCATCATCCAACAAAGTAACCCGCAAATTGTCCTCATATAATGGGCTAGGCTTGGGTCAAGCCACCACAAGCTCGAGACCTATCGAAACTTGTCAATATGTGCTCATACCCGATCCAATTACTAATCAAATATCGCAAGTTTGGCCTAGCCTGAAACTTTCTTGTGAAGACCAAGCCCAAACCCGGTCCAATGCAACCCCGAATATGCAGTATGAGTCATGACCTAAGCCTAAATCTACTGTTCTCTTGAACGAAAGGCAAAAGAGAAAGGGCCATGGCATTGATTATGTTAGGTATCAAAAATAAATACGTAAAAATGCTCCTTGCATTGAGTGATGATGTTAATGAAGTAGATATGTATAGCATTAATTTTATTGTATAAAAAAACGAAAAAGATTCGAGCTTCGGGCCAGGCTTGGTGCTGGTTCAGTAGTTGCCCACACTAATCTGAAATACTTTCAAACTTGAAAGTATGAACCCAACCCCACAAAAGGCCCATGTTAACTCCACAAATATTGGGTCCAAATTGAACCCAACCCGATGTACCTCGAACTAGCTCAGGCCCATTTACAACTCTACCATATTTTTCTTAGAAAATCATTAAATTAAACAAATGTGAATATAATGCTAATCTTACCCCAAATCCTTTATAAATTCTTATTTTTCAAAACTATTTCTTTGAGTCTTCTATACTAGGATCAGCTTTGTAAATCCTTATTCTTCATGCATTCAAATTCAAGATTATCTTTGTTGACGGTACCAACTTGTCTATTTTCTTTTTTGATAACTTTTGTCACTTTAGGTCTTCCGGTCTTTCTTGACCCCTTTACAATAATCCTATACACTCTCCTCACTGGGATTAAATACACCTACACATTATATATGGTAATTAAAGAAAATTTCGACAAGCAAAGGTCTAACAAAACAGAAACCTTTTCTTTTTTTTGGCTAAGAAATTTCACCCCTGTCAAATAATCATGCATACTTAACATATTATAAATGGTGCTGCAAATAAACAAAATTTTCAACCAGTAAATTACGCAACAAAAAAAGACAATTAAAACATTTTTGAAAGAATATACAGCAAAATAGCTCATCCAAGAAAGAACAACTTCACATAAAACACACAAAATAGTCTAACTATCTATCATAGTAACCGCTAAAAAATCTTCATATCGTGTTGCATTGTGATGATTACTGTCGCACAAAGTAGGCAAAAAGTTTCAAATAACTTGCCAAACAATACTATGCTAACCAAAGTATAATAACCAAAAACATTTTAACTCCTAACATTGATGCTAACCAAAGCATAATAACCAAATAAATAAAGAAATATTGGGAACAAATCAAGCGGGTACGTATGGATGTCATGAAGGGCAAACCAAAAGATAAAGCAAGCACCATACCTCATATTCTCTGACCCTGAATATCGGGCTCAGCATTGCACACTGAAGGGCACAACCTCGTGCCACACATTCACTTGCATTGACGGTCCGTCCGGGCTCCCTCCTGAAAAACCCAGCCAAAATCCTCCTTATTGCCGGGATCCGTGACCCCGAACCAACAAGCTCTACTGAATGTATCCTGTTCAAACCCAACCGCGAGTCAGCCAATGCCTTCTTGCACGGTGTTAGAACCCTCTCCAGCAAACCTGAAGACAGCCTCTCAAATTCCTCCCTCTTTATAAACCCCTTCACATCTTTCTCATCCATCAGACACTCTATATTGAGAGGTGCCTCGGCATTGGCACTCAAAACCTTCTTCAGCTTCTCACAAGCGACCCTCAATCTGATGCCCGCCCGCACGTTGGAATCCACATCAATCTTGTACTGCTCCTTGAATTGTTGTGAGAAATACCTGAATAGAACCTCATCAAAGTCTCGTCCTCCCAGGTTCGAATCAAACGCGTGTGAGAGCACCCTCATCTGCCCGGCCTCGAATGAGACGACAGAGACCTGAGTGTCGCAGTGGCCGATATCAACGAACACAATGTTTGCAGGACCCCCGGAGTCGGTTTTGTAGATGCCGTACCCCAGCGCCGTCGCGGCGGAGTCGTGCATCAGCCGCAGCGGCCGCAGCCCAGCGATCGCCGCAGCGTCGAGGTAGGCCCGCCGCTGCCCGTCGGTGAAGTAGGACGGGATCCCGATCACGCAGTCGGAGACCGGGGTCTCGAGGCTCTTCTCGGCGATGAGCTTGAGGTGGGCGAGGAGCATCCCGAGGACCTGGACCGGAGTGAAGACCCGGTCCTCGTTCAGGTAGCGGAGGCGGATCAGGATCCCGCCGTCGTGGGCCTCGGAGGTGGCGAAAGGGAGTCTGCGGAGCTCGTCGCGGGCGTCGCGGAAGCTGCGGCCGACGAGGCGCTTCAGCTGGGAGACGGTGGAGCGGGGGTTCATGGCGGAGGAGGCGGCGCCGGCGGCGCCAAGGAAGCGCTGCTTCTCTCCGAACGAGACGACGGCGGGGGTCTCGCGCTTGGACTCATCGTTCAGGAGGACGTCGATGCCACGCTGCTTCACTGCGGCGATCACGCAGCTGTCGTTGCCAACGTCGAACCCCACGACGATCATCGCTCCGTCGCCGGAACCCGCGATTCCTCGATTCCGGTCTGGCGAGAGCGGAATACGAGCCGATTGCAGAGGGGGGAGAGTGGGGGAGAGGGAGCGGCGTGAAATACTGGCCGGTGCGCCACGGCGCACAGTACCGTTGTTGCGCCCGCGGCGTGCACTGCACGTGACGACTGACTAGCCCACACCCCCCGGGTCGTTGGCCCCGCCCCGGACGTTTCCACTTTCCAGGAGCTTCGTAGGGGTTTTCCGGGCCCCCTCACGACTTTCTTTCCCATCGGTAAGAGTCCCATGCGAGACGCGTGATCAGAGAAATGATCGCATCAGGTGTCCCGTACCGTCAGGTGGTGAGTTTTGATGCATCAGAGCCATCGTTTCAGACTTTCAGTCACCACCCATATAGAATACAGAAATGATCGCAACAGGTGTCCCGTACCGTCAGGTGGTGGTTTCTATTGATCAACACAATGATTTGGGTGAGCGCCGTTCACGTATTGTGAGTGTCTGCCTTCGGACGGTGCTGATGCAGCGGGACCCACCACCCGACGGTTCGGGACATGTGAATCGTGATCGGTTTTTTTTTTCATAAAATTAAAGGGAGAGTTTGCATTAGGTCCATTTAATAACACTATATTAATTATAGGTCCCGATAAAACTTTCCATTTAAGAGTGAATCACGGTTCAAAGTTTTATCTGGTTTCAGTTTCACAATACCGTAAAAACATTTCAAAATTCCGAAACGTTTTTGTCGTGTTATAAAACCCTAATTCTATAACCAAAATAGTGACCCTTAACCTTAACCCAAATTGTGGAGCCTAACCCTAAACCTAATTCTATATCCTAAATAGTGAACTCTAACTATAAATCTAGTTCTATACCCCTAATAGTGAACCATAACCCTAAACCTAGTTGAAATATTGTAGCAAACCGAAATCATTATAGCAGTATGAAATACTATAGCAGACCGAAATCACAATAGCAGTGTGAAATGCCTTAGTAGACCAAAATTATTGTAGCAGTCAGAAATATTGTAACATACCGAAATCACTATAGCATTTTTTTTTAGAGTGCTCGTTATTTTAAAAAAAATTGCTTCTATGAAATCACTGTACAAAGAGTAACAATTGCTACAATAATTTGTATCAAAATATCTAGATTCTATAGGATTTGGTGTGTGGGTGAGTACTCAAAGGGTATATTTGGCATTTTAAAAGAAAAAAAAGTCCAGTTGAAAGAGACCTCTTATGCGGACAAAATGGTGTATATGATTTTCTCTCAATGCAAATACATTTTGTGGACTTATTGTAAACCGAAACTTTTGTTCAGACCTATTGTAAGTAAGGCTTATTAATCTAAAGGAGTCGCACCTAATTACCCCTAAAATTAAGCATTACCGGTATAATATGAAACATTATGGAAAAAGAAATGATCCTACATGATATCTCGCACCATAAGGTGGCGGGCCTCAGGCTTTAAAGACATGACCAAATTCAAACCGGGGGTCTTGGCTCGAAAGTATTCAATGACCATTTTTTTGGTGGAGTTATTTACCAATATTCAATTTTGTTTCCAATTTTTCTTCTAATTATATTAATCTATATGCAATTACTTTGTCTCCAACCGATAGTTCAGCTGGTAAGACATATGTAACCCATAGTCTTATTTCAGGGTTCGAATAAGTGCTATGACATACACATATTTCCTCCCGTTATATAGCCTCGGCCCTCCCTCTCGTCTTAGTGGCGAGTTTTCCTACATATCGGCTTATTAAAAAACAGGCATTTCTCTCGCTCCTATATATGGCCAATCACAATTCTTGATCTATCTTTTGTTAACGCACTAATATATGATGTACTAACGATTATGACGATCGATCCCTCCAAGAAAACACACACGATCGCTTTACAAGTCGTGTTGTAAGTTAACAATGACCATAAAAAACTCTAAGATTATCTCAATATATCATTATTATCCCACTCAATAGAAAAGATGATCGGGATACTAGAAGTTCATACCTAGACATGCTGGGGTGACCCAGCCCCAACGATGTGTTTGGTCAACCAAATAAACTTGACCAAACACAACCTCTCTCTCTCTCTCTCTCTCTCTCTCTCTCTCTCTCTCTCTCTCTCTCTCTCTCTCTCTCTCTCTCTCTCTCTCTCTGTAGTCTGTTTGATGGGACCCCCTCCCCTCTCCACCACTCAAAACTCTTCAACACCCCCCTTCCACCACACATCATCTCTCTCTCTCTCTCTCTCTCTCTCTCGGTAAAAATGATTAAATAAATAGTGCCAAAGGCAAAAGGAAATATAGGCAAGCCCCAAATGTAGACAGACAGACAATGGTGCTGCCGAAGGAATCTAGTCCCTGAGCAAAACAACCCCTCAACCCAACTTGGGCCAATCGAGGATAACAGAAAACAAGCCCCAAAACACCAAACTATACCAATAGCTACTCAAAGTAAATCCGAAAGGAAAGAAGTACCTCCCCACCTCCGGAAAAGTGCCAACGCTCCATTAAATCCAAACTTAACTGTAACATATGGAAGAGTGAGGAACAAGAAGGGATTGGGCCCTCCAAAGTAAAGCTTCCACCTCCAGTATCAAGCCCCCTTCCTCACGAGCAGTCTGATGGTGATCCATAAAAAGGAACAATAGAAGCACTAGTAGACCATGTCACAATATAATGGCTAGCAATTGGGACAACATCTTTGTTGACAATAGCGTTAAGAATCTCTACATAACGGAAAACCACTTTGGAGAAAACCTCAAAAGTTGTGCAATAAGTGTCCTCATGAGCCCGAGCATTCCTCTCAATCCATAGAGAAAACACAATAGTGGTAAGCAAAACCTTAGCCATCAGTTGTAAGGGACGAGAAGTTAGGGACAAAATAAACCTGCAAGCCTTCTTAATAGTCAAACCAGACACTACACAATCCTAGCCTATTTGCTCACAGCTTTTAAGCCAAATCTTTGTAGAGTATGGGCACTTAAAGAAAAGATGCTTCACATCCTCTTCCGCTTGACAACATAGAAAACATCTATTAGCAAGGGAAGTACCTTGTTTTTGGACCCAATGGAAGGTAGGGAGTCTATTCCAAATTGCCCTCCAAGGACACAAATTATATATGGTTTGTAGGAAATGAGAGTTCCATATGACTTTATTCCAAAGCTTGAAGTCCCCTGCAGATCTAATAGACTCTCATGCCGTCTTGATTGAGAACACCCCCTTGCTAGTTTTGTTCCAAGAAATAGTATCGGCCTGAAGTGAATAATCAATTGGAATCTCACGGATTGTATAAAAAAAGATCAGTTAGATCCCGATTAGCAGGATGAGGAAGTCGCCATTGGCCACCTTCAATCCAAGAACTCAAATTGGTCCACCCTTGTTGCAAATCCGGAATAGAGAATATGCCTACAATTTGAATTGGGCTTCTCCTATCGATCCAAGGATCCTGCCACCTATATGTGCTTCTGCCATCAGTGATACTGAAATTAAGGTTTGAGGCAAGCTCAACTCGTCTCTGGAGGATGCCTCTCCACACACTCAACGAAGAGTGTGTGGGATTGACCTCCCAGAATGATTGGGCACCGAGGTACCTGGCTCTCATCCAAGAGGACCAAATGTTCTTATTAGTTAGAAAAGTCCATCCAAGCTTCAAATAACTAGCTTTGCTAATATCATATATACTTCTAATCCTAAGACCACCTTCCCGTAACGGTTTACACACCTCCTACCATTTGACATGGATAGAGAATGTCCCCACAAGAATGTCCTCATCCGTCTCTCCAAAACAATCTGAATGCTAGAAGGAATAGTAAATACTGTTGTCCAATAGTAAAGATAGGCTGAGAGGAGCGATTTAATCAAGATTAATCTCCCTCCAAAGGAAAGACTTTTGGTCTCCCAAGAAGCAAGTTTCATTCTAAATTTTTCAACCAAAGGAAGAAAAAGACTGAGTTTCTCTCTGCCCGGAAAGTGGCAACCCCAAATATCTCACAGGAAGTGACCCAAGGAAGATCCCTAACCCAACAGCTAGATCTATTAGTCATAGCTCTAGAGACATAAAATAGAACTTTTATCAGTGCTAACCAAAAGCCCTGTCTCATGACCAAATTCATCTAGGATCTAAGCAAGACCTTGGAGCGACTGCATAGAAACAGAAGAGAAAACCAAGAAACCATTAGCAAACAGAAGATGGGAAACACAAGGAGCTGATCCGACCCTGAAGCTTTGCCATCTGCCAACCCTCAACCCTTCCTCAAGAGCTAAAGACAAACCTTCCATCACAAGGGAGAAAAGATATAGAGAAAGAGGATCCCCTTGACGTGTACCTCTTATTGATATTATAAATCTTTGTGGGACGCCATTAAGCAGCACAAAAAGGTGGTGCATTCCTTAACCCACCCTATCCATCTCCGAGAGAATCCAAGACATTGCAAAACAAATAGGATATAGTCTCTATTAACCTTGTCATAGGCTTTGGCAATATCAATTTTGACACATGCACGCTTCGGGCTCCTCTTCACTTCAAACTCGCGAACCAATTCATGAGCAAGCAAGATGCTATATGTTATACTCCTTCCCGAAATAAAGGCCAACTGATTGGATGATACAAGCTCCCCCATACAAATCTGTAACTTATTTGCCATAATTTTAGAAATAAATTTATAGAGTATTGCAGAGAGAAATATGCCTAAAATCCTTAAGCTGACAGGCATTTGCAATCTTAGGAATCAAAGCAATGAATGTATGATTGATCTCCTTCAGAAGACGACCCGAAGTGAAAAAAATTATTCACCGCTGCCCAGACATCCTCCTTGATCAATGGCCAGCCGTCTTGGAAGAAATGAGCATTAAACCCATCTGGCCCTGGGGATTTCTCACCATCCGATCTGAAGACTACATAATAGAGCTCCTATCTCGTAATAGGGCTTTCAATCCATTCAGC
This sequence comes from Chamaelirium japonicum, assembly GCA_947650365.1. Lineage (NCBI taxonomy): Eukaryota > Viridiplantae > Streptophyta > Magnoliopsida > Liliales > Melanthiaceae > Chamaelirium > Chamaelirium japonicum. The sequence continues at coordinate 9,393,966 of OX393557.1, forward strand.
AGTAGCAGCCGTAATAACCCTTTTAAATTTCGGTCTGCAAGAAAGAGTGAGTCTCCTCCTCATAGACAAACAATCTGTAAAGAAACTAATCACTTTCATCTAGATATCAGCTTGCTTGTCAAAAGTAGCTTTCTAAGAATTCACTAAAAGAGAAACAACATGAGCATTGCAGTTAGCTATAAAGCGAGAGTGAAAGAAACGAGAATTCCTATCCCCCGGCTTAATCCAACAGGCTCTTGATTTCTGCCTTGCATGAGTTTCATCTTCAGCTTAAATATTATTCAGAGCCTCCACTAATAGTTTCTCCTTCATAGCCAAATAGGCATTAAAGGATCATCTTGGAGTTGAGCCTGAATGTCGTCCACCTCCTTCTTGACCTTGAGTACCCTTGAGGAAAGATTACTATCCCCCTCAAGAAAAGTTGTGTTCCACTTTCGAAGGGCATATTTCAGGATTTTCAACTTTGTAGCTATTTGATATTGTGGGGTACCACCATCAGACTAGCAAAAAGAAACTATATCATGGTACGTAGTCACTTCAAATACTCCAACTGTTGAAGTATTTGAAGGGTATTGGACCCCGTCGACACGTAGTTTCCCACCAGCAAACTAATGGGGAATGATCACTCGTCCCCATGGGTAAAACGTAAGCAAAGGAACTCGGGAACTTGCTCAGCCATGACCCATTTACTAGAACCCTGTCAAGCCTGCCCAGAATCCTTTTCCCACCTTCCTGCTTATTGGACCAATAATATTTGAACCCAGTGGCTTTCAGATCCGTAAGAGAGGCATAATCAAGAGCTGTATAAACCTCTACAAATAGGGGGTGGGTATACTCCTACCTCCAGCCTAATGGTGTTAAAATCTCCCATGATGATATAATCCATGGTTTGTCCCCACACGTCCCACTCAACCACACCAATTCCTGCCATAATACTTACCGATAAACTTCCAGGTTAACTCCATAAAACGAAAGAGAGCAGAATTTACTGATTAGTTTTTAGATGAATCCCCTCACAAGTGATATGTTGATGATGAATAGTGAAATAGCTCAATGGTGGCGTAGTGCGTGTTTGGTGGTGGGGTGCTATGAATAGCTCATTGGTGGGCTCGTTCTTGTGCGACCGACGGTTGAAGAGCTGCCTCGAGGCCAGCTTCCGACGGTCATCGATCCCGTCCTGGGCCCCAGGTAAAGGAATCCCGGGTCAGCAGCAGTGACCGGATGTATTTGTGGATGATGATCGGTGGGGCATGATGGGGGTGTCAGCTCTGAGGGTCATCGTGCGTGCTTCCTAACGATGGCGGCCACGATGCTTTGGTGGGCCGCTATCATGGTCCTGCTGCTCCCGTGGCCGAATGCCTGCATCCGGTAGAGCAACCTGTACTGCTATGTCACCGGCCAACTGCTAGTATGCAAATCTTAATCAGACAGTTTACGATCCTCTGATCAGCTGCATCACTACCTGATTCAAAAAAATAGTATATTAATGCTCCTTTCACTTTCCTTGAGACAATTGATGATTAATCCCTGACCACATTTGGTTTAACGTATAGGACATTCAAATATAGCTGTCATGTTTTTCACTAATAATGCCCGTGCCACTCAAAAGATTTCGAGGGTGACAAAAAATATTTTAAGGGTAGGAATAATATTTCGAGAAAGGAGACATTGTTTCGAATATGGCAATAAAAGAGAGATAGCAATATTTCGAGGAATATGATGTTATTTTGAGGGAGATGACAATATTTCGTGAGCAATGATAATGCTCATGTCTATAAGCACCTGAGCGGGGTGGCAAAATTTGTACGGTGACACCCACAATCAGCGAGGGCACCCACATTCAGCTGGGGAGCCAACACTCGGCAAAAACAGTCAAACACTTTCGGTGATAATCTCATGCCTATCAACACTTAGACGGCCACCTTCGGCAACCAAACACTTTTGGCGAGAGCGCCCATATTCGGTAAAACCGTCAAATTTTGTTTTACGGCACCCACACTCGGCGGGGGCGTCCACATTCGGTAGGAAAACACTTTCGATGTAGGTTGCAAAATTTGTTTGGCAGAACCCACATTCGGCAAGGACGCTCATATTCAGTTACAGCGTCAAACTCTCTATCTCTCTCTCTCTCTCTCTCTCTCTCTCTCTCTCTCTCTATCTCTCTCCTACAACTATATTGTTCAACTTTTGGGATCAACTCATTCCTCAAAAAATGGCAAACATCTACATACCATCCATGTTCAAATACAATATTTAGAAGTTTTCATCAACATGTTCAAAAAATATATATGCCCCACCCTCAACCGTGTCAATATTTATTTGGTGACGCTTACGATAGGTACAGGCTACAGTAATGGAACAAAATGAGACTTACACAATAATCATACTTTTAAAAAAATTGTTAAAATCATTATGGTTTCAATTTGTGGTTCATTAAAATACACAATTCTAAAGCAAAGTTCTAATTTGAATGTTGGGATGTGTTCTTGAGGTATCAAAACTACCTAAAACCATCTCCGTTCCAACCCAAAACACATCCAAACTAAAAAGAAAGAAGCAATGAAAAAACTTGAAGTTGCTGCTTTAGGAGCCACCATTGCAGCCATGACGGCGGCACCACCATGGTAGGGCATCCATCAATTATAGTAAGTTTTGAAGCTGCTACGCTATTGAACATGATCCTGGAACCGTCGATGAGAGCAAGAAGGACCTGATCAAAGAGTGTCAAACGTGCGGCAATGACAATGATTTACTGTCAAAGTAAAATCACATAAATAGATGATAGAGCTCCTCATTATCTGCACTAACGATGATGGAGTTTAACTCCAAAATAAAACAAAATTGTGTATATTTTTAATTACTTTTTTGACAATGTTTACAGTTGTATCAGCCACAAAAATTTAGGAAATTTTTTTCAAATGGAACAATTCACTTTGTACATATACAAAGTTCATGAGTATCACACCATGTCATTACAGTCCCTTCAGGGAGGATGGACTGCAGATAGTTGACGCCGGCTTGGATGGTAAAACCCACGACCTTCAAGCGCCTCTCCATCAACGACAACTGGGGGTGTTGACCGGCAAAAGAGTTTGATGTGACACTGATGATAAAGGTGGGCTAATCAGAATGAAGTCCCTATGTGATAAAAAAAAAAAAAAAGGGGGGGGGGGGGGGGGACTTAGTGAGTCGTATCTGACAAAAAGACCGGTTCAGCTAAAGGACTGTGAAAGCATGTGGACAAAAATACCCTATAACTACATTTTAAATTTTCTTTGTAATGCCACCGAACCAGTGAGCACCGAACCTGGCCAGATCTTCTCGCCTCCACTGCTCGCCGCCACCAGACCCCACCTCTTTTTCCCACCTCCCTCCTCACAGGCGATGGCTACCATCGGGCTGGGTGAGTGCACCGGTCGGTGGTGGCTAGGGGTGGCAATGGGTCGGGTCGGGTTGAGACATATGTATAAGGGCAAAACACCTAACCCGAACCCGACCCGTTTAATAAACGGGTAAAAAACTTAAACCCAAACCCGACCCGCCTAATAAACGGGTTGACCCGACCCGTTTAACCCGTTTAATAAACGGGTTGGGTCGTGTCGGGTCGGTTTGGTTCGGGTTGGGTCAACAGGACCCATAACCTGTCGGGTTGGGTCAAGACAAGTCGGATTGGGCCGGTTTGATCGGGTTGGGTCGGGTTGGCTCGGGTCAGGTTGGGTCGGGTTAACACGACCCATTTGTTAAACGGGTCAAGTCGGGTCAATCGGGTTATAAGGCCAAACCCGAACCCGACCCATTAAATAAACGGGTCAATCGGGTCGACCTGTTTATGACCCGAACCCATTTAGGCCAAACCCAAACCCGCTAACTTTGGGTCAGGTTGGCGGGTCGGGTCAAGAATTGCCACCCCTAGTGGTGGCTGCCATCGGGGTAGGGTGCGGTGCACGAACTGGAGCCAAACCTCCTTTCTCCTCACCGACGGTGGCTGCGGTCGGGGTGGGGTGTGATGCCCGGTCGGCGGCGGTTGCCGTCGAAGTGTGGTGCAATGCACGATTGGTTGTGGCTAACGCTGGGGTGGAGTGCGATGCACCAACCGAAGCCCCACCTCCTACCTCCTCACCAACGGTGATCGCATTGAGAGAGAGATGATAGAAGAAGGGAGCATGGAAAGGAATTGGTTGAAACATTGAAAACCCCCATTGAAAGAACAACCAACATAACTCATAGAGTATGTGGATAAAACCCATAAACATTGATTAAACCAGTTCTATATCAAAATCAAAATTTTCTGATTTCAAATCTCTGCACCCAATTGTTGGAACATCAGAGAATTCTTCACTGCATCGGTAATATAATTTATCATGAACAACCCTAATTTGATCCACAAAAAAACCTTTGCCCGCCAGGCCGTTGAGATGAAAGTCGAGGGGTCCGATGTCTTACCATCCCCCGCAGACCATCTGAGATGAAAGCCGAGGGGTCCGATGCCTTAGCATCCCCCGCAGACCATCTGAGATGAAAGCCGAGGGGTCCGATGCGCATCCCCCATAGGCCATTGAGATGAAAGCAGAGGAATTCAATGCCTTAGCATCCCCTACAGGCCATTTGGAATGGGGGTTAGGGGTCCGTCTTTTCAAAGCCCCACACGAGAAGGGCGCGCCACGCCCTCAGTAGGATGACGTACGCCCTTGGGGGCTAGGGGTCCGACTTTTCTAAATTCCCCACAAAAAGGGTGTGCCACGTCCTCGGTAGGACAAAGCACGCTTTTGTGGGCTAGGGGTTCGACTTTACAATGTCCCCCACAAGAAAGGCGCGCCGCGCCCTCAGCAGGACGAAGCACACCCTTGGGGGCTAGAGGTCCGACTTTTCAAAGTCCCCCATGAGAAGGGCACGCCACACCCTTGGGGTCTGGGGGTCCAGCAGAGGGAATCTTGCAGATTGAAGAAGAAAGAGAAATGAAGGCAGATACAATAAGATCGATGATAGAAGAAGATTTTTTATTCCTTGAATCGATTACAATGGAAACCACAAGTTTGTGGGCAAATTTTTTTAAAAAAGAGAATAAAAAGAAAACGCATGTAACCGTTGTTGGTCTCGTCTCCAACATCTGGTTTTCTCCTGCCTCTTCGTAGGGCCCGGCCCGCTGCTGATCTCATCTTCGGCCTTGGCCTTGTGGACTCTGCTCGACGACGACGCGGCAGCACCATGGTCTACGCAGGTTAGGTGCCCTGGAGTTCGAAGAAGCATGGCCCGGAGGACATCCCAGCCCAACGAACTCCAGTCGGGCTGATCCCTGCAAGAAGGGAGCGGTCCTTACGTGCCCTTCCTGTGACTAACAAGGTCATGGAGGACACGCACGACCCCTCTTTACACGCTATCCTCTGACGAAGACTGTCACCCTCCCGTATTTTGGCTCCTCCGGGATCCCATCCATGGTGCCTCGCCCGACGGGAGAGGCATCGATACCTGAGAAGATGAGACTTCGTTGCACTCGTCGGCTTCATCGCAATGACATAAAATGGCTCAAAGTTCCCCCTATTTATAGTAGAGCATGCATTTATTGAGGAACATTAAGAACGACTCGTCGCATTCTCTTGATGAACGTCATCTTTGACAAGATGTGTTTGCTTTTCATGTGAACTCCTTTCTGTTCAAATCATTCTTGTTTTATTCTTGACAATGCTCGAAGGCCAAGTAATTCATGTATTGAAGGAAAGGCTAAGTTTGTCATGCTGAGCAATACAATTCGCTATCATATGCCGAGGCGTAAGAGGAAGTGACTTCCATACGTATTCTAACTTAGTAGGGACCGTATTGTGTGTAACGTAGAAACATTTTTAGCACCGACCTATACTTCATGATAATGTAAACCAATTTCATATCATCTTTAGATTAAATCATATGACTAGGATGCTAATGTATGCCTTCTAATTAATAAAAAAAAATACTTGTAATAATTTATAAGCTGATTTTATCTTCTCGATCCTTTCGATTTGTAAAAAATTCAAGGACTTTGTGATAGAAGCTAATATTGAGATCAACAGCAAAGCAAATCGTCCGATCGATTGTGTCTACAGGTCTTTGCCACCACATCCACGCTAAAAAGAAATTCGTTTTTTCTCGCCTTTATTAGAACGTACAGATACTCCGCAATCTCAAACACCCAATTTTTTATGGTCTTCAGTTTCACGTATCGAGATCTATCAAGTGGGTGAGCCAACGATCGTTGCTCTACTTAGCGGAACCGAGCCGAGCCGGGCAGAACCGAACCGAGTCATGCTTTTTACGAGCGCTTTGGAAAACCATACATTATCCTGATGCAACTTCAAAATATGTCACTTTCATCGCCTCATAGAATGTTTGTGCTATGAAATTAAAAGGGGTGGCAAATTGTGATTTTTAAACCTAGGGAAGGTTAAGTAGTTATGGTATAACTACAACATAATTATGCTGTCTTTACTTTTTACCATATAGTAGCTTGGTAAAATTATTTTGAGAATATATTTTCTCTCTCCTCTCTCCTGCCCTTAAACCCCGCACTCGACCAGTATCACCTCTCTCTCTCTCTCCCTCCCTCTCGCGCCTCTTTTAGGGTTAGGGTTTTCTCTCTCCCCTTTTTTTTATAGGGTTAGTGTTTTTCCCCCCCTTCTCTCAATTCCTATAGGGTTTACTCTCCCTTGTTCGATAGGGTTTTTATCGCACCCGGCTCCCCGCTTCCAAGATGATGCAGCCCGTGGGAGGGATGGTCCAGCCGCCGATGGACCAGCAGCAGTACCAGCAACCACCGCCTCAGTACCAGATGCCGCCGCCTCAGCAGCCGTGGGCGATGGTACCGCCGCAGCTGCAGTACCACCAGGCCGCCCAGCCCCCGCCCATGTGGGGCCAGCAGGCCTCCCAGATCCCGCAGCAGCAGCCCATGCCAGCGCCCCAGATGCAGGCGCCGGCCTCCTCCGACGATATCCGGACCCTCTGGATCGGGGAGTTGCAGCAATGGATGGACGAGAGCTATATTTCCAACTGCTTTAATCAAACTGGGGAGGTATTAGCCCCTTCACTATCTCTCCTGAAGTTATATGTCGGTGTATTTACGGTTAAGCTGTGTTCAGTACCACGTTCTCATCGTGTCAAACCAACCGAGTATGGTCACTGAGAATTAGCAAATATGCGAGGATAAACTGATTCACTGAATAATGTAAATATAAAGATTGTAGGGTATTGGTTTATGGGTTGTTTTATGCTATTATTTAGGATAAATGTATAATATTTTTTTGGCACAGTTGGTGGAATCACGGTATCTGTGGAGTGTGGACCCATTGAAGATCGATTCATTGGGTAAAATGGGTAGGGATTTACATACGACACAAAAGGGGTATAGGTTATAGAATGCTAGGTTTCAATACTGCATAGGGTTGGAAGGGAGTAGCATTTCAGAATAGAGAGAGAAGTGGTTGGGATTAGGTGGTTTTTTTTGTTCCATCGAGATAAGCTTCCCTTGACTACGAACTATGTAGCCTAATAATAGAGATAGGCTAGCATGATTTCATCAGTGAGTCATAACACTTTCCATCATAACACTTTCCATCAAGAGAGAATAGATAGGAAAGGAAGGGAGGAAATAATTGGTTATTTTGTTTCATCCCGAGAAGATGTCCCTGTTGGCCTGCACATTAACCTAATAATAGAGAGGCCGACCAAACTAAGTATATGGCACTAAGTCATATAGGATTGCTTAACATAAAGTGAACAAAAGGACAAAGATAAGGATATATTCTCATTATGAGGTCTTGCTGAATCTTCAAGAAGCTGGAAGTTTGAGCCACTAAGGTCTGATGTTTTCTCACCGTAATAGCCTTGTGTTTCGAAAACTTTGGCATACATCTGGGATAGAAATGTTGTAAAAAGTTTAAAACAAATACCAAACCTCATTTTAATGTTTAGACCTGTTTAGAGCTCACAACATGACTAAGTGAATCACTCATTTTCAGTTGACCTAGTTTAGTTTAGAGTTCATAATAGGACTCAATGATGTCATCTTAAGTCTTAACGTAAAGCCTATTTCCCAATGCGGGCCCCACTGGAACCCGCACCTAGTTAGACTCCCCCAACATTACTGTGAGCTTATCCCGTGGCCAAGGTCTTGTCTTGTGGCCCAATTTTAATATTATTTATGTCTTGTTCTTTACATGTATTTGAAAAGTATGGTAGGAGGCTCTCTCCTCTATAAATAGGATGTATATAAATAGGATGTAGTAGGCTTTGGGTTTTGCCATCCATTATTTAGAATAATAATAGCTAGGCATTTCTCTTTATTTCCTTGGGGATTCAAGGGAAACTTCCTTTGGATTGAAGACAACGTTCTTTTTACTTACACATTCTGCCACACTATTGTGAAAGCAAGGATTTGCCTCGATTCCATGGCTTCCAATGATCGATCGGGTCGAACCTATCTCACATTCTCACCGATGGTGCTCTGAAGAAATCGAATAGTGACTATTGCGACGTTTGAGCCTTTTCAATGGGCTATGCAGGAGATGCAATCCACGATTGCTCTATTAAGGCTATGAATTAAAAAAGTTAATGTTTAAGAGAATAATTGTATGTTTTGTCAACTTTTTTTGTTCAATGGATTTAGGATAATATATATTTTCCTAAGCATTGAATCAAAGGTTGACAAATTTCCTACGAAATCACCCAAATGTCTTTTTTTAAGGATCTGACAACATTGGACGAAATTTTGATAGTACCAAATTTCCGTTCAACTTAATGAAATCTCGGCTAAAATGACCGACATTTGACTGAGAAGTCTGAGATCCAATATTTCGGCTTTTTCGAACAATTTCATTGATTTTTTTTATTTTTTTAATCTATAGCAATGATAAATTCTATCTTTTTCCTTCATTCTTTTTTTTCATAACATACAACCCTTTTCTGACATTTGACCCAAAATTGATCATAATTTGACCCAAATTCGACGAATTTTCATCGAAATCTTTCCTTAAAAAACACAAATTCCATTGACATTTAATTGAAACACGACAAACTTCCTTCTTTTTTTTTTTTTGACTAACTGAAATCGACATTTAAAACCTTGTTCCTAAAGGCCATAAATTTTGATAGACCGATAAGATGTCTTTGGAATTTTATGATGGAGAGAGTCTGGGACTCTGGAACTCCCTTTTAGGAAATTGTTAGCCCAATTTCTAATTCATTTCTATAAAAAAAAAAAGGCCGCACGAGAATTTTGACGCACAAAGGTTTCCACAGGGTTAGGGATTGTTGGGTAAGGCTGAGATCTATGCTAGAGAATAGATAGGAGTAGAAAGCTTTGAGACTGATTTCTATGAACTTATAGGGCTGATTAGTTCACAGATTGTGGGCCTGAAATAGACAAGAAAATAGGGGATGTCGAATGAAAATAGAGCAAGAAAGTGAATAATAACAGAAGCGGAGAAGAAATGTAGGAGAGTATGAAGAGGGAGGGAACAATCAACCTTTTTTTTTCATCTAAAAAGCTGCATGTAGCAACATGTCATCTCTCCTCGTATAAAAGCAACTGACGTGCCTGCATCGAACTGAACCATAAGTGCTTATGAGAAACAAATGAAACAAAAGAGGTCTTGATAATTGCCCATTCCCCACCCCCAAAAGAATGGGAAAGAGAAGCATGCTACTTGCTGAAGCCATCATCTTTTATATGGTACAAGAACCGGGAAAAAACTATTGGGCAATGCAGCTGTTGATTGGGCTGGGTCCCCGCATAATTATGGGAGATGGGGGGGATTGTTTCCCTTGTTTGTGTGTCTCTCACTGAATTACATGGAAGCCCCAATCATCCAATCGACATATCCTACATGGCTCGACGATGCAACTGCTCTATTGTTTTCCTCAGAACTCATAACCTCAGAAAATGATTGCTCATATGACTATTTTTTTTTTTTTGGTATTTGGGCCCGTCTAGAACCCCAAACAAGCCTAACTAATGGCTTCGCCCATTTGCAATAGGATCAATTGAATCCTCTTTGCCGGTTGAGGAGAAACAACATAATGAAAAATCGAACCAGTTTGAAATTTTTGGAAGACAAGATAAAGATGAGAGAAGAAGAAAAGCCAATGCTGACATTAATGACGATAGTGCGATAGAGATGTTCCAAATTTGAGCCGCCATTCCCAGCCTACCTTTCATGACTTTATTGGAAGACATAGCCCTTTATGTTATGTAAGGTTTTAGGGGTAACATTCATATCCCTTGATTAATTATTGGGATTAAGATTTCTTGTTAAATTTGATAATTAAGTCTTCTATGCCATTCAACTAGTTAGGTTGTGATTTTACTAATACAGTGTCAGTTGTCTTATAGATGAATGCTACATGAACTTGTATAACCAAGTAGACATCACACTAACATATATAATAAACCTTTCAAGTCTATCTTTTCTTCGAAGAGTTATACTTTTTATTTTATAACGTTACATGCATGTTGGCATCCTATTTCTTGCATCTTTCTGATGAAACTAATTGATATATTTTCTTATATAAACTCAGTGTAAGTGCCCATGCAACCCTCAGTATCATTTTCTCTTCAGAACATTGTGTTAAGTCAGGGTCTGTTCCCATGTGATAAGCACATTTCTAATGGAATCTGCTTAGTATGTCCACCTTTTGGTTTTAGTCTCATTCTGTAGATTTTTTATGATGCATGTTATAACTTATAAATAATGTCAATTTGGAAGTTGTAAGATTCCATTGAAATTTAGTAGATAACTATGGAGATGATTCAGAATTACAACCGGTGTTTCGTTTCCACTCTTTGATCCACTAACTGTTAAAATCCGAATATTCTTTGTACACATTTGAGTTGGTCTTAAATCTTAGACTCAAATTCTTATAATTTATTCACATATTGTTAACATTTAACATTTGAGAATATAAGATTTATGAAATTTTAACGATAAACTAAAAATTAATATGGAACGACTTTTCATTATGTTTAAATGACACTTTTTCCTTCGAAGACTATTTTATCTTTGTCATACGATCGCGAAGAAATATGTTTTAAATCTGGGACAATATCTTCCTAGAAAAAGGTTATTCGACCTTGAACAGTTGTGCTAACACCTTTTTTATTGCGTTGTCATCTTGAATTGTAGTAATACAGTGTTGGAGAGAGAGTTCTGCCACTTAATTGTTCAAAATTAGCTAATTTTCTTGAGAAAATACGTGTCTAAATAAAAAATATCTTGGCAATTGCTTTGTAGTATATTTTCAGCTACATGTTAGTATGAAGCCCTTTGGGTTTTTTTTTGGAACATGGCTAGCCTCCGTTTATTACTCTTCTCTTGATTCCACTTGGTTACTGGTTTCGCCTAGTTCTATTGGGAGGTGTCGCTAGATTATATTCAGTATCCATAACAGTCCCAGAACTCTCTTTCTCAACGAAAGAGGCGATACAAACAAGAGTAGCCTGAGAAAACAAAGACAAATTACAGTCAGTAACATGCCTTGCTAGGCAGTGTGCACACTCATTTGCTACTCTTGGGACGTAACGAGGGGGCACCTCTACGTGCGCTAGTTGGAAATTTTCTGCAATCTGCAATCTGCTTTTAGAATCTATGTGTGCACCTCTTTGTGCGAGCTTTTATAATCTAATTGGGCAACATATAGTGTGATTTAGAATGCGTTTTCTGTTGAAAATTAATATCATTACAAAAACTGTCGGCATAAGTTTTAGTTTTTAGAATTGGTATCATATCCTTCATTTTCATTTTGATTCATTTGTACAGGTTCTTTCTGTGAAACTTATCCGCAATAAGCAGACTGGGCAATTGGAGGGTTATGGTTTTATTGAGTTTGCCACCCATGCCACCGCAGAAAGGGCTCTTCAGGCATTCAACGGCCAAATGATGCCTAACATTGAGCAAACTTTCAGACTGAATTGGGCTTCATTTGGTGCTGGTGAGAGACGTGGAGATGATAGTTCAGATTATTCAATATTTGTTGGAGATTTAGCTTCAGAGGTTACAGATTTCATGTTACAAGAGACGTTTAGGAGTCAATACCCTTCAGTTAGAGGGGCAAAAGTTGTAACTGATAAAGCTACCGGCTGCTCGAAAGGATATGGTTTTGTTAGGTTTGGAGATGTAAATGAACAAACACGTGCTATGACTGAAATGAATGGTATGTACTGTTTTACAAGGCCTATGCGAATCGGTCCAGCAATTATGAAGAAGAATTCAGGTCCTCAGCAGCAATACTCTGCCAATGGTATGCGAGTTTTTTTTTTCTTCCATATAGTCATTTATATTTTTGCATGCTGCTTCTTTAATTAAATTTGCAGGGAATATAGATAATCATCACATTGATACAAATGACTGAAAGAATCACCAAGCTATTTTTTGTTTGTTCTGTATTGACATTGTATTCATCAGATGAGTGCTTAGGTTTGTATTGATAGAGCGAAATCTGGTACATTAAATTGTTTTATTTCCCGGTCACACACTTGAAGATAAGCGACATTGCTTTAGTACATGTACAATGACATTCCTTCCTACCACTTTCCTTTGAGGCCCAGGCTCATTTAATGTGGTTTATAATTAGTAAAAACTTATAAGACTTCATGCTATCTCGCACATGTGATGCCAATAGGCTTTCTTCATTTAGGGGATTGGAAGTGACCTCGACTGAGATGCATATCTCCTTTAGTGTGATGCTTTGATTAGGTCAGTGTTGCTATTTAGGTCATAATTTTGTCCTTATTTCTTTCAGGGCATCCTATGCTACATATTCTTTCTTTTATCTAGTTAGTTACACATCTAGAGATGTCTGTGATTTCAATTTTTCCTATTTCCTTTCTGTTAAAGAGTTGGTTGTACTTTCCCCCCTTTCCTTGTGGCTTGAATTTAAAGTGCTCTCAGTCAAGTTATATTTCTTTCCATGTTCATTTTTTTTGGAGATATTGGATGTCGGTGTATTAAGATCTTTAGAAAGTATTCATGAGGCTGTTTTCACCTTGTTATGCGTATTTAATATGGGTCCATGCTCCTAGTTTTCTTTCCATGGGAAATGCCCTTCTTTTTAGAGGTTGATTAGTAATTCTTATAGTCACATCATCTAAGTGTCATATACCATGATATATGGTCATTCTTTAGGTTCATGTGTGTGCATTTGTACACATTTTTGGGTTGGGATAATTATATGTGGTATTGCACTAGCAATGTCGTGTCTACACTAGCATTGCCTTCTTAAGAATTCCTTTTTCCATGAGACATTGTCTTAGAAAATGGCTCTTTTTTTCAACAGCTAGTTAGTCAGGTGTGTGGGGTATCAAAAAGTGCAAGATATATGGGTATATAAGCATCGACAAACTTTGTAAGGAATTTGAAAATCTGATTAGAAGTGTGTCTGCATTATTATGAAATGGTATACTTGCTAGTTGAATCTACGCTATATTTTGCTAAACTACGAGTCTACGACTTAAGTTATCCGGATTCATTGTCACAATCATTCAGCCTTTTTTCTAATCACTAAAATATATATTGTAGGCTAAAATATTGAAAACATAAAGACACAATTAGGTAAATCATGATTCATGTAACACTATATTTTCTTTAGAAGCTGTTAAATTGAGATGTTGCGGAGAAGGAACTACCGTAATCATCTCAGACAACGTAGTTGAGATCATAATTATACACCATATGTCGTCAAAAAGCCTGTCCTCTTTCCTCTTCTTCCTGTGTGATGTAGAACTCATATGACTGTATTTGAATTTTGGGAACTTGGATCCTTAGACATCAAGGGATTGAGTCTTCTTGTGGTGACGATTATGGCTTACTCAGGCTGGATGGTGTGATTCCCTAATTTGTGTGTTCATAGTGTGATTGTTAGCTTTAGTTTTTATTTTTAAAGAACATATGTTCTGCAGTTTTGAAACCATAAGGATCGATCTAACTTGCTTTTTTTCAATGAAAGAATGGATCATAAGAAACATATGTACATATTCTAACTATAGCAAACATGCAAGAAAGGATCATTGTTGCACTTGAAATTTAAATAAGGAAATATCTTACTTTTCATCCCAAATTATTGAAAAGGGACTAAACAACTTAGGAAAATTAAAGACATGTTCATATCCTACTGAGCCTATTTAAACACATCCTGTTGAGATGTAGTTTAAAACACCCAGCCTTGTGCAGTAGACAAAACCAAATTTCTATTATTAAAAATAAATAGATGCCCTATTTGTCCTGTTTGCTGGTAAATGCTCAACCTAGATATCTTTGGAAGTCTTCAGGGGTTGCCAGAAGTAGACCTCATCCATCCATACCCCAATCCTTCAACATGTGTCGATAGCTTTTGAGTTTTGATACCTGTTTGCTTTTGAACCAATTCAAAAAAGCACGCTGCTTCTCTAGGTTCTCCTCCTGTATGTCTGCGAATAGGAACTCAATCATAATATCATCTTCTATTACCTCTCATTCCGCACGGGTAAGTTTATGTTTTATCTTTTATGATTATTTTCTCAGAGAGATGGTCTAAATAAGGGCTTGTCATCATTATTCAATCATTTTCCCATGATCATTGTATTTCAACTATTGTAGAATCCTCCACTTTGATTGATTAGTGGCCAGCCAGTTGTGCTTGCTGAATATAGGTTGTCATGGTATGACTTGTAATTTGCGGGTAACTTCCTATCATATAAACGATATGCTGGAATATCTTTACGTGAGGGAGGGAGGGAGGGAGGAAGATTTTATTTGATTGAGTAGATAATTTGCATTATCTTGCAGCTCCTGTTTATGGAAAACATCATGCACTTCCCTGAGGCGTGCATTGAAGGAACTTGTTAGAGTTGAGCATCTATGATCTGTAGACACGGACACGGGTGTCGAGTGTCGACACGGACACGGGAGTTGGACACGGCAACATCATAAAAGATGGATACGGAGACACGTGGGTATATATATATATATATATATATATATATATATATATATATATATATATATATATATATATATATATATATACCAACAAATTTATGAAATTGATATAAATTAAAAATTACTACCACTTCGGAATTCGACTCCTACACAATCTACCATTTTCCTCTGTTTACCCAATTGGAGAAGGAAGCGGCTCGCAACATTCGGTTTAAAAACATGGAGCGATAGTATCATGCCGTGTCGACACGGGTGGACACGGGAATCCGTGTCGACACGGGTTGACACGGCTCTGAGGGCTCAAATAGAGGTGTCCCCAATATCATAGTTGAGCATGCAATTGTGAATATTAATAATGCCAAAGATATCTTATCAAATACTGTATATTTTAATTTGAGCTTTTCAATTTCACCGCACTATTTATATGTTGGTGGGATGAACCATTGGTATTCTGTATTTGGATGATGCTAGAATTTTGATGGATGAAAGCATCACACATTGTATGAAGTGTTGTACCACTCTCTAGAATAACTCTCCCTTTTGCACAAATATCGAATTTGTCTATGTTGAATGCTATCAGCACATTTTATTGGCTTTGCATCGTTTAATCTTATTCAGAATCAGATGCATATACACTCTTGGAATCTCCATAACTTCGGTGTAATAATCTTTTTTGCTTAATGGTAATGAAATATAATCTTGGCAGCATATATCACTACTATCATTTCATTGAAAGATGTTAGCATAGTGTTGCAAACTTGTGGTGTTTGCATGTTAAAAGAAACAACGACAAGTGGTGAAAATAAAAAATGTAATGTCGGTAATCTGAAAATGATATTACAGATCTACTTTAATGAGCATACATGTTAGTACCACGAGGATGCAACTTATTGTCAAAAAGACAATGAAAATATGAGAAATAAGCACCATTGCATAATACTTTGTTTGGTTCTAAAGATATCAATGCATACCAATTCAACACTAGTGTTCGAACTAACATAATGTTATGACTCTTAAAATTTGCATGTTAATATGTTATGAAGAGAGTAATAGAAGGTGAATTACTTTTTTATAAACTGAAAATGAAGAAAATGGTGGACATGCATACTACTCACTAGTTAAGTTTTTCCCATAACTAATCAATGTTGAAATATATGCTATGTTCTCAGCTTTTTTTCATGAAGAGGATGCAATAAATGACTTCATTATTTCAAAACTGTTATATTTGCCCTCGGAATCTCCATAACTTCGGTGTAATAATCTTTTTTGCTGAATGGTAATGAAATTTAATCATGGCAGCATATATCACAGTTTGAAATAATGAAGTCATTTATTGCATCCTCTTCATGGAAAAAGCTGAGAACATAGCTTATATTTCAACCATTTGATTAGTTATGGAAAAAACTTAACTAGTGAGTAGTATGCATATCCACCATTTTCTTTATTTTGTGTTTGTGAAAAAGTAATTCACCTTCTATTACTCTCTTCATAACATATTAACATGCACATTTTAAGAGTCATAACATTATGATAGTTCGAACACTAGTGCTGAATTTGTATGCATTAATATCATTAGAACCATACAAATTATTATGCAATGGTGCTTGTTTCTTAGATTTTCATTGTCCTTTTGACAATAAGTTATATCCTCGTGGTAGTAACATGTATGCTTATTAAAGTAGATCAGTAATATCATTTTCAGATTACCGACAATACATTTTTTATTATCACCACTTGTCGTCGTTTCTTTTAACATGCAATCACCATAAGCTTCCAACATTATGCTAACATCGTTCAATGAAATGACAGTATTATCACATATGGATGCAAAAATATTGCTATGACCAATGCAATGTATTTGAATAGGCTGACATTTATAAATAGAAATCGCTTATTTAAATTAATGCAATCTGTATTTGTAATACACTTTAGGACGATTAAAGAGAGATATATGGAGTTCTCTGGATATCAATTGTGCTGATAATATTCACATTAGATATTTCAGAAAGAAGCTCTTTCACTTGTACTGTTATTTGCAGCTTCTTACCAGAGTACTCAAGGAACACAATCCGAGAATGATCCAAATAATACTACTGTGCGTACTTTGTTCTATTTTTATGCAGACAATCATTTGTTCACTATGATTCTTACGATCACCATCCCTGTGTACAGATATTTGTTGGTGGGCTGGATTCAAGTGTTACCGAAGATGTTCTACAGCAGGTTTTTAGCCAGTATGGGGAATTGGTCCACATTAAGATACCTATGGGCAAGCGTTGTGGGTTTGTGCAATTTGCTAACAGGTTTGCAATCTCTAAACATAAGAGCCACTTATGTCCTAGAAGTATCTGAACGTCTTTTTTCTTTGTATAATATCTTTACTGTTATTCTTTCTAGGGCAAGTGCAGAGGAGGCTTTACAAATGTTGCAGGGAACCCATTTGGGTGGACATAATATACGTCTGTCATGGGGTCGTAGTCCTGCAAATAAACAGGTTTCATTTGACTGCATAACTTATGTATTCCTCTCCATTTGATTCCAATGGTACTTAGATATTGCAAAACCTCTGTCAAATATTTCAGCCACAGCAGGGCGCCAACCAATGGAACGGTAGCTATTACGGCTATGGCCAAGGCTATGAGGCATATGGATATGCCCAACCCCAACCTCCTCAAGATCCTAACATGTATGCGTATGGAGCTTATCCAGGATATGGCAACTATCAGCAGCAACAGGTAAAACACTGATCTATTTGGAGTGTTTTTTGAAAGATCTGCTTGATATTTTCTTGGTTCATTTTGGCATTTCCTACATGATACCTCGGAAATGCAATGTGGGCGCATGTATACCGTTCCCAGTGTTGGTTTGTTTTGCGAGATAAATCCTATCGTCCCATTATTGGTCTCTCTAGATATGAAACATTATGCAAATTATTTTGATCGCTGTTCAAGTTTCAATCCATCAAGGTGAGGTCAACTATAAAGATGTTTGACTAGAATTTTCAAGTGGCAGTTATCCTGACACCAACCCTGTAAAATAGGCGCCAAAAACCTGACCAGGACAACTTGGCCAGACAGGGACCTGCCAAGAAATAAAAGGGTAGGGAGATCTATCTAGTCGATAATTGAATGCATACTGAAAGGCTGAAATTCAGGGTCCTAAACATTCATGAATTGCATATCTGCAGTGCACTGCTTTTACCGATTCCATATGATGCATGAATTGTATGAACACAATACTTCTGTCCAACATTATATTGGACAGCAACCAATCATACTACCTGTGCCTTTGGAACACTTGAATCTAATCCTACTCTCATTTAGAGAAAAACAGGTCAGCTATGTTATCTTGTATCCTACCAAGGATCCAATCAGTAGGAACCTAAGCTTATCATATTAAGTTAGATATTACATACACATGGAATACTTAGTATGGTTGAAATATCCTGAACCTTTTTTCTAACAAAAAGGTAAGAAGTTATGCGTCTCGGTTCACGGGTTCTTCGAGTCTAGTCTGTGTAGTCCAGATCTGAAGAAAAACCAAGTGACACTTGCTTAAAAACTATTAATGATGGGGAAGATGAGCAAAGTGATCAAAACAAGTAGAAGACGAGAATGCTGATTTGCTGTCGGGAAGAAGAGGGTAGGTCCCGTCACCTGGAGGGAAGGGAAATATTCAAAGCGTCGCCGAGAGTGAGAGTAGAAGCATCGCGCCGATAAATAAGGAGATGACGTCGTTCCACTGTCAAGAAGGAGGAACGTTGATGATGTCGTAACGTTGCCAAGATAAGAAGAGATGATGACCACATCCAAGATGTGAGAAGAGAATGAGAAGAATTGGTGAAGAAATTTAGATGAGGATAATAGACTCATAGCGAAAATCATAGCATCAGCTATAGTCTTACCTTCATTATTCATTTTTTTTTATGGGTGCACTTGGATTGAATTTATACGTGTTTTGGAAAAGAAGACAACAAAGAGAGATGGTGGAGATCAGGAAAGAGATAGTGAGGGACATTGGAGAAGAGATCTCAATTGGGGGAAACAAGTGGGAGAAATGGGGAGACATGTGCGGGAGGTGAGGGGAGAGTTTGTGGTTATGCCATCCCACAACTTTGTGCTTGCTTCATATGGGTTAATTTTATGATAGGCCCACTGATCAGGTAGGCTGACCCGGAAAATGGAATTTTTTTTCTTTTTTGGGCTTGGGTAGGTCTTGGGTGTGATGCATGGGTTGCGTGCGGTTGCGATGCATGCCGCTTAGTTTGTTGTTGGTGCGTTTCATTAACATAGATATTGGTGGGATAAAACCTGCACACCTAAGCATAACACGGAGAAACAGAAGGCAAATGAAATTTTTTACAATATGATCTTTATCTCTGGATACATCAGTTTTGGGATTTTTCATGTTGGTTTTCGGTGCTTGTTCACGTGTTGGAGAAGGTTAATGAAGGTCTAGTAAGCAACGAATTCCAAAAAATCAGGTTCTTTTCAGGTGAAGTTATAGTGAACTTATTTTAAATTGAGTATAAAAATCATTAGACTTGCGCTTTTAGGATACGATGCAAACCAACAGCCACAAGGTATACACACCCCAATGTAGAGGCAGTGCAAATTTATTAGAGTAATGCTATTTGAACATACTGCGGGACAATCTCATGGACAACCCATGGTGGTGTGGGGGCTTGGCTAGGGCTTGGTGCGAATGCAAATGCACTGAGGGATTGCCAAAGCCCCACACCACCACAGGTTGTCCCACAGTATGTTCAAATATGATTACTCATTAAAGATGTCCAAGCGTTCTGCTAGTCGCTGAAAGTTACAGAAGAGTTACCTATGTATGAAACATTCTCATCATTATCATAATTGTCCTGATGAAATTTTATTATGATCGTGGTTTCTTGTTTTTTTTTCACTAATACAAAATCTATTATTGATCTCCAATCTGATTCCAAGTTGATGAGAATTTGAGAATTGTATTTATATTGCTCGTCTGTCTATTTTTAACTGCGTAATAAGTTACTGGACCGTTTGAGAGTGGCTTTCATTTTCCATCCTTTATTTGATGAATTAAGCTTAACCCATCATTTTACTGTGCAGTGATTTCTGCGGTGAACTTGGGTGGGGCTCGTCACAGCCGTGGACGGTCGTGATCAGATGCGGTTCGTCGTTTTCCGAACCAAAGATAACTGGCTCTGTGTCTACAGATATTATGGGGTTTTCTTCTTGTTTGATTCAACTGATCTTTGCTTCAGCCCAGTTGTTCAAAGATTCAGTTCTTTTAGTTTGGCTTTTAATTCGACAATATTTTGTGGGACTGAAGAGGGGTGGCGGGTGGGTGGGGGGATTAGTTCTCTGTGAGAGCCTTTCCATGTTCTTGACGATATTCTGTGGCACTGATGCTGTTTTTTTTTTTTTTTTGTGGTTTGAATCTCTTTGGCCACCCCCGATATTTGGTGCTACTGGGTAAGCCTCAGGCTTTAATAACATGTTTAGAAGCCGGATATCCATACAAGCCATGTTGGTGGAATGATTACCGTTCAATCACATTTGGTGGACGGCAGATCGGTCCGTCGTATCGCTGATGATTGTTGGCATGCCCTAGCACATTACTGTCAAATATTTGGTAAGTAGAGGCCCTGGTTGGTGCCGAATGTGATTTGCTCTAGAACTGCAAGTGCGGTTTGGGTTCGCCGGTGCCAAGCCTATGAAGAACCTGGTTAAGCCTGGATCTCAAAGGATGGTGATCTTCTCTCTGATAAACTGGGCTACCGACAACTTGTGGCGCTTCAGTGTCTTACTAACTCTAGGAGGCTTTTCGGATTCTGATTGGGCTGGCTGCCCTGACAATCGGCGGTCTATCTCTGGCTTTGCAGTTTGCTTCGTTCCCATTTCAGTCCGGTGGTGAAACCTGGCACTATCAGCCTGATCCTATATTTGGCGGTCACCGTTGATTGGGATCTGCATCAAATTTGATGTCACAAATGCTTCTCTTCAAGGTGACCTTTCTGATTCAGTATGTGTTTATCTATCATCTGCCAGGGTTTCGGGACCCACATCAATGCCGTCATGTGTGCAAGCTGCACAATGCTCTTTATGGCCTCAAGCGGGCCCCACGGGCCTGGTATTGCTAGTTCTCCGGCCTGTGATATGGACAAACTGGTGATATATTGATTGTGCGGCCCATGTTCTTCCCAAGGAAGCCATTAGGGAGGCTTCAATCGCTCCTTAACAAAGAGGAACCCAACCCGCTCCCTCACTGCCTCCTTTAAGGCGGTTGTTGGAGCTGTCATAATTGTGAATGGGCATCATAATTGATTGACAATTTATGATCATAGCTAATGAATATTATAAATCTATAATAGGTAGTTCATGAATAAATTATATGTGAAATTTTTTGACCCAAAATTAATCCTTTCCTTTCCATTAACAGAGACTATCAAAAATAGTTCTTCAAAAGAAAAAAATAAAAATAAAAACCAAAAGGAAAACTATAAAGCAAAAACATCCTTGGATTTGGACAGAGCAATTTAGGGAGGAGGCTGGTGGGGGTAATTTTGGGTTTTAGTAGGGGGTAATAATTTTTTTTTTTTGCATTTAAGGTATAAAGTTTAGGAAAAATTACATTGACCTCCCATGTTTAGTAGAATTGCAGTGACCTCCCCTAAGGTTTGAAATGTTATTGTATTGATCTCCCCTAAGATTTTGTTTTATTGGCAGTAACCTCCCATGGATAAACAATTACAGACTACATCATCAAATAAGTTCAAAATTATCTACTTTACCCTATCCAAAAGTTTGAAAAATAATTTTTTTTTTTTTACAAAAAATGAATTTAAAAAGCAAGACATTAACTTGACACATATGATGACTAATTGTATTTTCAAAGTTTTTGAAGAATTTTTTTTATTTTTTTAAGAAAAATTAAATAAGGATAAAATCAGTACTTTTGGACATATATGATGACATAATCCATAACTATTTGTCCATGGAGGTGGCTACCAATAAATGAAACCTCGGGGGAGGTCAATGAAATATTACAAAACTCAGGGGATCGAGATCACTGCAATTACCTCAAACCTCAGGGGAGGTAACTATAGTTTTTGCTAACATTAGTTTTGGTGCAATATTGAAACGTTGTTTCATTGAAAACCCAAATCCAAGCCCGACCAGAAGCTTCGGATTTGGGTTTTCAGGCTTGGATTTGGGTTTTCGGGTTAGTTTCATTGAAAACCCAAATCCAAGCCCGACCAGAAGCTTCGGATACAGGTATAGATTTTGTACCCAGCCGATACAAGCTAGGTTTGGGTAGGGTGTGGATACAAAAACTCTACCTAATCAGCTTTCAGGTATGGGTCTGGAGACCTCAATACTCGTGTTCAAAGCTCGATACCCGATCGATTACAGGTAATTTTATTCATACCCCAAAATTACTTCACATATCCCCGCTTCCGTTTAAAAATCAATTTCATATGGCAATGGTGAAAAAGGGCAATAGGGATTTTGACGCTTATTAGGCGCACTTAGCATGTTTATATCACCGTTAGGAGCTAGGGAATTTTTATTTTTACCAAGTCTTGGACTTATTGGGCTGACTCTGATGCAAGTCGAAGTCAAGTTGACTCGACGGCCAGGTGGGTCAGGACATGCTAAACCAGATCGATCACAGTCCGCTGCGAGGGAACAAATCGATGATGAACCCGTCCTCAGATTCTACTGATTGCCCTACATCAGGCTTCCCTACTTCAAAAGAACTCATCCTCAGATTCTACTGATAGCCCTACATCAGGCTTCCCTACTTGAAAAGAACTCGTCCTCGGGTTCTTCCTTTGAAACCGAAAGTGTACCACTTCCCAGATTTGTACCAGCCCAGGGGATCGCCCGGGCGCCAGCCTGTGGAGCCCTAAGAACTCGAACCAGCATCACAGCCTGTGAGAGACAATCTCTGACCACTCTTCGAAAATAGAGAGTAAGAACTTAAGACCCTATGAATGCAATGGAGCTCGAGGGCTCGAGAGCCATTCGAGGGCTTCGCAAAGATTACAAAACTGTAGAGAGAATAACATGAGCTTAAAACCCTAAGAATGCATGGAACTCAAGAGCTTGAGAGCCAGTGCTTCCTGCTGCGCAATAGATACAGAATCCTGCTTCCCATCACCATCACCCTCAACACCACCGTCGTCGCTATCATAATAAACCTTCGATCTCTTGGATCCACCATCGCCAACCTCTTCATCCGAGTCTGACCGGCCGTCATCGGCAGCTGCGGCGTCCTCCTCCCCCCTCGCTCTCTTCATCTTCGTCCTCTCCTTTGTCCGCTTCTCATGCATCCGCTGCCTGTGCAGAATCTTGTCCTCCTTGTCCCTCTGCTTCATCTCTTCCGTTAACTTCTGGTACCTCTCCTTCACTGCACCAAATTTAAAAGCCCGGGTCAGAAACTCAGGATAGCAGCTCGTGGCACACGAGAAACAAAGCAACTTAAGCAAAGGAACATCTAATGAGAAATAAAATATGCACTAATCACTGTATTTTACATCGAGTACATAATCAAGAAAGTAACTTAAAGCCACCCTCTCAACATCATCATCATCAAACTCCTATCCCATCAAGATGAGGCCGAAGTAAAGGCGATTGATAGGTATTTTCCCATCTGCTGTCAAACTGAAGAGATTGGTTCCGAAAACCTAGCCAAGAAAACTGGGCAAGAGAGGGGCAATGCCAAGAAATCTAAAACATGGATTCGCACGTTTAAGCTCATGCAACAAGGGAGCAAAAGCCGTCCTCTCGTGTGCGGAAGGATAACAGATTATCGGAAATGATTTCTAACAGTTATGAATGAATTTATAGTTTGAGAAGGTTGTAAGATAGTGATGAAGTTGGATCAAGACCTTTGTCAGGCTGAAGCGTGACATCCCCACTCTTTGTATCTCCCAAGGCAGCTAGAGGGGCGATTACATTGCCCTCCTCATCGAACTTCAACCTCGTTCCAAGTGGTTTGTGCAAATTGATCTTCAGCTTCTTCTTTTTTATCTTCGGGGTCTTCGTCTCGTCTTCAGCTTCCTCTTGATCTTGTTTACCTTTTCCTAGCTTCTTCGCAGATGACATGGCAGCCAAGCTACAACAGCAGCCATGAGAAATTAGCAGATAACATCAGACCACTGTCAAAATTTAAGAGCAAAAATTGCCAATATCAAAAGCTTCCGGTCAGAGAAAGCCAACATACACCAAAGCTTTATCTTTCTCCACCTCTACAGGGGCCTTCTTTTCGATGAGAATATCGTCGCCCATTTCTTCTGCAGCTTCTCCTTTATTTTGTTTCTTTTTGTGGACCGTGTCGGTTCCATTTTCGAATCCATGCTCATGTTGATGAGTGGTCTCTGTGGGCACTTTGTCACCCCTCATCTTCTGGTTTATGAAGCGGATCTTTGGGGTCATGGGTAGACCCAATGAGGCAGCATACGCTTCTACAGGCAGCTCGAGTACATCAAAGACCTCTTTATCCCGCTGCTTTTTAATAGACCTCAAATATGTTTCGAATGCCCTTTTTGCTAAATATTGCATATCTGGATACTTAACCAGCAACGATGACAGGAGCCCAGAAATTGGTTGCAATCTTTCTGTGTTTGCCTGAAAAAAAATATAAGGTCGGTTTAGCTACAAGATCAACCGTTATGAGAAAACATCGTCTCGCCAAAGTTTAATCTCAGGTTAGCAATAAATTCTGTCAACCAATTAAAGAAATACTACTAGGTTCTCTGACTAATAGGCAAGCTGGACTTAGTCCCTGGTAGCAGACAATATTGAATGTTGAACTTCAATTCGAAAATTCAAAGCTTGGTCTGATTGTATCATATTCAGATCATAGTTTAAAAGAACGACCAATACCGGTGCGTACTAGTTTGAGCCTGACTGGTCCTGCCCCCGGCACTGTTGATTGCTTTGTTTTCTCCCTTACAGCATAATTTGAACTAAAAAATCATTTTTAGCAGGCGAACATATTAAGTTAAGAATTAAGACCAGAGGGCATTATTGTAAAATCCTAACTAAGCATAAATGTCATGTGGGTACCGTTGTAGAAATAAATGAATAAAAAAAGAAGTACCAGCTGGTACTGACCGGTACATACCAGTCGAAGGCCAGCCAATACTGTGATTTTGAACTGTGATCCAGATATTACACTTCGAAGATCATGGGTTATATTAGTTTTGATTTACTAGCTAAAACAAATCTCTCACCATAGTGACATAGTCAAAGCAAGCATGCAAGCAAGCTGAAATTATAGGACAGGAGTCAGAAGTCTTGTGGACACGACAATAGAGCTTTATATTTCACAATCAAATTCAAAAATAGATAACATTGCAGAAATTGGAACCCCTGAGCTACACAATCAGTATACACAGAAGAAGCCATAATCACTGGGTGCTTTATTTGGCGAGAAGGTCGTTGATTAGAGCTTTGTTGATCTACCACACTGCAAGAACCTCAATCTATATTGGGCAGATTACAAAAACCTCCCCTAAACTATGCACCACATTCCATATTGGTCCCTCAACTCTCTTTTTGCGAACAATTTAAACCCAAAACTATGATCCGTCTACATTTAGACCCAAAGTCGACGGAGGGGGACTAAATGCAAACGGAGCATAATTCAGGGTTCAAATTGTTCAAAAAAAAATTTTAAGGAACAAATATGAAATGAGGTGTATAGTTCGGGGAAGGATTTTGTAATTTGCCCATATATATTTGACCAATTGAAAAGATCTAAAGAGAAGAACAAAAACTCTCACCTTTCTTAATTGGATTGGTATTTTAGGCTCAGCTGCTTGCAGTTTTGTGATCATTTCCTTTTCTGAAGGTGAAATGAATAAAACTGCCTTCCCACCCGAAGTAAAACGGGCAGTTCGTCCAACTCTGTGAATGTAAGTCGGAACGTCATCTGGGCAGTCAACCTTCGCAGACAATAAGCAATTACCAAAGTGATCTTTTGGCAGCAAAGATAGATTCAGTAACTACTACTCACCTGGACCACCCAATCAACTGCTGGAAAATCAAGTCCTCTAGAAGCCACATCAGTTGAAAAGAGAACTGAAGTTTGCTCACAGAACTCTAAATATATTGCCATCCTTACATTTTGCTTCATCCGGCCATGCAGACATTTTAAAGGAACGCCCGGTCGTAGTTTCTTGAATGCTTCGTACACAAATTTAACCTGGAAGGAACATATTCAATCATATACAAGTACAATCAAGAAAAAAGCAGTTCTCAATAAAAGGTAAAGAGCAGCATGCACATGTAGTATTGGATAACTAAACATACAGAAACCACAAAAGAGGTATAACTAAACATGCTCACAGCTGCAAACTAAATGCCGAAATAACATATCAAAATAATGGTAGATTATTTAGTGCCGACTGATTAAATATGAACACCATACGTATAAGAGCTACATACAAATTGGGGTTGTATTGGTCAGGACAGAGGTGGGCAGAGGAAGGGCGTAACGTAAGTAGGCAAAAAGGAAGTTGCCCGAAATGATATGAATATATATAGGCATGACGTAGAAGATACGACTTAATTAACAACATGTTAGTGCTTTGATACACAACTCAATCTGAAGAAGATTGCTATTTGTGCACATTAAGTTGAGCTAACGGATGATTTAGTTTTATCAAATATGTAAAAAATTACAGACATCAATTAGCTAGGATAAATTTGATAGATATGGTTATGTTTATGGCTATAATTGCCTATCTGTGTGGAAGCTATTACACGGATAGAGCTGTAGTTCGATTAGAAGTATCTCCTTCCCAAGTATGTATAGTTTTAAAATTGGCTAATCATGGTGCCTGTTTGAACCAAAATTTGTTTTATGTGGTCTAGGCACTTGGAAAGAATATAGTCAAAAATTGAGGAGGGCTGCCAATGCCAAGAGAGCTTAGGTTGGCTCTACAGGCTCAGTGTCCAACCCTTTTCCTACCAATTAAATGGAAGCAATTAAAGGGTTAGAGGGCAAAAGACAAAAACAGACCTGAATAGATTGAAGGACAAAAAAATAAAAGAAATGGTATTTCGCCAAAAAAAAATTGAATCAACCTTACACTAACTACCATGAAACATCATAATTTGAAATAAAATAGGATCACATCATGATGATGTTGGGATTAAGCCAAAGTCGACATATTCGTAATCAATAACAGTGATTTATTCATGAGAAACATTTATTTCGGAGCAATGCTATTCAGCCATCCAGTTTTCCATCCTGGCGTGACATATGATGATTATGATCACAGTTGTCCCTTTGCTTGACAGTGGCCGAGTGAGATTCACCTACTGGGGGCTAGGTGCAACGGACAGGTGTGATCAGATGCCACATCAGGATGGCCTGATCAGGGTGGACAACGTGATGCCTGAGAAGCATTGTACTTTATTTCTTATTGTGGGTGCTAACATTATATGCTCAAGTCCTTGACCCATGAGATGCATTAGTTACACATGACTCATGAGGTCAGTCGAGGTCCACAAGATGTATTGTAGGTGATATGATGTATGGAATAAGCGGTAAAGCAGAAGCATCACCGAGTTAATCGAAGTGTGTGTTGTGTCGTTAAGTAAGTTACTTGAATCAGCTTATTTAATTGTTAGGTTACAGGTGTCAGGTGTGAGTTGTGAGTCAATTTAGTGATTTTATGGATTCTATGTTATCTCTAATTATTTTAGAATTTTGATATTCTTAAATATAAGGGACAAAAACATAATTTTGATCAATTAGGGGTACTTTGGTCAATTGGTCATTGTAAGGTTTAGTTGTCGTTAGTGTGTTAAGTAGATTAACTTGAGCATGGTTATCGTGTAAGTGCAATTATAGGCCAGTCGAGCTAACTTGAGCGTAATCAGTAGACGTGGTTGGGCCAGTTGTAGTCAGTTTGAGAGGGATTGGCAGATTAGTAAATTAGAGTTAGTTTCTAAAATTTATTTGAAGTCATCAGTTTTCCAGATTTTTTCAATAATCGGCACAGAGGTGTGTTTTGGGGTCATATTAGTGGGGCATGTTGGCTAACAAAAGTCCGATTAGTCGTGTCAATCAAGTCGTCTAGTCAAATTAGTAGTTTAGGAGTGATTTAGATTTAGTAATCTAAATCCTAAAAAATTAGGATTTTACTTCCAACTTATTAGAAGTTCAGATGGGCACAAATCTGAGATCAATCTAGTTACTATCTTCTAGGGTTTGAGTGATTTCAAAAGATGGAAGCCACGGGTTATCAATTCCAAGTTTTTAAGAAATTAAATGGAAATGTTTCAGCTGGAGAAAAGAAAGAGAAGAGATGACTCACGAGCCTTTCCCATGTCCATATTCAAAACAGTCCATACAGGCTGAGAAAAAAAAGGCCCACGAATCATCCCGTCCAGTGAACTCTTCTTTACCTTCCCTCACCTGTGGGTTTTCCTAGTGGCAAATAAGAACTACTAATAAATAATAGCTTTTCTGTATTTTTTCTGGCAAGTCACGTAACTCCTCTTCTTGGAAATTAGTAATCAAGACTATATAAAGGTGGAGACTGAGTGGTGCAAAGATAAATAATGATCATAAATGAAAGAGAACTTTGCGCCTTAGTCTTTTTTTTGTTTCTTTTTGGGCTGCTGATTCAACATCTCTCGTAGATATGAGTGAGGCTGTGGACTCGGCTCACACACTTCCTTCTTTCTCCCTCCTCTTTTGAGTAGAGGAAATTTTCCCCAGGGAATTTTTCTCTAGACCAATAGGCGTGTAGTGTACATAAAGTAACAGTTATAGGAAAGGATTGTGCATAATGAATTACCTGCTTGCAAGTTGTAAGGAACACAAGTATCTTTGAATTAAGATGTGCTTTGATGAAGCTCCATAGCATATTAAATTTCTGGTCAAGAGGAACTTCCATCGCTACTTGTTTCAGACGTTCAGGTGTGGCTGTTACAGACTCCACATGAACACTGATATACTCCGGGTCCTTCAAACTGAGCCTTGCCAGGTCTTTAACCGACTTTGTCTGGGTAGCTGAGAAGAGCAATGTTTGTCTCTGTTTTGGAAGCTGTGAAACAATTGCATCTAATTCCTTCTTAAATCCTGCATCAAGAATTCGATCGGCCTCATCAAGCACCAATATCTGTCTCATGACCAAAAAGATGAAATATAATCCGAGTTAATATTCCTTCCATTTTTTTTTTCTGGTTACAAATTAACAACATATTGACCTGTAGCTGTGAACATTCAAAGTTCGGGGTCTCATTCATATGCTGGAGTAGACGACCAGGAGTACACACCAAGATGTTCAGACCATTGACTCGTTCCTTCTCAGCATCAACATCTTTCCGTCCACCTATTAAAAGGCCTGCACTCAGACTATGGTGCTTTCCCACTATCTTCAACTCACCAAAAAGTTGCCCTGCCAATTCCTTTGTAGGGGATATTATAATGCTCCCTACCCCATCCTCCGTACCCCATCTAGCTCTGTATAGCTTTTCTATGACCTGGAAAATAAATAATATTAAATTAACAATTTGCAACGACAACTCTTGAGAGCTTCTTGCAGAGACGATACAGCATCCAGAAACACTACTTATAAAACTACCGGAGGAAAGCGATGAACAACGTAGTCATATAGGATGGTTAATAAGGCAGCATGGTGGAGGACACTACTAAAACTATTACTCCTTTTGGTGTAAATCTCTCTCTCTCTCTCTCTCTCTCTCTCTCTCTCTCTCTCTCTCTCTCTCTCTCTCTCTCTCTCTCTCTCTTTTTTATGTGTGGTGTTGGTTTTGCACCGGCAAGGAACAAAATCTCGATAAATATCATGAAACAATCAAATTAAGTTGAAATTAATAGTATATTAGGGAATAAATCTCATTGATCAAGCAAATCTTTATTCTCTCTCTCTCTCTCTACTATCAATGTTTTTGTGTAGTGTTGGTTATACACTGGCAAGGAACAAGATCTCGATAAATGTCATGAAAGAATCAGGCTAAGTTGAAATTAGTAGTACATTGGGGCTGAAATCTCATTGATCAAGCAGTTTTTTTGTTATCTATAAGGATTAGTTTAGCAGTTTTAGTTTATTTAGGTTTTTTAGTAAGTTTGGACCTTTTTTTTAATTTGGTAAAAGTAGGAACCTCACAGGTCCTTGATGTAAAAAACAGGGCCACCAGCCAGTCTCTTTATTGGTTCTATTTTGGGCCCGTTTGGCCGTGCAGAAGCTTTTAGCAAATTGCTTTACCAGAAGCACTTCTGGGAAAACCTCAGATCTGATGCTTCTGCGAAGTGCTTTTGAGATTCCTAAAATAAGCTTTTCAGCAGTTCCCAAATATGTATAAATGCACTTAGGCCTCGAAAATTGCTTTTGGGCCGGCCAACATCACAACAATCAGGCCCTTAGATAAAAAGAGGATGCCCTCTTCTACAATTGTCTGAAGCCATTAAGGCTCCTAAATAAGTGCAACATTAATTTCTGTTGCGACAATTTTACATGCAGAAAGAAAACCAGAAATCATCCAAAAAACAAGGGGAAAAAAAAAGGAAAATCAGGAAAGACATGTAGAAAACAAGAAATGAGGAATAAGATGAGATACATTGAAGAGGAACGTAAACATGATGGATGTGTTATGAATTCATTATTGATTTTCAACAATATTTCTTGTTGATTCTCATAGAACTTCAGCCCTTGTGTTGAAATTATCTTTCTCATCTCATATCTTTTGTGGATAGATTTTACATTTTACATCTTTACTGGAGGCGATGGCTACGGCGCAAGGACAGATGCAGAAGGTCGACGAGAAGAGTCAGGGGGATCTAGCACAACAAAACAAGTTGGCAGAGATCAGAAAGCAGTACAAACAGCTTATACAAGAGTTAAAAAGTTATTTTATCTCCGACTATAGGTGGAACATATTAGACGAGCTTTTTGATGCCGAAGTATGATCTTGCTGGAGGATGGACCATCAAGTCCATTGTCCACCGTAAATTTAAGACCTTGAGTTTACTGAAAGGGAATCCGGGAAAGATGGAGAAAACTAAATAGTAGATCCCCAAAGAAAGTCCCAATGGTCGATTAAATATCACATGCCCTTTTCGAAGAAGAATCCAAAGAAATATGAAGGAATTTGAAGGAAGAACCAGCCTAGGAAGCTAAGGAAAGTTCCAAAAACGAGCCGAAATCGGAATACGAGAAAGAGCCAATGGAGGTGCCCGAGGAGAAGTCCATGGAGGAACCCAAAGAAGCGCCAAGGAGAGTCTTGAAGTCGTGTTGTGGAGTTGGGTTGTGGGGAAAATCAAGTAGAATCTTGTTATGAAAATAGCGGAAGTGTTCTCGCCGTCAAAGAACATCCCATGCTTTGAAGAAGTGCTCGAATATATAAATTTTCAGTCTTGACAGAACCAAGAAGCATAAGAGTAACTTGAAATTGAAGATTAAATAGACAAGTGACAACATTCTTCAAAAGTCCAAGATCGCAAATCTCCATTAGCCATGAGATCCTTTCGATTGTTGCGCCAAGAAGCCATATCGAGTCATCCTACAACAACTAATCAACCACTACAAGTTCGGTAGATCAAAACTACAAAAACAATATTCTACAAGAATGGGAGATTTGATCGAGCGAAAGACTAACATCGGTATACATCATCAATTGATCAGAATCAAGATCTTCATCAACATCTTTATGACGGAGATGAGAAATCTTCCTATACAAGGAGATAGATGCAAAAAGAAATAGGGGTCGGTTCAAGTCATTAGCATTAGGGTCTTCGATATTCTTTATTCTAGGTATTAGTTTAATCTATAGACTTTTTTAGAACTGTTTTTGGATTCTTCGAGAATCGAGACACATGGATCTTATTCAAAATTTGAGAAAGGGAAGGAATCATGCAAAAGTCAAAGGGTAGCAATCTGTACTTTTAAAGATATGAAATAGGGTTAGATTCTCATGCGCCACTAGATAAGTATAAGAAAATAATCTCATGCGGGTAAAAATAAAGTCAACGAAAAAAAAAAGTGTATAAAATTAGGAAATAAATGTAGAAAGTAGAAAGTGATGATTAGATGGGATCGTGAAGCCAATTTTATCTAATTTCTCATATCTAGTTTTAGTACTTAAGTCCTAGTTGGTGTATAAAAGTCATGTGCTGGAGATTATACATATAAGAGGAATGTAAACATGTAAGGGCAGCTTATTGTGAATTTGTAATTGAATTCCAGCAATATCACTTGATGATTTTCATACATTTTTCCAAGGTGGAGATGTCGACTCATTTGAAAATTTGAATCCTTGACATCAGGCAACATATTTTAGACTTCAACGAACTTGGAACGATAAGAGTGATAAGTGACAATGTTGCCCCCAAATTTCACAAACGACCAAAACCCATTGATTGTGTATAAAGACTCTCCTTTAATTAGGCCTGTCAATGGGTCGGATTCGGACCGGATCAGGGTATATCCGGATCCGATCCGTTTACATATCCAACCGATCCGGATCCGATCCGATATCTGACGGCTATTATAAACGAGGATCTAAATCTGAATCTATCGGATTATCCGAATCCAAATGTATATAACATGTGTGTGTGTGTGCGTGCGTGTGTGTGTGTGTGTGTGTGTGTGTGTGGGCCAGATAAGATCTTAACTGGATTGAATCAAGATAGATTCGAATTCGATCCAATTATTAATCGAAACGGATCGGATCTTTTTTAATCGGATCTAGGACCGAAAAACTAATACCAAACCCGGGATAATCGGATCGGATTCGGATCATGATCCGATTCATTGACAGGCCTACCTTTAATGGTGAACTTAATCGATAAAGCTCGCTCATAATATTCTTTCAGTGTTGGCACATGTTGTCATGTGTGATGACCATGTAAGTGCTTATGCAACCATCACACAAACAAAATGCTTGATTGTGCGGCCACATAATATCCTGTATCACACAATAGCATGTGTGCCCAAGGACTAATTTTATAGTTGTCAGGGTTGTTCGGTTGCACAATGCATCGTGTAGTCTCACAATGCATATATTCCTCCAAACCCCTTATATATACCCTCCCAACACCCCAAACCCTTTCATCTCAACCTTTTTTTACTCATTTATATGCTTCCCAAAGCTCTCTCCAACCATTCAAACATCAAGATATCTTCATCTTCAAATCTAAGCTCTATCTTTCGTTTTTTCACTCAATCTCACTCTCATCCATCTCCCCTCTACCTTCAAGCCCCCACGTCTAATTATCGTTTCTTTGACTTCTTCCGTTGTGGGTTGTTCTTTTGATTCTGGCACACTTAAGCTTAAGAATTCAAATGATCCAGCATGGAAATACAAAAACTACAAAAATCTAACTAACAAGAAAAGTATAGTGTGTGATTTGTGCGGATCTAAAAGGAAATAGTGGAGTGCATGGAGACGGTCAATAGAAAATCGATCCATCTCTGTTGTTTTTGCATGAGCTGGAACACCGACTACACGTTTGAAGAGTGGACCGAGTTGGAGGAGTGATGTAGGACCACAAGGCTTGGCAGCCCAAGGCCTGGAGCCCAAGAAGGAAGGTTGACATTTTCTCTCACCACCAAGCCTCACATGGGTTTTATTCTGAACAGAATCCAGTCTACATTCATCCAATTGGAAAAAATGAACTTTTGGCATGTATCTATATTTTTTTCATTCACTTCCTTTTATGTAAAGCACTCGAGTGAGTCTGTATAAAGGTCAAGCCTCTAGAGGGAATGATAATCCAATGTATTAGTTTTATTCTTCAACAAAGTTCTTATTTGAAGCTCCACTTGGTAGATTCCTAGAGTGCTCTCCTTGTCTTGGTGGATTCCAAAATGATCTTGGTGGATTCCAAGGACTACCTGGCTCGAGGAAGATGGCGCTCTTCTTCGTCCACACTCCCGCCACATTGAGAAGGATATCAACGACGAGAATGGCAAGGAGGAGGAGGCCTCTTCTCTTGGTCCTAAGCCTTCGCCAACAAAGTAACCGAATGGGAAGGAGAAGAAGACTAGGAAACATAAACAGATATCTATTTATGAATGTAACAAAATAAAAATGTACGTGACTCAGGTTTCTATTCATTCTTTTATGAATGTAATCAGCTTCTTTGTATGAATCCATATTTGCTAATTATTAGTTTAGAAGTTTTGAGAATTTATTAATTTTTTGGCATTTTTACAGTTAGATAAATGCACAAGTGGCTGTGGAACTGCACATACAGCATAAGCGCACTTAAGAACATTGGTTGCCAACCTATAGAACAGTCCTCAACTTGAAAATTTAAAAAACCAACCTTATCATCTCTTAGTATTCTACCACGAACAATCAAAGACTATTCTTCGTCAAATATGTGATTTACTATTGTCGTCTTATGGGTCCGTGTACGAGATTCTTAACTACATTGTAAACACCAATTACTTACTTACAGTTTATAAATACAAAAAGGCCAACAGCTAATAAGTAGTGTAGCTTCTACTACATGAGCATTGACCAAGTAACCACTACTTAGAAATCGTTGAATTTAAGAAATGGTGCATGAATTCAAGGGTCAATTCACAGGGGTTCATTTCAGAAAACCAACACTTGATCAAGGCTCAACTTCAAGTATCGAAATTCTACACGAAGATAGTTCTACACTTCTAGTGCTATACACCATTACAGAAAGCAGTAGGCATCAAGGCTTCAAAGAAAATTCAATTAAGTCTAAGAGAAAGTATCAAACTACTGCTTAGATTTCCTGCGGCTCCGGTATCATACCGGAATGATGAAAGCCAGTGTCTTTCCGGATCCGGTCTTGGCGGCGCCGAGGATGTCGCGGCCGCAGAGCGAGTGGGGCAGCGAAGCACGCTGGATCTCGCTCATCTCGGTGTACTTGGGCTTCAGCCCGCGCTTGGTCTTCTCCGAGAGGGGGAGCTGCCGGAAGAGCTGGCACCCTGCGTACGGCGAGAAGCCGCCGCCGGACTTGGGGCCTATGGGGGCGTTGTGGGGCGGCGGGGGGATCGCCAGGGGGTTCGAACCGGAGTCGGGCTTCCGGGACTCGATCCACGACTCGAGGAGCTGGATCTCCTGCCCCTCCGAGAGCCGCCGCTGCTTGCCGGAGAGGGGCTTCTTCGATTTGGGGTCCCTCATGGTGGGAATCCGTAGTGGGCAGGGGAGAATTCGAGTTCGTGGGGATCGCTAGGGAAAGGGTTTTAGGGTTTTGGGGGAATCTCGATCTACTGAGCCGAACCCGGTCCAACTGAAACAGACCGACAGCAGTGGGAGCGTGTAAACGGATCGGATACAGAGCAGATACCATAATATCCGACATCAAGTGGTGGGCTTCAGCGCCAAAGTTGCTACCAATGTCTCCGCTTTGGTATTTACTATTTAGTGCAACTGTACAACTTAGCTGGTCATTGAGATCCACTCTTGATCATAATACACGCACATATATTATATTATATATTACGGATACACATATATAGATATATGTTTATATGTATAGTCCGCCTCGGATATAGATCATCTGTGTAAAAACATATACATATATATGTTTTTATCGGATATTAAAAAAATGATATCCGTATCCGTTTTTGTCGGATATAAAAAAGTGATATCCGAATCTGTAAAATTCAGATTCGAATACGGATCGGATTTGGAATTTTGAATATCCGTTTATACCCTTGAGTGGGAGCAAATAGATCATACAGAAAGAAAAAAAATTTAAAAATGCTTCTTAGCAAGTCCAAGTGATGTGGCATCTGATCATAGTTGTTCGTTGCACACACACCCAGCATGTGGATCGTACTCAGTTCGACTAATAGGCAAAGGAGCAGTTGTGATCCGATGTCACCTCAGGATGGTTTGATATGAATGAAAACTAGATGGCTAAATAACATTGCTCTCTTTTTTTTTATGTTGGTCGGTTGGAGGGACGTTACGGCATTGGCTGACCTTAACACATACCTCATTGTAGTGAATAAGTTCCCTGCACTCTTGAATAATCGAGTGAATTTTTCATGGGGTATCCATCTTCTTTCTATTGATCAGAGTAGTAATTATCATGGTTTTTCCTGTTTTGTGTGCACAAGGTAGGTCAAGATTTTAATCATATCTTATCGGTAAATTACCACATAGGATGACAAGCCCGCCACAAAAATAAGAGGAAGGCCCACGGGATTCTATTACACAACTTACTGCGTAAGGGGCAGGTACTTTGCTACTGGGATGCGACCTCAATTGCAGTGAATGGTCTGAAATTTTGAATCTTTAGCAATTTTGTTCACCTCCCTTATAGCACGAAGATTCTCTCTCTCTCTCTCTCTCTCTCTCTCTCTCTCTCTCTCTCTCTCTCTCTCTCTCTCTCTCTCAATAACGATCATGTGTTAGGATGTTAGAGAAACGGGTTAACACATTCACTGAAAGCTAATTTTTATTTGAGCTTTTACACATGGGGTTTAACAAGAATCTTTCATTTAAAATCCCACTTTCTTACCTCCTCATACAAACTTGGCATGTATTAGCTACTATCTCATGAGTTTCACAAGATTATAAGGGATACAAATGGCACATCACTAACTCCATACCAAATTCGAGTGTTAATGTATATTTTTTTTAGGAGACCATTAAAGTGATCAATACATCACATGCTAGTGTGCTGACACAAAATAGACCAAGAAACAAAACTCGTCATAGAGCAAGAGAAAAGCCTTGATTTTTAATAACCTTACACGTAGGAAAGCTCTCCACTAAGACTAGAGGAAGACCCGCTGTAATATAGCAGGAGGAAATATGTCGTAGCATTTATTCGAATGGCATATATCTTATAAACTGAGCTATCATTTGGAGACAATGTTAATGTAATTTTTAATCCCATGTCTTTTTTCTTTACTCATGTGAACAAGCCGATGTAGGGGTTTGGGTCTTCGTTAGCCGTCTGATGTTAGGGAAGCTCTTATGGCCAAACTAGTTCTTGAGCTTCTTACTAATCAATCTTCGTTATGGACACAGTTTTGTGCTCTCCAATATGGTACACTGATCAATTTATGGGATTGGTTTTGTGGAAATCGATGGCTTCACCACGGGATAAATGTTTTGGTTGGAAATTGATACAAGGGGTTCTTCCGTCGCTCACTGTTTTGCTCCCTCGGAGGCCACTAATCATGCCTTGTTTGAATGACCACATTCATTTGCTCTATGGAATGCAATGTGTAAACATCTCCCCGCCCCATTATGTTGGGTTTGTTCATGAGTTACTGGATTCGCCAATATTGTCTCGGTCTCTTCCGGCGATGTCTACTTCAGGGTTTCTACTAGGTGTGGCAATAGGTTAGGTCGGGTCTTAGGTACAAGGGCAAACACTCAATCCTAACCCGACCTGTTTAATAAATGGATCAAAAACTTAAATCCAAACCCGACCCGACCCGGCTCGTTTAATAAACGGGTCAGTCGGGTCTACCCGTTTATGATCCGAACAAACCCGTTTAGGCCAAACCCAAACCTGCTAACTTTGGATCAGGTTGGCAGGTCGGATTAAGGATTGCCACCCCCAGTTTCTACTAATGGCCTTATGTTGCATCTGGAAGTCCAAGTAGATTTGAGAGTCCTCGGTTGGTGGCTAAATAGCCTGAATGGATTTGACTTCTTCTTAACTACAAGTTTCATGTTGCTACTACTACTCCTCTACGTTGTGCCCGTACAATTCAAGTTGTCAGATAATGGAATCCGCCTCAACAGGGGGAGTTAAACTCAATTTCGATGGGTCATTGGATCCAATTCTTGGGCGAGCAGAAGCGAGCTTTCTCTTACGTAATTGGTGTGGCCAGATTCTTATATGTGTTGCCTGTCCGATTCATTCCATATCAATGTCTCTTTTTTCTTCTTTTTCTTTTTTGATATATTAGATGGGTCATAACTATATGATCGGGATATCTTCATATACAAGGGTTTGTAGTCTAGGCAAAAAGTTCTGTTTCCAATACCCACCAACTCTAGAACGTCAGGCCTCCTGAACCAAACATGTCGATGTCGCTTGGTAAAAAATTGTCACTCTATTGGTATTCAGTTGGTTCAATAGCTTTATCTACATGTTCCTTTATGGGTGAAGGGTGATTCTTTATCTACATTGACTCTGCTTAGGGATCAGTTGACAACCTATCAACTCATTCGGAAGTGCCAATGGATGCTTCAAAAGTGCCACTAGGTTCAATGGTCGTATGTCTACCGTGAGGCCAATGAAGTTGCGGATTGTCTAGCCAAGTTTGGTCACGAATTTCTCCGGGAGTGTCTCTTCCGATCGGAGGTCCCTACTCCAATGAAAAACATTGCTCGTCGTGAAATGGCGTATGAGTTTACCCTCGATTGATTCATGATCACGGTTGTATGTTGTTTTCTTTTTTATGTTTTTGATTTAAAATTCCTCATTTTTTAGCTCACAAAAAAAAAAAATGAAGGAGCAACCTCCTATGTCACATCCAACACCACCGTCCACTTCCAAGTTAAAACCTCTGAGCGAAGATTTCCCCATAATGCCTAAACCCTCACGTGTGTTTAGGTGATCTCTGACAAGAAATTTTAAGATTGGTGGGATAGGATCCCAATGACTTTCCAATTTTTGGTGTACTTTCCGACAAAGAAAACATCATGTCTACTAATTGTTTGTTCTTTCTGTCGAACATAGATGTTCAAGATAATTAAATGTCATGAGACATTTAGTTGCTAGGAAAATAAATATCTCATGATCAAATGTCGACCAATGTTATTTTTTCTTAGGTAAATGCTTTTAAATTTTATGGGTAGTCTAATTCTTCTGTTCTTTTCGACTATGGACTTTTAATGGGTTGGACATCTATTTTTCTTGGGACCAAATGCGCTCCCCTTAGGTGTTCATCAAATCCGAGTATTTCTAGCATTACCTGATATATTACCATCCGAATACTTAAGACGAATACTTCAAGCTAAACGAAATATATCACGTAGAACTACCTAAAGAAGTATTTAGTATTAGGGATGGCAACGGTGCGGTTTCGATGCGGTTTTGGGCAAAACCGAAACCGCACCGCACCGTGATGGTGTACCATATGTAAAACGGAAACCGCACCATGTGGTGCGGTGCGGTGCGGTGCACCGCGGTTTAACATTGTAATGGTCTAAACGGTGCGATTTTTTACGGTTTTGGGTAAAACCGAAACCGCACCGCAACACCGAAACCGCAAACCGAAACCGCACCGCACCGCGACGGTTTTATATTTTGGCAAACCAAAACCGCACCATACGGTGCGGTTTTTCGCGGTTTGCGGTTTTAAACCGCACCGTTGCCATCCCTATTTAGTATATA
Source organism: Chamaelirium japonicum (assembly GCA_947650365.1). Classification (NCBI taxonomy): domain Eukaryota; kingdom Viridiplantae; phylum Streptophyta; class Magnoliopsida; order Liliales; family Melanthiaceae; genus Chamaelirium; species Chamaelirium japonicum. The sequence continues at coordinate 9,433,235 of OX393557.1, forward strand.
GCCGAAATAAGTACTTGTCAAACAAACTAAATAAATATTTATACAAATTAAAACATCAATAGTTATCAAACAAACACCATAAATCTAGTCATCTCAAAGTCGCATAAGTAGCTACGTCTTCCACAATTCCTCCGACAATGCAAGGAACATTTCAGTCTTCTTGGAGTCTGACGACGGGTACTCAATCGACTCTAAGTTAATCTTCTTCTTAAATCATTTATACCAGCTATGATTGCTATAGTTGCAACGTGTATCAAAAGTTTTTTGCGCTTTCTCCCCTTCTCGACAGTATCCATCTATATAGTAATAAAAATATGAATAACTACAAATAAGCTACATGCATACATCAAAGTTACATGCTATACACTAAAGTAAACATCTATATGCTAACTAACTCCACAAAAAAATTACCCACAATGTAATCCCTCTAGTTGCAACGTGTATCAAAAGTTTTTTGCGCTCTCTCCCGTTCTTGATAGTATCCATCTACATAGTAATAAAAATATGAATAACTACAAATAAACTAAAAGCATGTATCAAAGTTACATGCAATACACAAAAGTAAACAAGCCACATGCATATATCAAAGTTGCATGCAATACATAAAAATAAACAAGCTACATGCATACATCAAAGCTACATGATATACACAAAAGTAAACAAGCTACATGCGAACCAACTCCATAAAAAATTATCGACAATGTAATCCCTCTTTATCTCATCCAAAATCTCACAAAAGAAAATACCCACATGTTAATCCAACAAAAATTCGGATGCCAATCTCAACAAAAAGCTCATTGATTTGAGGGATATATGCATGATTTAGATGCCAATCTCAAGCTCAATAATAATGTAACCCTTATTTTTCTAACCAAAAACTCATTAAAAAAAATTTTCCTCGAGTTAACCCAAAAAATCGATCCATCAGTGATTTGAGGGATCTACGTATGATTTGGCTATCAATCTCAACAAGAAGCTTAAGAATAATGTAACCACTCTTTTTCTCAACCAAAATCTCGCAAAAAAACATATAGTTGCCCTCAGATAAATCCAATGAAAATCGATCATTCACTGATTTGAGGGATATACTCATAATTCGGATTTCAATCTCAACAAGAAGCTCAAGAACAATGTAACCCCTATTTATCTCAACCAAAATCTCACCAAAAAAAAGAAGAATAATGAGCACTTGAAAAGTTATGATTTTTACCTAAAAGTTCTCGACGGACAACAGTCACCGGTTGCAGCTGCTCGGGTTGCTGATGGACAGCTACACAAGCTCCTTACTGATCATCGAAACTTTAGCCCTTCCTCCTCTTCTGCACGTCCCATGATAGAGATGATCGGTTTTTCCAATGTGAAAATATATTAGCCCACTAGCGGTTGGACATTAATGTCAGACCGTTTAGGTCTAACACCAATGTCTTAATTTGGTGAAAAAAATTAATGGGGTTGGCAATCAAATTTTCTAGGCAAAGTTGGAAGAACAACATTGGATATTTAAATGCCTAAAATATTTAATTTTAAGACCAAATGTCAGCCCAGAAGTACTCACCCAAAATAGAATTCAAGTTTAAAGTTATTTTTCCAAAAAATAATGTTAAATGATAAAATGGGACATTTTGAGTAAGAAAAATGATTCGGGTGTCACCTTCTAAAGGCCCCAGCAAGCCCCATGACGTGGCAGTCCAAACACATTTATTTGATGACCGTCCTACCCTTTGTTTGTCTTACCTTTATTTTTTAAAAGGATTAAAAAATTAGATGATTGTTCTTTTTGGAAGTTGTGTTAAAATTTTCATAACTATTTTTACACATCGAAATTATGAAAAAATTATATTTTTGAAATCTTCTAATCGAGATCTACCAAACTAGACCCATTGTGACTATGAAATTCCGAAAAAGAAAAAACCCAGATATAAGTGACAATAATTAAGTGATATTTCATCGAGTTAATTGACATACTAATGATTACAAATAAATAAAAAAATTCATCTTCAAAACAAAATTATCACATAAACTGACTAAATATCACTTTCCAAAATCAAATATCACGTAAATTGACAGTTGTTAAATTAAGACACTTTTATCGATAGTTTGTGTACGATAAAGTGTCTCTTGATTTTGCAACTGTTGGTTTTACGTGACATTACTTTTGTAAGTGACATTTAGTCAGTTAACGTGAAACTAAGATTTTGAAAATGATATTTTTTAGTTTTTCAGAACAATCAGTAAATGTCACTTAAGTCTATAAATGTTACTTATATGGTAGTCTTATATCCAAATTTTTTTTTTAGAATTTCATAGACAATATGGGTATAGTTTTGTAGAGCTCCATGGGTAGATTCTAAAAATCTAAATTTTATAAAATATTGATATTTATAGAAGAAATTATGGATTTTTTAAAGTGAAAAACTCAACTCCCAAAAATTATTATTTAAAAAAACTAATGGATATGAGAGCTGATGCTTGCTGCAAATAAAAGTCTACTAATGAAGGCAATTAAGACATTTGAAGTTTATTATCTTTTTCACATGAGATTGTTAATCCGTTGGATGGTTGCCACATCATGAGGCTTCCTGATGAGGTCTATATAATGAGGCTTTATGATGGGGTCTATATAATGAGGCTCCCCTATCATTATTCTTTGAGTAATGAAAAATGATTCGGGTCTCACCTTCTATAGGCCCCAAGCAAGTCCCATGACATGGTAGTCTAAACTCATTTATTTGATAATCATTCTACCCTTTGTTTGTCTTACCTTCATCTTTTAAAAGGATTAAAGAATGCGCTAACTGTTATTTTTAGGAGTTGTGTTTTTTATTTTAAAAAATTCATAACTTTTTATATACTCATCGAAATTATGAAAAAAAAATATTTTTTTGTAATATACTAATCGAGATCTACCAAACTACACTTTGTGTCTATGAAATTCCGAGAAAAAAAACCCAGATACAAGAGACCTATAATTGATATTTCACTGAATTAAGTGACATACTAATAGTTACAAATAAACAAAAAATTTCACCTTCAAAACCAAATTGTCACATAAACATACTAAATATCACTTTTCAAATCAAATATCACATAAATTGACAGTTGAAAAATTAAGAGATACTTTTATCGACAGTTTATGTCCGATAAAGTGTCTCTTGATTTTGCAACTGTCAATTTTACTTGATATTACTTTTGTAAATGACATTTAGTTAGTCAACATGAAACAAAGATTTCGAAAGTGATATTTTTTCAGTTTTTTATAACAATCAGCAAATGTCACTTAATTATATAAATGCTACTTAAGTATAGGGTAGTCTTATATCTGAAAAAAATTTCTTAGAATTTTATAGACAATAAGGGTCTAATTTTGTAGAGCTCAATGAGTAGATTTTTAAAATACAAAATTTACAGAATTTCGATATGTATACATGAAGTTATGAATTTTTTTAAGTGAAAAACCCAACTCCGAAAAAATATTATTTAAAAAAATTAATGGATAAAGGAGCTAATGTTTGCCGTCTGTAGAGTCTGTTAATCCGCTGAATGGTTGCCACATCATGGGACTTCCTGATGGGGTCTATATAATGGGGCTCTCCTATCACTGCTCTTGAGTAATGCATCGGAGTTGGGAACCATTTTGGCAAAAGGCTTGTGTTAGAACAAAGTCAGCGAACAGTCTCACTGATGATACCTTGGATTCACCATTCAATACAAATGGCAAAACACTAAAATCCATCCTTTGATCCCTTTTTGAAACTGACCTCTTGGGCTTCTTATCATTAGGTTCATAAACCATATTAACTGAACAGAACTATCTTTTCTCATTCACCACCAACTCGTACAAACCCAACCCAAAATTAATAGGACTTAGTGATCGGCCCCTAGAATATGTCCAGACAAGCAAAAAACACACAAATATGTATCATTTCACATCAGGTCTCTAGATAAGAAACATTTTTTACCAGAGGTTCTTGTGGATTTTTGCTCCCGCAGGTTATGCTGCCGATGCTTCTCGATCGTCGGATGAAATGTAAAAAGGGTATGGATGATATGCACATGTCGTGGCCACTAAGTACAGATCGAATGCATATTAATCGCTTCCTGTTCTGTAAAGACAAAAAGAATGTAAAAAAGGAATGGGTGAGATTCACTTGTCCAGGTTGTGTCTAAAGTAGAGACCGGACGGTCCAAATGCACCTGGAGCATCCCCCAACAAAAATATTTCCAAAGAGGATCAACATTTAAAGAGAACTATTTCAGGGACTTAACACCAATTTCCCCAAAATAATGTCTTAAGAATAAAAAAAAAAAAAACTTTTCAACAAAAAACGTCTCAGGAATCTGTTAACCCCATGTACATCAACAACTCTGCTAAATAAATCAAAATATAACACCTTTTTGTCAGTTTATTCGGATCTTGCAGAATGAATCACCATCACCAAAGAGATGGATGCAGCTCACCCCATGAACACTCTACTCTTCACTATCTTATCCGCCTCTGCGGCGGTTAGATACCTTATAGCATTTTCCCTTAACCATCCCTCCTCCCCTCTCTGCTTGAGCTGCCTCTCGTCCATCTTCAGTAGTCTCAAACCCTCACTCAGCCGTGGGAAGAACCCTTCGGGCCTCAAACACCACGCTGCAAACACCCCGAACAACACCTCCAGGTCACCAGCAAGCCTCCGAACACTGCCATTGTGGAACTTCGCGCCACTCAGGAGAATCCCGCTGGAAACCAGCTGGTCCACCCCACTGGCCACACTTCTCCAGACCGCGACGAAGTCGGTCCCATTCAGCTCCTCTTCTAGTTTGGAGATCCTCCCTTGGAGATAGTCCAGAGAACCAACAAAGGCTTTGGACACGGACACCTCCTCTGCCTTCTCCTGCCACTGCTTCTTGTTTTTCAGGTAGTCCCGGCATCGTGCGTCAAAGCCCCTCAAGATCACGTTCGTTATCTTCTCGACCCACTCTGTTTTGAACTTCTTCAACCCGCTGATCTCCTCCTCAAAGAAGCTACCCTCATTGGATAGAGTTTCGAGCTCAAGAAAGAATTCATCCTCACACCATTCCATCAATATAGATTCACAGTACCGAGCTGCGTTAATGCAACGGGAAACCTTGATCAAGGCATCATCATCTGCCAAAGCGGTAAGCCCCTCCGCTTCCTGGCACCTGTGGAGCAAGCAGTCGAGGAATTCCTGCACGATGGGAGCTCCGGCCAATCTGATAAAGCTAGCTCTCAGCGAAATGCTAGGCAAAGGCCTAGATCGGTCGATCAGAGACGACAGAAGCTGGAGAACGGTGCCAGAAACTTCAGGAGATTTGTGATCTTCTGACCCGATCATCAGCTCCTGAACCCTTGTCTTCCAAACCTTCTCATCTTGCACCGTTGATCTCAACTTATCTAGCATCTCCCCAAGCTCGATCTCCGCCCAAATCTCAAGCCAGTCTGGACGATCACAGAAAACAGACATAGCTGACATCCTCTGCAGATTCTCATCTTCAGTTAATGATAGCAGTAGTCTGGAATTCGTCATCAGAGACTGGGTTCTCTTATCAAAAGATATCATCAAATCTACAAGATGAAGCCATAAGAATCTAGCCTGTGATGGAAGACCGCTTGAACCGCCATCCTGTAAATTGCTAATATATGTAGGGAAAATCTCTCTTGCCATATAAGTGGACAGTGAGGTTACCGCTGCCGAAATCCACTCCTCTCTGCAACTGTACCCCGCAAGCCTCGCCTTGTCTACAAGTGGCTGTAATATGTCATCCATGGAGTCCACAAAATCCCTCATGATCTTATAAACAAGGGCAAAGATGAATTCTGGCTTCTCCAACCACTTCGAAAAATGAAGTTGAGAGGCCAAAGATATTGGATTCACTAGCTCCTCGATAACCCACAGGGGTTGGCGCATTGCAATCTCTCGATTATGCCCCTCGAGTTGCCGAGATTTTCTGCGACTCTGCAACTCCTGCAAATTGCATAGGGAGAGGAAGCTCTCACAATACTTTTTCTTCAAGTCCCCCTTCATCGTGAAAAGAGGGTTCGTACACTCAGCTGATCCCCCCATGTTTGAGTTTGCAAGATTTGAACCAGAGAGAGGAGGCGGCCACCCGAGGGATACAAGAAGAGATCGATGATCGGTGATTGCTTGGGGTCGTAGGACAGCTAAAGCACGGTCAACTCTGTTATCTACAGCTAACACGAGACGAGCCCACTGAGGCCTCATCTTGGTGACAGATGTCAAGATATCTTCTATGTTTTTGAGAGTGTTGATGGCCATCATATGAGTTTCCTGTCGAAATAAATTGCGGACAAGGGATTAGCAACTTTTAACCAGATGAGACCATTCTTACCTTCTGCTTCCATACATAAATCTCACCTCTGAATTAACCCCACGAGGAGATCTAAGTTTTCCAGTCACAGAAGAAGACACTGCATCTTCAACATCACCAATCAGACTGTCAAGCTTTAATGCCGTCTCTGTGTTAAGAAGAGGATTCCGGTCAATGCTAAAAAATGAGAGCAATTTAGTTGAAGTCAGAGCTTCATAGGACAGGAAGTTAAACATAAAAAGGAGCAAAGACAAGAAAAAACCAGCCTACGACCAAGAAATATTGGTTCAACTAAGCAGAGTTGAAAAATCCAAGGCATCTCATAGATAGAGTATGCAGATGCAAAAAGGGAGTCCTTCCCCCTATATTTAAATGATTTCAAAAATATACGAAACATGCAACTGCCAATTCTTCTAAAAGTAAATCATTCTGTTTTAAGGAGTTTTCCCGTGAAAAGGATGGTAGACATATAATAAATTTGTTATTTTTACATATGATGATTTGACCATATATTTGATATGTAAACTTCCCCACATAATTATTGATAAATAGGTGCATAATAGCTAAGTTATTTGAAACAACAAATTAAAATTTATAAGGATGTTCTTCTTAACAAATCTTTGAAGAATAAGATTTAATACGAATCTTGAATCATTTCATGTTCGACTCAAACCTAGCTGATTTAGTAAGGTTCTGATTAAATTGTTGTCATGTGCGGTCGCATATGAATGTTGTCATGTGCGGTCGCATATTCACATATGTGAAAGTTCCCTGCGAAAATTTCTATGCGGCCCCACATGACTTGTGCGAGCATACCTCAAACGGTCATATTTTCGAACATTGAAGTTTTGCGGCCGCAAAAGTATTGTGCAATCACCTATGAAGCATGGACACGGATACGGATACAGGACACGACAAATCCTAAAAAGGACACGAATATAGCAATATATATATATATATATATATATATATATATATATATATATATATATATATATATATATATATATATATATATATATATATATATATATATATATATATATATATATATATATGGGAAAGGGTAGCCTACTCCATGGAGTAGGAAACTTACCTACTCCATAGGTTAAATGGATGTTGTATTGCACTTTTTGATGGAAGTTAAGACTTGGTCAAGTTAGGTTCACCCCTCCCAACAATTATCAAGAAATTTTTTTGAGAAAAACATATGCCAAGTGGCATTTTTAGCATCCACAAAAAATATGTTTTTACGATACACAGTTTACCGTTAAATTTGTTTCAACTTGATCGAGTTGGTTTAAGTTTTTTTCTTCGGATTTTTTTTCATAATCCTTATCTTTCTATATTAGATTGACCATACATGAAAAAAAAAATCTGATTAAAAAGTGCCATGTGGCGTCTATATAACACATGGAGTAGGTAAGTTTCCTACTCCATGGAGTAGGCTACCCTTTCCCTATATATATATATATATATATATATATATATATATATATATATATATATATATATATATATATATATATATATATATATAGTGGGCGGGGATGCTGGACCTGAGGTGCAGCTAGAAGCCTAGAACGTTGCACCTCGGCCTTGTTTTACCAACCTAGAAGTTTTGGAATTGGATGAAATTTGGTGAGGGTGTTGTCTAGGGTAAGGTGATCATCCTTACAAATTTTCATCAAATTCCAAAACTTCTAGGGGGGTCAAATGGTTGAAGCAAAATCAGCCGTCCGCAGTCACCGTTAAAATCTGCAAATTTTGCTTCGACCATTTGACCCCCCTACAAGTTTTGGAATTTGATGAAATTTTGAGAGGATGATCATCTTACCCTAGACAACACCCTCACCAAATTTCATCCAATTCCAAAACTTCTAGGTAGGTAAAACAAGGCCGAGGTGCAGCGTTGTTGCTGCACCTCGGGTGCAGGCTCCCCGCCCCCATATATATATATATATATATATATATATATATATATATATATATATATATATATAGAGAGAGAGAGAGAGAGAGAGAGAGAGAGGAAACGGGAAATGAGCTGCCAGCCCATTTTGACAAAATGGGCAGCCACCTATTTGAAGCCCTTAATAGTTTTAGAATGTGCTGATTTTTTGTAAGCATTAGCACCTTATCGTAGATAGAACACCTACAAAAAATCAGCACATTCTAAGACTCCTAGGGGCTTCAAATGTTAAAAGTTTTATCGAACGTCCGTTGTAACCGTTAATCTGAAATGTAACACTTGATGCCCCTAAAAGTTTTAGAATGTGCTGATTTTTTGTGGGTGTGCTATCTAAGGTAAGGTTCATATGCTCACAAAAAATCAGCACATTCTAAGACTCCTAAGGGTGTCAAATGGGCGGCTGCCCATTTCGTCGAAATAGGCCGCCAGCCTATATCCCATATCCTCTATATATATATATATATATATATATATATATATATATATATATATATATATATATATATATATATATATATATATATATATATATATATATATATATATATATATATATATATGATTAGAATAGCAGAAAGTTTATACCCTCTAGTCTAAATGTCCTTCACATATGAAAATAAGTTGGCGTCATGGGGTACAATGATGTAGGCATAGGCATAGGCGAAGAGCCTCGGCTTCATTGTCGAAGGGCTCAGACAACAACGTTAGAGAGCTAAATAGTCGGCGGCAAAGGGGTCAGGCAGCTAGGGTTTCAAAGAAGTAGAGGATGGGGGGATTAGAGGCCCGGTGGGATTATACCCTTGGTTGAGACCTTAGGGGTTATAAGTTAAAGTAACTTATAACCTCTGAATTGGCTGGCTATATCTATTTTTAAGTGAAACCAACCCCAAAAATAAAAATTGGCATTGTCTCATTGTCATATTCCCGCCTAATCCAATATTTTTGTTCTGAATTTTTAAATGTGGATACTCCTCATCCATATCCAATACGTATCAAGCCATTTCCATATCTGATGGGAATCCATTACGTACACATGTCATGTTTCAGAGTATAAGTGCTTCCTAGGCGGTCGCATAGGGATTATTCAACGGTTATATGTTTGAACGTTGGAATTATGCAGCCGCACATATTCCTCAAATTTTTTCTATAAATCCCATCACACTTCTCATTCTTCCTATACACAAGATCCATCATTCACTCCCCCTCCATATTTGACACTACACACCCTCTCATCTACATCTCTTTGTCGTCATCAGCATGACAAGTTCATCTAGAACGCTTAATTACTGGAGGAAGTTCTTATATTCTACAACTTTGACATCATCAAAATAATCGAGCGTGTCATCCTCATTGCCGCATCCGACTGCTCGAAAAAACTCGAGAGCACAAAAGATCAAATTATTGAGAAGCTCTACGTCTATCACACTCTTCAAAGAAAATCGTTGGAAGAAGTCGTTCGATCAGATGAGAATATGGGTAGCAAAGCCGACAAAAGTATTAAAAAGCAGCCATTCCCCCCAACTCAACAAAAAGTGACCCCCCACCCACCCACTCACTGTAGAAGGAAGATTCATCTCTTCGAACAAAGTTAGAGACTGTAATGGGAAAGCTTAATGAAAATTATCAGCAAGCGGATGCAGCTAAAAACAACGAACGATACAAGTATTGGAGTTGCATGATATACTGGCAAAAAAGGCCCATACTAAAAGACATCCTATTTAGTAGAAATATAAAAGCAACATTAGAAGTTGAGCGAAATGACTAATTGTAAAAAAAAAGCTATTAGCTATGCCCATTGGGAGTCGACATTCTTATATTGTAAAAAAAAATTATGCAAATTGTAAAACGTTAAATGTTTTATAAGGTCAATGAAGTTTATTTTTCTTTCGTGGTCCTAATAAGGTTTAAAAGTTATACCTTAATAATAAGTAATAAGTAAAATAAGCTTATGTTTAACCTAAATTTGGCACAAAAAGGATGTACGATCGCACAATCACATATGCAACAACATATGTGATCATGTCCTGCTGAGTTGTGTGGTTGGACATCGCACTCAACGTCATTGAATTAAATACCTAAAAAATTGCAACAATTCCAAAATCACAACATCATTGAATTAAATACCTAGTTAAAAAATTAAATTTTAGTGCAGCATTTAAATCTACAGATATCTACAAACTTAGAGCCATCATTCAATTTATGCTTAACACATCTCCACTCTAGGTGGTCATCACCATCTCACAACCTAGTAGAGAACCTCAAACCTTGTGTATTCTACAAACTTCTGCTAAATATTGTTGAATTTGTTCACAATACTAATTTTCCTTTAAACATTAATAAGAGAATTAGCCTTCAGCTTCGAAATGTGAAAAGGATCAAAGATACCCGTGTATGTTGCCATTAGAAGGTGAGAGTAACCATGTATTTAACGAGAATCGAAACATGGACCTATCCCTTCCTACTTCACACCTACATAAACCTTTGGTGAAGCGGTACTTGACGTCTGGACCAAAGACCTACGGTGTAACAACAATACATATTTCTTAAATATAAATCACATAGAGAGGGAGTTCAAAGTTCAGGATCATAATACTAATCGTGGAGTCCCCCTGTACGTGGGACCCTTAGACGGCTTATATAGATTGAAGGCTCTACATGTCTGTAACAGTCGCCCCAGTAGAGCCACGACTAGCTCATCATGGTCGAAATTACCGTGATCATGCTCATTACTTACCTTCTCAAATTCGTAGGGTGTGTACCTTATAGGACGCCTGAGGCGTGATCTATGGAAGCATCATGTGTGTGGGAAGCCAATGTCGTCTAGTTCATAGCCTTTCCTTCTGCAAAAGGCGTAATCGTTGTGGATCGTCTATCGTGCCCCAGTCTCCTCCATGACCCGGGCTTATTCAACAATCTGAAGAGACATGCGCCTTAGTTAGAAAGCTCAATGTAATGGCACATCCGTTTGTCAATGAGGCGGTGACGTGTGATAATACCCGGAATCCCGTTTTGTAGTTGACTATCCTCAAGTTAATCTATAGTCTTCAGACCCAACCCTCCTTCTAAAGTCGGTTAATCCCCAAATCCGCCTTCTTGTATTATTATTGATACCACATGTTTATCTTATATATGTCCACGTGATCGAATCAGATCGGTGTGACTCCCTATTTGTATAGTGCCCTTAGAGGGTGTCAGCGGATCAAAAAGTCAGCTTGGTCAAATGACGCCTCTCATCAAATCGAACCTGTCTTTTAGAAAGTCATATGCCATTGGTGAAGTCAAATCATCGTATCTGTTCTGGAAGATAATTGGTCATGGATTGATGTTGCACGATCTCCATAATTCTCTGGGATGGATATGTATCTCGCCATATCCAGTTGTGGGCTTTACTTCGTGAACAGTGTGGCAGCCTCCTTCATTAAATAACGATCAACCGTTTTCGTATATCAAGCTCTTAGATACATTTATGGATCAGATGTATCACAACTGTCTAGCCCAGCCAGAAGTCTATGAATAGCTCCATAGTCAGGCAGTTTCTCTATCTCAACCTTATGTTCTTTGTCTTTCGATGGAGTGGTGCATGCTTGCCTATGTCCTTCCTTGGAGTGTCAGGCATAAGAGAGTGGGGATCCTTTCTGAGAGACTAGGAATCGAAGTATGTCATCATTCTAATGTTTCCTCCCTTCGTGTGAGGTCTTTTGTTTAGATAAGTGCACATGATGGAACATGAGATCATAATTCTTGCTAATTCTGTGTATCTCTTTTGACGTCACCAGTCAGAAGAGAGCAAGTGAGGTCTAGCCTCTGACTTCCACGCCTCTCCACTCGTGGTGGCTCTTCGACTTGTGGGCATCGAAATTAGCCCACGGATTGGACCCGACCCGCATGCGAACACGGCCCACACACAACGGCCCGCATGTGAAACCTGGCCCGCACACAACGGCCCGCATGCGAAACCTGGCCCATACACAACGGCCCGCATGCGAAACCTGGCCCGCATACAACGGCCTGCATGCGGAACTCGGCCCGCACACAACGGCCCGCATGCGAAACCAGGCCCATACACAACGGCCTGCCTGCGAAACCTGGCCCGCACACAACGGCCCACCTGCGAACTTGGCCCACACACAACGGCCCGCATGCGAAACCCGGCCCACACACAACAGCCCGCATGCGAACTCAGTTCGCGCACAATGGCCCGTTCATAAAAAGAGCCTGGCTCAAAGCGAACGGGTCCAACGGACCCGCTACCCGAACCCAAAAAGGGGCCCACCGGCCCCCCTTTCATGGAAAACCGTGCCCCTTCCCCATGGGGAGGTGTGGCCAGCCATAAAGGGAGGAAAAGAAAAAAAAAAGAAAAAGAAAAAGAAAAGAAAAAAATCCTAACCGCCTCGATGCGGGGGGAGGTGCTGTGGACGTCTACACAACCGTAGATCCGCGACGATCCCTCGATCCGACGGACAAGATGACGTCGTGTCGCCATGCAATCCGAAAGTGCAAAGATGACAACTCAATCTTCAAAGATCAAGTCACATCTTGCCCGTAACCATCCCCACCAAAAAGGAAGGGATCAAGGTTGTTCCCCCCAAATAAGGGAACAATATCTTGATGGTTATGGGGAGAGATATTGGATGAAACAAAAAGATTTCAGCCATATCTCTCCCAACCTCCCCCCTTTGCCTATAAATAGAGGGGGTGGGGGAAGGCATCAAGGGTCGGAAAAAACTAGAGACGCAAAGGCTCTGCAAAGAAAGAGCCTCGCTCTCGACGACCGAAGGCTTCGCGAGGCACGGCAAGCGCGTCCTACGGGAATACTTGGCCCTTCAAGTCCTCATCAAAGCGAATACCTTGCACTCGAAGATCAAAGCTTCGACTCCTCGCACGAAGAAGAAAGCCCGGAGAAGAAGACCCGGAGTCATCATCACCCCGACTTCTCCAACGATCTTCATCAACTCCGAAGACGCCATAAACAAAGGCCGGAGAAGAAGATCGAAGCCGACAACACCCGTCGTCTTCAACAAAGGCGTCGACTCCACGCACGAAGAAGAAAGCTTGGAGAAGAAGGCCTGAAGCCGGTGCTACCCCTGTCGTCTTCATCAACAAAAGCCGACGCTACAACCGTCACATAGAGATCGGTGCTACACCCGCCATCTGCAAAAAAAGCCTTCAACTCCGATCAAGCCAAATACGCCCGGAGAAGAAGCCGACGCCACAACCGTCGCCAAGTCCGAAGGCTGAAGACGAAAGGGCTCTGCAAGAGAAGCTTCAACGCTTGAAGACCGAAGGCTTCGCGAGGCATGGCAAGCGCGTCCTACGGGAACACTTAGCCCATCAAGTCCTCATCAAAGCGAAGACCTTGCAATCGAAGATCAAAGCTTCGATTCCTCGCACGAAGAAGAAAGCTTGGAAAAGAAGGCCCGGAGTCGTCATCACCCTGACGTCTCCAACGATCTTCATCAACTCCGAAGAAGCCATAAGCAAAGGCCGGAGAAGAAGATCGAAGCCGACAATACCCCGTCGTCTTCAACAAAGGCGTCGACTCCTCGCACGAAGAAGAAAGCTTGGAGAAGAAGGCCTAAAGTCGGTGCTACCCCTGCCGTCTTCATCAACAAAAGTCGATGCTACAACCGTCGCATAGAGATCGGTGCTACACCCGCCATCTCCAAAAGAAGCCTTCAACTCCGATCAAGCCAAATACGCCCGGAGAAGAAGCCGACACCACAACCGCGCCAGGTCCGAAAGCTGAAGACAAAAGGGCTCTGCAAGAGAAGCTCCAACGCTTGAAGACCGAAGGCGTCACGAGGCACGGCAAGCACGTCCTACGGGAATACTTGGCCCTTCAAGTCCTCATCAATGTGAAGACATTGCACTCAAAGATCAAAGCTTCGACTCCTCGCACGAAGAAGAAAGCTTGAAGAAGAAGACCCGGAGTCGTTGTCACCCCGACTTCTCCAACGATCTTCATCAACTCCGAAGACGCCATAACCAAAGGCCGGAGAAGAAGATCGAAGCCGACAACACCCGTCGTCTTCAACAAAGGCGTCGACTCCTCGCACGAAGAAGAAAGCTTGGAGAAGAAGGCCTGAAGCCGATGCTACCCCTGCCGTCTTCGTCAACAAAAGCCGACGCTACAACCGTCGCACGGAGATCGATGCTACCCCCGCCGTTTTCATCAACAAAAGCCGACGCTACAACCGTCGCACGGAGATCGGTGCTACCCCCGTCGTCTTCATCAACAAAAGCCGACGCTACAACCGTCGCACGGAGATCGGTGCTACCCCCGCCGTCTTCATCAACAAAAGCCGACGCTACAACCGTCGCACGGAGATCGGTGCTACCCCTGCCGTCTTCATCAACAAAAGCCGACGCTACAACCGTCGCACGGAGATCGGTGCTACCCCCGTCGTCTTCATCAACAAAAGTCGATGCTACAACCGTCGCACGAAGATCGGTACTACCCCCGCCGAAAAGCCAAGCCGACGCCACAACCGTCGAGGAAGCCGGAAGAATAAAGAAGTCCTGAAGAAGTAGTCATCGCCGTTCGAGAAGATCGAGTCAAAGCTAAAGCCAAAGCCAAAGCCAACGCAAGAAGCCAAAGCAAACGTACCGGTAAAGCCCGCACCAAAGCAATGCACGTGCCAAAGCCAAGCAACTACGACGGTCACAAGCAAAGCACCGCACGTTCTAGCCGATACGACGCGAAGTCCGGAAGAACTAAAGCATCGCAAGCCTCTAGCCGCCTACGTCCAAGCGCAAGCGCCAAAGCAAAGCAAACGCCAAAGCCATGCCAAAACCGAAAGCTAAAGCCAAAGCCGACGCCAAAAACACGATCGACGTCGCGAACCGACGATCAAGGACGCCAAGATCGAGCAAGGATCGAGGAAGACACGAAGACCGAGAAACGAAGCCCAAAACCTCCCTAGCCGAGAAAGCGCGAAGCACGGACGGGACAAAATCAACGGGCGATATTCCTTAGCCTCTCAAGAAATCCTCACCCTGTAAAGACCTGTCCTGGGCAACCCCTTCAGAGCTCTCGCACGAATACCACGTGGAGACGCGGATCAAAGGGACCCTCCAGAGGATCTCTCCCACAATCTCCTGATCAAATATTCGCCGCACCCGGACTCGCCATCCCCGAGCCCCCGGGTCCCGGCCACTCTGTAATCTCGTGTGATTCGCAATAAAGACGACCCGGATCTTTTTCCGCGCTCACACGACTATTACATCATCGTTGTTAGCAGGCTCATCTTACCTGGCTAGTCTAGCATTTTCAAGGATTAAGACACTCTCGCTAAGAGTTACTCCTTAATCTCATTTGATGTCTAATGTCGGTGGTGAGGAGAATACCAGACCAACGCAATGGAGCCCAAGGAACGCCCTCCTCCGATAGTGCACCAAGACTTAACTTGTTGGGTAACGAAACAATGATTATCTGATGGAACGATTAATAGATCGGTCGACACTCATTCTTTTTGCCAAGTTGGGCGAGGGTCGTAAGGGATAAAGGAGGCGGACATCTAGTTGCCCACTTCTCAAAAAGGAGGAGTCTCTGTGTGTCGTGGTTGATCATCACTCTGTACTTTTTTCTCCAACCTTAAAATTTATGGTGAATATTATTCACTGTTTTCTAATGCATTGGATAATGGATATTAGACCTATCTATTAGGATGTCCCGCATCAAATAATCATAGGTTGCATACCATCAACTAACCTTCTCAATTTCACTGGAAGTCCCTCTCCCAGTCAACGTTGCATTGGCCATAAGAACAAGATCCTTGAGAGTTGACGTCAATAACTATTGTACATATGCTATCAAGTGGATAATACCTATTTACATAGAACCGACCCAACAATGGTAGGAGGTCCTACCTATCGGATAAATCAAACATCATGAGTGATGAGCCCAACACCTCTTGATTTTATGTAGTATATGGATACAAAGGGTCCAATAAGGCTTAACAAGTCATGAGGCTTTAAGCGAGACCTACTGCACTATAATTTTTGAAATTTAAGAAATCTCTCTCTCTCTCTCTCTCTCTCTCTCTCTCTCTCTCTCTCTCTCTCTCTCTCCCTTTTTTTTAAGATGGTGCGAGGAAGGGAAAATTTTTTTAAAATAAACCCTCTTTTTTTATTTTTATGTATTAGGGCAGCAGTGGAATTGGATTTTATTGTGTCATGAATAAGGAAAACAAAAAACCCATTGTTATCTCTTTTCACTATTTTCACTATTTATGCAGGGATAACGACCGGCATTGTTTGGTTGCAGCAATAAGGGCAATTCTCATTTCATAGTACAAATATCTAGGATAGAGCTCAAGGATTCTCACCCATCCTTTCTGGAAATCTGATCTTAAGATTCAGGTTTTCTATACAGTATATCAAGTCCCAAGATCTAAATATAGAGAACAGAAAGATCAGAAACAAAAAAAAAGTTCCCATCTCCAAGCTAGTAATAGTTGCTCAGATTTGAGGAATAACTAAATGTTACTAAATTCCTTTAACTCCAACATGAACTCCCATGCAGAATTCTATCAATTCTCTACAATAGATCTTTCTGTATTCTATGGTGCCACTCACCTGCATATGCGCGGACGGTTTCCACCCTCGCCACCTCTTTGGCCAGAGCCGGCAGCTCCTCCGCTAAGATCTGCTCGCTCCTCCCAAGCCCGCCGCCTTCACCTTCACCTCCATCTACAATGTGAAAAATTAACACATTTAAAAAAAACAGGAAAAAAAAAGCTCCAGATCGAGGGAATGGAAGACCTGAAGAGTGCCCGGAGGTGCACGACCGGAGATCTATCAGCCCCGCCCGGACCCGTCCAAGGCGGCCCCGGGCTTCCTCGGATCGAGCGGCGTGCTCAGTGATGCACTCCGACAGCCTACGGTTGAGACTGTCCACGGACGCTTCGAGATCCGAGCAACGCCGCCGGAGCTCCGCCTCGAGCTCTTGCGATCCCGAGAGGTCGACCTCCGTCCGGAGCCGCTCCGCGAGGAAGAGGAGGAGCGAGGGGGAGAGTTCCGAAGGGCGGGGCAGCTGCAGGGCCCCATCCATCCCTCTCCTCACTTCATGGATCTCGGGAGCTAGAAGGGAGGGTTAGGGCTAGGGTTCGGGTTCTCGGGTGAACAAGAGGACCCGGTGCGAGACCGCAAAAGACGCCACGTGGACTTTGAGATTAGCGATAAAGGGATCTCAAACCTCATGAGGACCGCAACGACTGCCGGCCTTCTCCGGAAGCCTGAGAGGGGATGAGCATACCCTCCATCGCGGAGGCGGGTAAACCACCACTCCACCACAATCACCGCCTCTCTCTCTCTCTCTCTCTCTCTCTCTCTCTCTCTCTCTCTCTCTCTCTCTCTCTCTCTCTCACACACACACAGCGGCGCAGGCTGCCGGGCTCCGGCAATTCTTGCGGTTGTGCCCCCGCCTCCGCTGAACCAGTGAACCTCTCTCTCTCTCTCTCTCTCTCTCTCTCTCTCTCTCAGTAGCGAACCGTGCGATCACACTAGATAAATCAAATATATAATTTAAAATTAAATCA
This sequence comes from Chamaelirium japonicum, assembly GCA_947650365.1. Taxonomy (NCBI): domain Eukaryota; kingdom Viridiplantae; phylum Streptophyta; class Magnoliopsida; order Liliales; family Melanthiaceae; genus Chamaelirium; species Chamaelirium japonicum. Next base: position 9,451,082 of record OX393557.1, read on the forward strand.
ATATTCAGAGATCAAAATATATACCATATTGGAATAATGATGTATATCTTTAGAACTATCCATATCCATAAATATTTTAAAGCTAGATTCATTGCCATCATCCATGCATTTCATCCCAAAACTACCCTTATGATGTGATGATTGACAACTACTGTAGCACCTCAATGTTTCAGTACAGGACAAAAATGTTTTTTGTAGCCGATACAGTAGCAAAAATGTTTTCTGGAGTTACTGTAGCCGATACAGCACCTCAATTTATCACATGACTTCGGAGTTACTGTAGCTGCCAAAGTTTTTGCTTCATCTGTTACCTAAAGCGCATTATAAATTATTAAGTACATGTTCTAGTTTATTAAAAGTGTATTGAATATTATTTGAGATGTATTTTAACTTTCTCATATCGTATATAGTAACTTTTTAAAAAAATTATCCTGTAGTGAAACTTTTCACATGGTTTTCAGAGTTTTTGTGGCTGCTATAGTTATTACTTCATCTATATATTATCTAAATCATATTTAAAATTATTAAATACATATTTTATATTACTAAAAAAATATTAAATATTATTTAAAACGTATGTTAATTTACTCATAGAGTTTACAATAACTTCGAAGAAAAAATTATCTTACAGTTAAATTATTTCACATGTCTTCGGAATTACTGTAACTGCTACAATTATTGTTTCCACTATATGTTACCAAAACATATTTTAAATTACTAAATATATTTTTTTTATTACTAAAAGCGTATCGAACAATATCTAAAGCGTATTTTTTAATTTACCCATAGCATCTACAGTAATTTCAAATTTTTGTGTCCTATTATGAAACTCTTTCATATAGCCTCGAAGTTACTATAGATGCTACAATTATTACTTCATATGTATGTCACCTAAATCGTATTAAATTACTAAATATATATTTTAGATTACTAAAAGTATATTAAACATTATCTAAAGTATATTTTAATTTACTCATAGCTTCTATAATAACTTAAAAAAAAAATCTGTCATGTAGTGAAACACATAAAAGAGCCTCATTATTGGATAAAAAAAAACAGAGATACTTTATCAGAAATTATGAAATTTTGATCATTGTCTAAGGCTAAGAGTAGGATAAGAGTATAATGAGATTATGCAAGTACACCACTATACAAAAATGAGATCATACAAGACAATATGATTAATGATTAAATTTAGATTGAACGACGTATATATTTTAAAAAAAAATATTTACTTAACACAACTGTTTATAAATTATATATGTCACGTGTACAATGTGGGTTTCTATAACTCTGATGACACTAACATGCATAGACTCGCACTGTTACATGTTCATAATGATGAAACTATCATTATCTCTCATTAGGTTTCCTTGCTTTACTCAAGGACAAGCAAAGTGTAAGTTTGGGGGATGTGATAAGTCAGTATAAGCATCACATTTATCCCTCTGAACCTATCCTCTATTCGTCCTTTTTTATGATTATACCCCTGCTCTTATGTGTGTTTGATTGACTTGCAGGGAATCGAACCACTACAACAAAAACAAGCTAAAAGAGACAAATTACATACGAATGTGAAATAGGAGCCACTACTCATTGTTCCACACCTTCAACCCCTTAATATCCTTCCCTTTACTACAACACATCGCAATGGATCCACAATGCTTTGGGTTTGTGCACTTCTTAAGCTGATCAACGGTCTCAAAGACGCAGTTGGCTATCCAACATTCTCCAATCTTCGATCAACCGTCATCAACAACAAAGAAGCAGTGTGCTGTCAATTTCACCGTCAAAGAAGACAAGTTATTGATCTCGGCCTGGATTAACGTAAGCATGGATGCGGGCAAGGTAACAAGCAAGGACACAAGCAATTTCGGGGTCACATTTCTCATTTTTCCATACACATAAGGATTTTGGCTTGGAAAGGAACCTAAAATTCCTTAATGCACCGGTGGCCCACCATCTAACTTGCCATAAACAAATTTTGTGACCATTTTGCTCAGATTGAATCACGAAACCAATCCCACATCAACAAGAAAGACAAGGTAATTTTTTTACTTATCTATTTCCCTTTTTATCATATTTGCTTTCATTTCGATATGGTTTAACTTAGTTGAATTTATTCCATTTTATACGGATTAAGAATGCAAATGAGCTTTACATAGCGTTAGGGAATGCGTTCCAATTAGATCATTGCTGGAATAAGATTCGGTATCAACCGAAGTGGGTGAAGGGGTGCCAATAGAAGAAGATAGTTACAGGTAAGGGTAAAAAGCTCATTTTCTCTAGCCGCCTCTTTCACATCTCCAAATACGTTGAATTTTGGATATGACTCTTCATCGGGCTCTATCGCCATAGAAATACCATCGGATATGAAGGCTCCAAAGGAGCACCTAAGCAAGGAGAAAACACACGTGGATGAAACAATCAACCCGATATATGACTTATCCAAGGAGATGCAGGACAACAAAGGTGCTTTATATGAAGAAGATGGATATGCAAGAGAGGCGGTTCCATCAAGACCAAGAGAAACTTTAAGTGGATAATGCTCGAATTGCATATAAGCATGACAAACTCCGAGCGGAGCAGGAGAGGGCCCTACAAGCCGAAGAGGAAATGATCATATTGCTGGGCCTAAACTAACTGCCCCCCAAACTGGCGGCGTATTATCATTGGCGCCAAAGGGATGTTGGTATAATACCTTTTATATATTGACACATAAGTTATATCCGTCGGTAAATTTATACTAACCGATATACGTTATGTCGTCGGTATACATATACCGTAACTTACTTCCCATTATTACCGATGGAATACAATATCTCTATCCATAATAAGCACGTTTATACCGATAAAAGGAAATATAGCCCTCGGTAAAAATGATTTTTCTTGTAATGAAATTTTAAGTAGAGGGATGTGAGACTTGTATCGATATTTATTGCTTCAACTTTTGAATTTCAAATATTTGTATAATTGAAAATCATAGTTAATGGGAGTTGAAAGCATTTTTATTGATATTTGCTTCTTTTTTTTATAACATTGAGGTATATGCATATAACACTACTAATAATAAAAACAATGATAGTAAAAATGATTGCACCACTTCGTGCATCTGCCACTGATGCTTGATCCGGTCCTTAGGAAGCACAAAATGAGTTTCCATGTTCGACTTCATGAACTTTATTAGCTATGGAGTCCGATCATGAAAAACCGACCCGCTTGGCATCTCATCGACCATGTCATAACTTAGATTCAAACGTTGGAGATCTTGCTCATATTCGATGATCATGTTATATATTTATGGTAGATGATGTCTTTATCTCCCTCAGTGTTTCACGACTCTAAAAACTATAACAAAGCAAGCTTGGATAACTCCTAAAGCACACTCCACGTTCTTCGTTGCGGACTCTTGAGCTGCAGTGAAGTGCTTCTGCATGGTTCCTTGAGGAGAAGAGATTTTTTTGACTAGTGTTGATCACCTAGGGTAAACCCCATCAACGGAACAGTACCCCATGATATAGTTGTGACCGTTGACGAAGAAGTTGCACTGGGCTGTTGCATCCTTCTTCAAGATTCGTGAAAACCGACCGAATACATTGATGTTATTATGTAAGCCCAACGGTCTGAAAGAAGGCGCGCCAGATCCATATGTCATAACTAGCCACAACTTCAAAAATAATTGCAAGGTAGTGAGTGTAGCCAGTGTACATACCTTTTCATGCGGCCAAACATTTCTTTCACTTCCAGCACATGTAGTCGATACTTCATAGCATGCCGGGAATCCTTAGATCTCACCTACTGTGAGGAGTCATGCAACATCTTCGTTGTTTGGTGAACGAAGATACTCCTCAAACCTCAAAGAATACACGTTACGGATCTTGATCGTGATACTTTCTTGGATTCGGACATAGCCATTTGCGGGTGCAAAAATTATACTGGACTGGACCAGATCCGTATGGGCCCGCACAATGACCCATGTAGGCAGCCCAAGCCCATGGACTTGCTCTATAGGGCCCTCAAATCATGCCCTCTCTTATTGGGCCCAAATAACGGCCCAATAGGGGCCCAGTGAGAAGGCCCAGAACCAGCGTCACCACATCATCACGGCCATATAGAGCGCATTCCTCAGCTATAAAATAACCCTTATGGCTTACAGAGAAGCGGTTGGTCATTCAATCAGAAGAGATGATGATGATTCCAGAGGCAGACCCATTTTCTATTTTCTAGCACCCTTATAGTTGCTCCATGCAATCAATTTGTAAGAAGTTTCTCTCGGCCTATTGAGATAACGCTCCACCCTTTTTTATACATTATAGTGCAAACCAGGTGGCACCTGTCACCCAGAAAACGTAGGTCATTAGACCGAACTCCGACAACAACTCCACGTGTCATCTCTCTTTACTCTCTAATCTCCATCTCCCTAAATAAAAATCATCCAATTCAATCAAGAGTTGTGGGAGCGAAGTCTCTGATCAAGACGGCACAAAAATTTCCCCCACACCGTATACAAAGTTTGCTAATACTCCGTAGGCAAGCATCCTCGTCGCAACAGTGATCTTTTGAAAGCTTGATAGCCATAATTTTTCACAACGATCTTTCTTTTTAGACAAAATTAATCACCGTACTCCATCGTTGCGTCCTGAATCTAGAGGAATAGAGGGAGACACATATGAAATCTATACCGGAACAAATAAGGAGGGTAGATCGAATCTTCTGCAAAGTAGTCTCGTAAGAGCCTTTGGAGGCCTAGAAGTTTGTCACGCCATATGACTTTGTGAGCTTCAACGGATCCTCGACGTGAACTTACACATGATCTCCGATCTCGCTGTTCTTCCTCAAGCGCAATATAGGTTGCCATCACGATCTCTTCGTTTTCGTAGCTGGAGTCATTATAGCACATGTCCCTCAGATTATTGCGTGACATGGTGGCATTTGAATGGAGACCAACATACACAAGAAGAGATGGAGAACATAGAGAGTTGAGGGATATGTGTTATTGAGAGAGAGAGCTACATACCTCTCTATTAAACATGAATATGACCGTTGTTGAAAGTGTGCGTTGAACAATCACAAATATAATCGTTCGTATAAATTTGTGCTGCCTTAAAATACGTGACTAATAGATATAAATATTACCATTAGTAAAAGTGCATGTTGTATTGGAATACGTACCCAACAAACACAAATATTAATCATTCATGTAAATGTGTGACTGCGTGTGCAGATGGACATAATACCCGTTGAGTAGTAGACATTAATACTTGTTGAGTAGTATGTGTGTCGTCTCAAAATGCTTGCCGAAAGAACATAAGTATACTTGTTAATACTATTTGCAAATTTCTGATATTATTTATATATATTTAAATTATTAGATATTTTAAAAATATTTTATTTGAATTATTTTTAATAAATAAAGAATTGATGATATATTTATTATTATTATTTTAATTGAATTTATGAGTATTGTAAATTGTATGACATATTTGCGCATGTAGGAGTCAGTTGAAAGGGTATTTAATCTCTATCCGCTACAATGCTGTGTCCTGCCAGCGTGCGGCTGTGATGTGCGCGGGACCACCGACCGGCCGACCGGCGGGAGAAGATCTGAATTCACCGTGTGCGGGTGTGATGCGCAGCGCGGGGCCCACCGGGCTGACCGACCGGACGAGATTTGAACTCACCAGTCGGGCCAGAAAAACTGCACCCGTGTGTCAATTGACTGACACCCCTATAGACGCTCCTGATGTACAAGACGACGAGAATCCCGCCTTTGCATTCAAGCTGGCGCCTGGACCTCACAAGCCAGTCGTCAGCATCGTTCTCGTGTGGGTAAATTACACTTTACCACCTTGGAGTTTAGCTAACAAACACTTAGCCCCCATCTAGTTTCAAAATTACATTTTACCCCTTTAATGTAGTTTTGATCGGATAAAAATTATCAAATGAGAAAATTAAGTAGTTGATAGGGGTGGCAATGGGTCGTGTCAGGTCGGGTTCGTGTCGTGTCTAGTGTCTAGTTTCGAGTCGTGTCCAAAACCCCTAGATCCGTATCCGACCCGTTTAACTAATCGTGTCTAGATCCTAAACCCGTACCCGATCCGTTTATAAACGGGTAGGCCCGATAAGACCCGTTAGACCTATTTACCACATGGGTTTATTTAGTTGACCCGATCTGACTCGACCCGACCTAACTTGATAGACTCGCTGATACTATATATTACAGTATCGGATTTCGGGGTAGACCCGACCCGACACGACCCGTTGAATTTTAAATGGGTCTTCCCGGGTCTACCATATCCAGACCCTAAATCCGGACCCGACCCGCCCCGTTTATTAAACGGGTCTATCGTGTCTACCCGTTTACGACCCGAACCCCTTTAGCCCTGAACCAGACCCGCTAACTTTGTGTCGGGTCTTGACAAAAGAGGGTATTGTGCTAATGTTTCAAACTTTAGGGTGTAATTTGGAAGAAAACAAATTAAAAGATGGGTTAAGTGTTTTTGAGCTGAACTTCATGGGGGTAAAGTGTAATTTACACTTTTCGTATTTCCCCCTCAAAATGTTGTAGTGGTATTTTCGGAGTTTATCCGGAAACCAAGACCGCTTCCAACCCTCCTAAAACCCCCGACGGCCCCACTAATCTCAATTCCGCACGGAGGAGACTGGGGAGTATTTCTTTACCCGCCGTCTGTTCTCGCGCGAACACCGGCGATAGAGAGAGAAAGCGATAGACAGACAGAGAGAAGGGAAAGGAGGGCTCCAACCCCAAAGTTCCAAGCCCTAAGCCAGACGGAGAGGGACAGAAAGCTAGGGTTTCTGCAGCCCCCCGTACTCTGTGGTACTCAGAGTGCGGCACTGTTTCTAGGGTTCCGCCGAGTGCGATCGGGGGATGCCGCTCCCCATGGCGGAGAAACTGAGGGATTTGAGCCAGCCTATCGACGTTCCTCTCCTCGACGCCACCGTTGCGGCCTTCTACGGCACGGGGTCGAAGGAGGAGGTGAGCCCCCCTCCCTTTGCTTACCCGCTCGATTTGCGCTTCCTTGGTCCATGACACTATGCATTCCTTCTCGACGCCCTGGTCTGGTTCTTTTGACCGAGGAATGTGTGGGGATGATCTCAAGCTTGCCGAAGCGGTTGCCATTTTCTAATTCTTCGAATCATGGAAGAAAACTGTTTATCTTTTTCTCCATACTTTGTTTGTGTGGCCCTTTTGATTGCAGTTGCATTAATCTGGATATAATTGTACTTTGACTGGTCCAATTGTCTGTCTTTTTGGATCCTACTTATCGTATTTCTTGCATGGCACTTTCAAGTTTTTTTTTTTATTGAAAGGTTGGCACTTTCAAGTTCCATAGTGAGAGATGCATTTGAGCTTCAGATTCTGGGTTTGGTATTTTTGGGTTTTTCTTTGCATTGTACCCTTTTTTTGGTTAACAACCAAGCATCTTGGTTAGGACTTATGAGGTGGTGTTGTGCTCATAGTGACAAAGTTTTGATTCGGCACTAATTCGGTGCTGGGTCAATTTGGACGAATTTGGGGAAGATTATGGGGAAAACGGAAAATTTGGGAGGTTTTTAGTATTAGAAATTTCAGGATTTTTTTGAAGGCTATAGGATTTTTCATGTATTTTTGAAGAAATATTCTTTAATTTTTGAGCTTATTCGGGATCATTTGGAGAACTGGTCAATCGGTAGATTAATCGACAGTTTAATCGATAGACCCTTAATGCACGAATATTCGGAGATTTTTCCATAAATTCAGAGAACTTTGTGACTATGGTTATGATTCACTTTGTATGTATTACACTGCTTTCTGATTATTATTGATTATTGTTGGGGTGACTTCAGTTGGTTTTTTGGTGTCTTCTTGTTGCCAGAGGTCTGCCGCGGATCAGATTCTGCGTGAGTTGCAGAACAATCCTGACACATGGCTTCAAGTGGTTCGCATCTTACAGAACTCACAAAGCTTGAACACAAAGTTCTTTGCTCTCCAGGTAAGTTAGATGGTATTACATATAGCTACATTAGATATAGCTACTGATTAATAATTTTTGATCACAAGCAGCACATACATATGACCTGCTAATCATAACAATAAATGTCAATAATGCAAATGCATGCTTTATTGTATCTCAATAATCCAAAACTATCTTATTTTAATCAGGTCAGTATTGGGAAACTGGTTGTTCTTGACTTCTAGTTGAACTTGAGAGGTGAGACATGGCAAGTTGCAAACATGGAAATTGGAATACTCTACACACTTGAGAATGATAATTTTTCAAATCGGTAACGGCTAAAACAACCAGGAAACATGTTTCCATGCAAATTATGCTTCCCAGGCAAGGAATAAAATGCCAAGAGAAATCGTGAAATTTCGTGAATATCCTTTTTTCTTTGGGACTGAAACAAAATATAAATGCCAAAATTTACTGGTTTTCCTCCCGTTACACGGGGCATCGCCAAAGACGGGATGTCTCGAGAAATCTCGTGCGATAAATCTTGTTTTTTTAGACACCGATACAGTTCTGAAATTCAAAATTTCAAACCTTGTTCTCAGCTAACTGTTTGGGAATGATCTCAACTAATTATATAAATGATGATATATTCGGCAAGCAAAGCTTGTGCGCTAGCGAAATGTTGCCAGTCGGATATTGTGTGAAACTAATGCTGGCATAATCAATACCCGAGCAAGTAGCTGCATTAGATATGTCATGAGATTTACATTAGGACGGAGTGTTAACTCTTTGATTCCTTATTCTAACTCATTGCCTATGCCTGCGGCATTCACCATCTTATGCTTTGTTGACATTTAGTACAAAATCAATTATTGTTAAGTGGGTGTTTGCTTGCTTACAGAATCTTTATGATGAATGTATTATGGCTCACTCTTTAAAGTAATTCAAGGATGTTTATGGTTGTAAACCTGCAATGGATGCACAGTGGTTTCTAGGCTCAAAGAACTAGCAACAACGAAAAGGACTTTATTTAAAATCAGCACACGACTTATCTCATACATCAGGCTTTTGGAAGGATTATAGTGTAATTTTTTGGGATTGGTTTTGCCTGGGAAGCACCTACGAAGGGATTAGAAGGGTCGATCTAGTGCTTATTGTGTTTTTATATATCTATGTTTTCAACAAATATATTGAAGGTTCAACAAAAAATCATAAAAAAATGCCGAGGATGAGAGTGCAACCAGATAATGAGAGAAAAGATGAAGCAAGAACAAGATAGTAGAAGAGAAAAGGGAGAGGCGCACATAGTATAAGGAACTTACCTTTTCTATCTCCAAAGCTTAATAGTTTCCCTATTATATACCCAACCATATAAGGAAAATCCATATTGTTTTGTTTGTATGGGATAGACTATTGAGAAAAGAAAGGTGATGGGTGAACGTGTTCACGTAGATCAAGATTACACATATCCCTGTTCTGCATGAAAAGACCCCCCATGACTTCTTTCACGTGGATCTCCCCCTATTGGAATTCTCCTCCCCTTGGATCTCACAGGGTCAAATTGACGCATTTTCTTCGGTTATGTGATAATACGGTGTGGTGACTCTTACTGTGCACTATTTTTGTTGAATTTAGTTTTTATGTGGAGAGCAAGTATAGCTGTTATGGAAGTGCTTATCTTATGATTTTAAAAAATCCATTATTGTTGAATTTTAGCCCTTCACTAATAAGGTTATTAAAAACCCCACAATAAGTAATAACTCAAGAAAATTATAGAAATCCCTCACTCTAAATTACGACAATTAAATCTCTAGTCCTGCCAATCGAGGATTAACGTTCATTGATTGTTGGGTGCATCATTTACCTTCATTATTATTGGGGTTGCCCTCGAGCTTGGTGTGACATTATATGAAACTATTCACTTCGGATATGGACCTAAGATGCCCTTCTCTAACTAGACCACATCATCGTCCAGGTCAGGAAAATATGAGGAAAAGATTTTTTGTCTAGGTGCTTACAATGAGTCGTTCTTTGTGCTTTAAGCTCTAGGGGTTGGCCCAACAACACGGATAATCCCTTTGCTGTAGAATCATGGTTGCCTATGGTGAATTTCGAGCATGCTTACGCTCTACATTGGATGATCATATCCACATAAATGTCTCTATGGAGAATCTGATCAACAATGCATGTTGACATGTTGCCGATGATCAAATAGTTTGGCAGTCTGAAGTGGATGTTGCTTCTTAATTTTAAATTTAATTTTTCTAATATGTGATTGCATGTACGGCTTGTGCATTTTTTGTTTTTGTTGATGCAGTTGCACGTGGAGTTTCAAACAATGTACACAAAACATTTGAAATATGAATGAAATATCAGACTTCATCCATAAGGTACCAATTTAAGTGCATAAAATATAACTAGAGAAACTGATTCAAGTACATTCAAATAAATAAGATTAAGCACATTATTTATTAAAGCGGCCACTAGTTCGCTTTTTCGGTTTCTTTGGTGGCGACCATACTAACATTTCAGGCTCATCATCGCTATCACCATCCGAATCGCCATCTTCATTCTCTATCTCCACATCATTCTCTCTACACCATTTTCTCTTTGTAAACCATATATTCTCTATCTACAACATTCTCTCTACAATATTATATCCAAAAAATATATTATCTACCCATAATATTCTCTATTTATAATATTCTTTAAAACTACTGGTCACTGCTGCCACAGTCGAACACTGGCCCATCGACACTGTTTTGTCGTCCACCATTTCCGGGTAATTGACATTCCCGCGCGTCCGTCATTGTTGTTTGTTGCTTGTCGCCCACCCATCACCATTGTTCGCAATTGTTGCCCGTTGCCAAGGTTCGAAGTTTCCATTTCGACTAATATTTCGACACTCTGGATACGGAAATATTTCATGGAATATTTCAACAGTGTGGAAATATTGCGGTTTTATGGAAATGATGAAAATATTGATATTTTAATGAAATTTTTTAGTGAAACTTTGGATAATCATAAACCAAATATATATACACTTAGGAACACTCAAATAATATTTGTACCTTTTATAGGGGTGTAGAGCTTCACATAGCATGTATTCTATGTATTTGAGTCTGTGAGCCTTGTGCAGCCTGCCAGCCTTGTTTGATCATGTTTGGATCTATGTTTTTCAAATGGTTATAAATCTTTTTTATTGATAAAATTGTTTTCAAAATAAAGATTAGTTGATTGTTAACTTAAAACAAGAAAGTTGTGCAGATTTGAAATCGTGCAAAAATTTTGCTGAAATGTGAAACATTGTTTTTTTATTAAGTCTTGAAAAAAGAGTTTATATAGGAAAGTTTTTATTCATTCAAAATTTCCTTTAGCGGACCATGGTTTTCTAGATCTATTTGTAGTTCTACATCTTGTGGAATTTTTTGAGCTAAAAAAGAATTAATTTAACAACTTTTCTCGACGTGCAAATTTTGTGAAAATCCGTAAAAACTGTTCTCCTACTAAAACTAAAATATGTTATGAGATCGACTTTACGTGTGGCTGTCCACCGTCCGATCCCCTTTTGGGAATTAGGGTTTCCCATGGTTACCTTGGGACCTAAGATTCTCCCTATAAATAATATACGACCCTAGGGGTTAGGGCACAGTTTTCGACTATATCTTCCTTTTGTCTCACAGCACGTTATCAGCATGAACCTCCGAGCCGAGGTCTATCCAATGAGAGAAAGAGGAGAAAGATCGACGAGATAAAGAAACAAGGAAGGAGCACGACCCCCATCTCCTCCTCTATTGCGTATACGGTACATCTTCGACCAGTGGTAGCATCCTCGACATCGTCTTCTTACCAAGGTAGGCATCGTCGCCCCTCCTTCAAACACTGTTTTATCCTGCGCCGAAAACCAGACCGGCTACTGACCACCTCGGCACCTCTCGGCCTCCACGCACGATGGGATCTCGATCCCGTCGGCCACCCATTCATATCCCGGCAAGATCTGTGATCACACCGGCATGACACAGCAGCCACGGGCTCCTGACATCTAGCAGTTGCAGCAGCCACGACTACGCGCGACAGTGACGTCGGGTTCTAGGTGGGATCTGACGGCGAGCTCTGGGCAAGCCCGTCGGGCTCACAGTGTTCGATGATGAGTTCCGGCCGAAATCGTAGTGGCAGCCTGCGCGTATGGGTGGTGGCTGGTTGCATATGTGTTTCGTGCGGTGCCCCGCGCGTGTGACACAAGGGATGACTGCTGGTTTTGTTGGATTAGGGTTTCTTCTCGATTCCATCGGGAAAGAAGATATACAGTAATCTTAGTTTGTTTTATTTCAATTGGGTTTTTCACCCAATTATCTATCTACTCGACCTGCTTTATATTAAGGCCAACCAAATCAGACCTGGCCAGAACACAGGCCCGGGCCAGACCAGATCAGACTTGGCCCTAAACCTAGGCCAAGCCCAGACCAAACCAGACCTGGCATGAACACAGGCCCAGACTAGACCTAGCCCGAACCCAGGCCCGGCACAGACCAGGTTCAGCTAGACGTGGTAGGCCCAGATCCAGGCCTAATCTGTTTTGAGTCCTGATCTACTGTTTATTTAATTTGTTTTTGATCTGGACCGTCTATATTAATATTGCGATTCTGGACCTAATCTAGACAATCCAAATATAGATCTTGGCTATTTGGACCGTTCCAGACGCATCGATATGGTCCAATTGTATAAATTTATATTATTTAATGCATGTTTAATCTGAAGCATCGATTTTAGTTTTGTATTTGTGGACCCAATCTAGATCTAATCTATACGATCCAAATATGGATCTTGGATTCTTGGCTCTTTGGACCTCTCCGGACGCATCGATATGGTCCAAGTTTACAAACTCAAACTGTCTTGCATCTTATAACTACTTATGAACATATTGTCGGTAGATAGATCTTTTAATTAAATTGGTTAATGCGAGTTTAATTATTAAACATATATCTGCTTCATAATTCAAAATAGATATATCACATTTACCTTGTATTTCGTTTGATAATGTGGATTAACCTTATTCTGGTTTGGTAATAATAGTTTTTACTATTGTCTATGAACATAATCTTGTGCCTTTATTTATAGCCTTGTGTGAGCTTGACCCTAGTCAGCCGAGACAGTACAATATAGCTATGGATACTTTTAAAATTAGTTTTTCACTGTATAGAGGACAAGTTCCATAGCAGATAGGATTTTAGTGTTCCTAGAATTCGGTAGTTTTGATCAGTCTATTGATTTTGCAATGATTAGAATCCAATTCTGTCTTTCCTCTTATGTTCTGAGATGTCAAACATATCCAAATTAGGATTTGGGGCCTTTGAAGTTAGTGTCAAGAACTATCTAGCCTGGCGTCTAGATGCCACTCTGCACCTGCAATCGAACAAACTAGGGAGTGCAATAGAAGATGGAAACAATCTTTCTCTTGAAGAGACAGCTAGAGCAACGATCCTGTTACGTCATCACCTCCACTCTGACCTCAATAATGAATACCTAACTGAGGTAGATCCTTTGAGCCTATGGAAGTCCTTGAAGGACAGGTCTGACCACCAGAGGATGGTCATATTACCAACGGTTAGGAACGAGTGGATGAACTTGCGTACCAAGACTATAAATCAATATCAGCATACAACTCAGTGATGTTTAGTGTCACCTCACGCTTAAAATTATGCAGAGAACCTGATAATGACAGTTAAATGATTGACAAGACACTGTCTACTTTCCACGCCAAGAACGTGTTACTGCATCAACAATATTGTGAGCATAAATTTTCAAAGTTTGCTGATCTCATATCTATCCTCTTAGTTGCTGAAGAAAATAACAAAGTTTTGATGCAAAATTATAACTCCAGGCTCACTGGAGCCGTGGCACTATTTGAAGCAAATGCTAATGTAGCATATTACAAATATCGATGCAGGGGTCGTGGTAGAGAGAAGACATTCATAACCACCTCGGAAGAGGTGGTTATTGTGGAAGAGGTAGCCACCCTGAAAGAGGCGGCTGCAATGATCACGGAAAACATGACCACCCTGAAAGAGGTGGGTATATTTCACGAAAGACTACACATTTCAAGAAAGCAAAAATCTTGATGTGGCATGCTACTATAAAAAATCCATCACCTACAAATATACCACAAAAGGCTTGCTACAGGTGTGGAGGTGTAGGTCACTCTTTGGTCACGCACCTGCCGTGCATCAAAGGGAAAAATGGAATAGTACCAGAATTCCCAAAAGACCATGGAGGCAGACATGATCGAAGATTTGATGACATAGATGACTTAGATGATATTCCCGATTGCACCCAGTTAAAGCTTTCAGACTTCTATAAAGATAACGATGATGAAACTGACAACAAAATGATGAAGGCCTAATTAATGCAGTCTTAGATTCGTAGTTGCTATTTCTAGTCAGTTGGATATTTCATTTTCTTTAGTATTATGCTTTCTATTCTAGTTTTACATTTTATTTTAGATAATGACATGAATATTTCTTTTAGGAAATGATTTTCATTTAACCTTTATAATGTATCAACCATTGTTGGACCGACACAAATAATAGAAGGCTCTGGAAGATCCCATCTTGTGTTACCAAATGGTACCCATTATTTATCCAAAACACTTTGTACTCAAGTAGTTCTAGAAGAAACTTATTGAGTTTCAAAGACATTCTTATAAATATATACCATATTAAAATATAAAAAGAAGTAAACCTGAAGTTCACATTTGAAAAATTCTTCACTATCACAATTGGGATATATTGTACTCGTATTGGGATAGTCAAATCTCATGCAATTAGGAGTCAGAAGCTCATTGCTAATGAGATGTCTTTGATAAGCTAGAAGCTTAAAAACCCTGTAGCCATGAACCTTTGACATGACCGACTTGGTAATTCTGGATTCTCTATGCTTAAGTGGATCATAGAAAACTCTACTGGACATCCTCTAGGGATAATCTCTGAGTCACTACCTTTCCTTCATAGGATACAACGTGACATTTGTTGACCTATACACCTCTCTAGTGGAACTTTTAAATACTATATGGTATTTTTAGATGCCTCGACTAGATGGTCACATGTCTATCTCTTATTAACTAGAAACCTAGCTTTTGCTAGATTACTTGCCTAGCTTATCAAGTTTAGAGCTCATTTTTCAGACCATCCTAGAAAATCTATTACATTGGACAATGTAGTTGATTTCACATTTCCAAACCTTTGATGATTTCTGTTCATAATAGGAATTGATATAGAATATCTTGTTCCCCATGTTCACACCCAAAATGGTTTAGCGGAGTCTCTAAAGCAACGTAATATCTTGCATTTGCAAAAATTTGGCTGTGCAGTACAAATTCCTATCACGCCACCAAGAGAACCATAATAGGTCCCCAACGTAGATTATGTATTTATGTCGGTTTTGAGTCATCGTCTATAATTAAATACCTAGAACCCTTAACCAGTGATCTATTTTCGGCAAGGTTTATGGATTTTCATATAGATGAGACAATATTTTCGTCGTTAGGGGGAGAAAAGAAAACTAATGTTTCAGAAGAACAACGTGAATTATCGTGAAAAACTTCCACCCTGTCTCATCTAAGTCCTAGAACTTCCCAATGTGAATACGAAGTTAGAAGAATTAATCATCTACAAGAAATTGCATAATCAATTACCTGATGCATTTAATGATGCTTAAGTGACAAAGTCACATATGCCAGCTATGAATACGTCAACTCGAATTAGTATCTTAGAAGGACATAATTCGAACAAGGCAACAAATGAGTCTACTGCACGCTAAAAGTGTGGTAGATCTATAGGTTCCAAAGATTTAGATCCCCGGAAGAGGAAGTTAAATGAAAAATAATGCCCCAAGTTAAATGAAAAATAATACCCTAAGAAAGCTCCAGAAGGAGATAATGCTTCGGCGGAGATCAGATCCTTGAAGTGACTAGGAATGAAAGCCCCAATTTTTCTGAATCCATACATAACGATCCGGATGAGGTTATGCTCTAAGTCCTTGAAATGACTGGGGAAATGGTACTAGTACTGAACAATGATGAGATCTCAATGTTCTATTCATTTTCAGGAGAAGTTTGGGACCAAAAGCAAATAGTCATCGATGACATATTTACATACACATTAGCTATTGAAATAGCAAAGAGCAATGATATAAATAGTGATAATAAACCAAATAGCATCTATGAATGTCGGCAAATGAATGGTTGACCAAAATGGAAACATGCTATTCAAGCGGAACTGAATTCCCTTGAAAAATGTGGAGTATTTGGATCTATAATACAAATACCATCCGGAATAAACCTAGTCGGTTTTAGATGAATATTTCTAAGGAAGAGGGATGAAAATGATAAAATTCAAATATATATTGCATGAATTGTGGTACAAGTTTCTCGCAGAAACCTAAGATCGATTACGAGGAAACATATTCTCCGGTAATGGATGCAATAACGTTCATATATCTAATTAGCATCACAGTATATGAAAAACTCAACATGAGACTAATGGACGTAATGATTGCATACCTATACGGAGAATTAGACGCTGAAATCAATATGAAGATCCCTGAGGATTTAAGTTGCAAGAAACAAAGCCTAGAAGTACACACTCAATAAGATTAATACGTGCGTTGTACGGGTTAAAATAGTTTGGAAGACTGTGGTACAACCGTTGAGTGAATATTTGTTTAGAGAATGTTATAAAATGGATCCCATATGTCCTTGTGTGTTAATAAAGAAATCCCTGAATGGATTTGCCATAGTAGCAGTGTATGTTGATGGCGTCAATATAATCGGGACTCTGGATGAGTTCAAAAAGGCTGCTAACTATTTGAAAAAAAGAATTTGAAATGAAAGACATAGGTAAAACTAAGTTTTGTCTCGGTTTGCAGATCGAGCATATGGAGAGTGGATTTTTGGTTCATTAATCCAATTATACTGAGAAGCTCTTGAAGAGATTTAGTGTGGATAAATGTTATCCATTAAGTACACCTATGGTCGTTCGGTCTTTGGATATTGAAAGAGATCCATTTAGATAAAGAGAAGAAAACGAAGGTATTCTTGGTCTTGAAGTACCATATTTAAGTGTCATTGGGGCATTACTGTACTTAGCATAGTGCACTGGATCTGGCATAATATTTTTTGTAAATGTATTTGCTAGATATAGTTCTGCACCTACTCGTAGACACTGGAATAAAATTAAACACATACTGAGATATCTTCGTGGAACTATTGATTTGAAACTATTTTACTTTTGTGATCAAACTAACTTGATTGGATATGCAGATTCGGGTTATCTTTCTGACCCACATAAGGGTCGTTCACAATCGGGTTATGTTTTTATGAGTAGTTAATGTAAAACCATATCTTGGTGTTCGACGAAACAAACTTTGGTAGCTACCTCCTCAAATCATTCAAAAATTCTAGAATTACACGAATCTAGCAGGAAATCAAAGTGGAGTAAGTTCGATTCAGCGACAACCTTGCAAACCTCTTCATCAAGTTACACTACCAAAGTCAACCTTCCAAAGTTGGTTCACGGGATTAGATTTCGAAGGCTTCATCAAACATATTGTGAAGTGATGTAATTAATAGGGGAGTTTTTCTTTTGTTGAATAATGTGATTACGAGGAGGGTAATTCTAGGTTGACATCCTGAAGTATGTCAAGCATCCTGAAGTATGCCAAGCGTGTTGTAATCATTTTCCGTATTGGATTAGTTTTTTTTCCACTGGGTTTTCCTACCAAAAGGTTTTAATGAGGCGACATGATACGCGTTCGCCATTGTTTCTGAAGAACATTATAATTGGTGGATATCCATGAGGGAGTGTTATGAGATTGACTTTACGTGTGGCTGTCCACCGTCCAATCCCCTTTTGGGATTTAGGGTTCCCCATGGTTACTTGGGCCCTAAGTTTATTCACCATATAAATAATATATGGCCGTAGGGGTGAGGGCATGGTTTTCGACTATCTATTCCTCCTGTCTCACAAGTCATAACAAAGTATACATTTTGATTCCCTTGTTTTTTTTTTTGAAATCAAATGGGGGGGGGGAGGGGTATTCGCTTATTTAGTAATAAGCGCTAAGAACCAGGCCCCCAGTCCTCATTTATAACCAATTAGTCTCAAAATTTCGGTGCCAAAATTTCGAAATTTCTCGAAATTTCGACGATATTTCTGTGTATCAGTGTCTTTTGGTTCGATATATCTCGGTATTTTGCGCCGACGAATATATTGTGCGAAATATCATGAAATATCGCAATTCTTCGTGATTTTTGTGTCGTTCGAGACAACTGAGGGGATTTCGTGCAGAGGTTTTGGAAAACTGAGACATTTCACAAAATTTTGCTAAATATATCGAGATTTTGATCCTTGACCATCGCGGATTAGTAGTTTCTTGTTTCCTGGCCAAGGCCTCCCACCGTCGTTGCTGGGGATGGTAATTGGTCCGGTTTGGTATGGGTCAGCCCTATCCTGAGTCCGTCTTGTTAAGGAATGCCTTGTCCCAAACCTATGTTGGATTCGGAGTGAAAATCCCTAACCATCCCATTTGTCTTAGCCAAAACACCAAATCCGTCCCATCTTAAGTTTTTTTTTTGTACTGAACGAATCGAAGCGAGTTGGATTGGGTTTGAACTAAAGTGCTGTCCCATCCTAAGTTTTTTGGACCGGATGAATCGAAGCGAGTTGGAATGGGTTTGAACTAAAGTGATACACTAAACATTATAGGTACTAAGTTCATTTTAACTAAGAAATTGTCAAATTATTCACTTTTTCTTGAAGAATATATTTATGTAAGGAAATTTCTGGTCTATGGCATTTGCAACAAATATTAATGAATGTGTTAATCGATATATGTATATGTAATCGGGTCAGGTTCGGGGTGGGGTAGGCTAAACCCGACCTCGTCCCAAACCTGATATGTTTTTTTCAAACAAACTCAAACCCACCCAAACCCATTTAATTCCATCCCAAACCCGCTCATGTTGGGTCGGGTAACTCGCTTAACCTGTTTAATTGCCATCCCTAGTCATTGCCGCTCGCCCGTCGTCGTTGCCATTCGGCGGTCACTAGACCATTAGCTCTTCAACCCGGTCATTAGACCACTAGCTCGTCAACGATGCTGGTCGTTCGTCTGCGCTGGCTGCCCGCTAATCTTCGTAGTCCACTGTCGCCTACCATTGTTTTGTCGAACGTTGCCGCCAATCGTTGTCTGCCGTCGCCGATTGCCAATGCCCGCTATATTGCATGCATCAGACAACCGAGTGCTGCTGACCACAACAACTTGATGCGTTGGGCTCGATTTTCTGCATCAAACAGTCAAGTATCATTGCCTGCATCAGACGGCTAAGTGCTACTGATCGCACCAGATTCCTAAGTGCAATAATACTTAAACATATATTAGCTTATGTATGTGCGATTCATCCCATCAGTTGACTGAGTGCGCTAAAGCCGCTAATAGATAATAAACCCATTAGTTTATCTCTGTGGGGTGTCTGGGTCACTTTTACATAACAATGATTTTAGGGAAGAGGGTGGAGAACTGAAGCTTCCCTTTTTATTTAAGGCGCCGTAAAACATGCAGAACTGAGAGGACACACAAAGTGCTCTTTTTGTTATAGGAGTGTAGATATTGTCATCCTTTTATCGAGCATATGATGCATTGCAAAGAGTATAGTTAGCACTTCAATTATGGATACCGCCCTTCCTTCAATTATGGATCCCGCCCTTTATCCAGTGGCACAACATGCCAATTGCTTTCTGATATTAGGGAGTTTTTCAAATTCTAACAAATTGTTAATAAAACTATGACACATTCTTCTTTCTCCTGATTAAGCTAATGCCAATCCTTTCCTTCTTTAGTTACTTACATATATCTGTTTACATGATACCTTATTTGTTTTTGGCACCATAGATACTGTGCCCTGCACAAGCTACAATACATGCACCCCCCCCCACCGCACCCCTGTTTTTTTTTGCTCTAGACCTTCTGGTTCTTACTTTACATATGAAAATTTGTTAAATTAGAAATCATATCCATGCGTTGTCCTTTGTGATCTTTGACTACTTTGATGATGAAATATTTGCTTGTTATATTTCCACAGGTACTAGAAGGTGTCATCAAGTATAGATGGAATGCTTTACCAGTTGAACAGCGCGATGGAATTAAGAATTACATATCTGATCTTATTGTACAGGTAGAGAATTATCTATTGCAATGTACTTCTAACAGTTATAGTTATGTCAGCCGACGTAACTGTTGACACCTAGAAATTCCATTATTTCTTACTTTATGTGATACTGTCTTTTCCTCACTGTTGCTTATTTATATCATCAGCTTTCTAGCAATGAAGGCTCTTTCCGGCTGGAGAGGCTGTATGTCAACAAGCTCAATATCATATTGGTTCAGGTAAAGATCGACCTTCATAGTTTGCAATATCTGAACTTCCTACGTCATTTTTCATTTTATATTCTTCTACAATGAACTTTTATTGGCAACTCCCCAACTTTTGGTCTCATGCTTAGGTCTTTTGCCATATGCTGCATACCCTGTTTCAGAATGGGTTACTTTACATCACTTGGCATGAGTTGATTTTGTATGCTTGTTTGAGCTACTTTCAGTGTGTTCCATATGTTGAAACAGGTCCTAAAGCATGAATGGCCAGCCAGATGGCAATCCTTCATTCCTGATCTTGTTGCAGCGGCAAAGAGTAGCGAAACCATTTGTGAAAATTGCATGGCTATCTTAAAGGTATTCATTTTTTCAGTATTCAGGTCTGCTTGTCCATTTTAGAAGCAGGCTTTGGCTATGTATACATAATCGTTAGTTCTGCAGCTTCTTAGTGAAGAAGTTTTTGATTTTTCAAGAGGAGAGATGACTCAGCAGAAAATTAAAGAACTTAAGCAGTCATTGAACAGGTATATGAGTTTATGAAGTTTTTGCTTTTAATTTGTACTTTAGGTAACCATTATTCATTCTTGTTTATTGAAAGTGTTCCATGAAGATACGAGGTCAATGTGAATGGAGATGAATACTAGTTTATTCCTTCAGTATTTGAATTGTTGTCTGAAATCCTATACGAGGCAAAACATTCTATAGCTCACTTCTATTGATTGTTCTGGGATGATAAGTGTGCTGCTTCATGTTCCTGGTAGTACATAGATGAAATGGCACAGCTTCTTATGGTTATTTATGGAAAATAAGTCTTTGTAAGGTGGTTTTGGTGAAAGAAAAATTGACAGCCTTTTGCTTAATCTTGAAAAGTAGTGCTTGCAGGCTGCTGAGCAATAGCAACTTAAACAACAAACACACATTAGATAGATAGATAGAGAGCGAGCTGAAGGGAGGGAGCTTTCATACTCTTCCTAAAAGAATTTAGCAAAAAAGCTAGATTTTGTTGATGTCTAACGTGGCTACAATTGATGGTGGTCCTATCCATATATAAGACCCTTTTAATTCTAACCAAGACTCAAACATTGAAAGAAAAACTAGTAAACCTAATACAAAGAAATATCTCTGTTACGAACCGAGAGAGAGAGAGAGAGAGAGAGAGAGAGAGAGAGAGAGAGAGAGAGAGAGAGAGAGAGAGAGAGAGAGAGAGAGAGAGAGAGAGAGAGAGAGTAGCTATGTCTAACTATCGATCTCCTCCCCCCGTCCCCTCAAATCCATGGTGGATTAAACATTGAGAGTTTGCGAACAAGAAATTGAAATCGGTAAGTCGAGTGTGACTTAGTGAAAAAGTCAGTGATATGTTCTGTAGAGGAGGCATGAGAAAAAGAGAGTTTGGTTCAGATAGTGTTGAACAAATTGCCAATCAATCTCGATGCGCTTCGTCCTCTCGTGGAAACCGGGTTGCTAGTAATTATATGTCACTCCGTTTGTCGCAGAGAAAAGCTGTGGCCACAAGATCTCAACTCTTACATTCCGAAGGAGACGCCGCAGGTGAAGAGCAATGCGGAGATGGCGAGCCAAGGTGTCGTAACAACCAGTGTTATTAAAGGCGCGCGCCTAGGCTCACCCCCTGCGTCTCAAAAAGCACAAGGCCAGGCTCTGTTAGAAAGGCGCGCGCCTAGGCTCTAGGCACAAAAAAGGCGCGCCTAGTTGAACCATGTGTAATTATGTGCTTGCAATTGATATTTTTGGCAATATGATTAAGTTATTAAATAGATTTGATTCATGATTACAGTAGTCTGAGTATTGGTACATTGATTGAATATTATTTACATTCAAAATTATTTGTTATAGTTCTTAGGTAGGATCATATGAGCAATTGTGGCCGGGTTGGATTTGATGACTTTGATATTATTTCAACTATTACAAGATTCAATGAATTTTCTTTTCTTTCTTGATTTGCACATTTCATACTGATTTAGAAGCATGTGCACAAGCACACAGATGAAGTAACACATTCAATCATTCGCTATTTATTTTTTGTTTGCTATAATATCACATTTGATATCTTATAACTGGTTATTGAATTTGAACTATACATATTTGAAGATTTAATATATTTTAAATGGCTTATTTAGAGCCGCAATTCAAACCAACAAGGTAACATTTGTGTTGTTGCAACAACGATCTATCCAATTTATCTTTTGTCTTAAGATTCATTTTCTTAGTTTAGTTATGCATGTTTTGAATATATATATATATATATATATATATATATATATATATATATATATATATATATATATATATATATATATATATATATATATATATATATATATATATGCGCCTTACTTCAATCAGGCGCGCGCCTTGAATTGCGCCTTGCGCCTAGGTTCTAGGTGACCTTTGCGTCTCATGTGCGCCTAGAGCCTTTCAGAACACTGGTAACAACGATATCCCTTGTGCTCAGAAGTCAGATCTAATCCCCAACAAATACACTTGGCTAGCATTGCGGATAGCTTTGTGTGCTCTCGGATTGCCCTATGTGCATCTGAAGGTGCGGGGCATGCTGTAGGCAGGCGGGAGGAGTAGTGGGTAAGTGAAGGTGCTCGAGATGGTACAATCCGTCGATCTTACTACCATCTCTAATCCCCTGACATGTACGTGTATCTTGTACAACACAAGAAGAAAAGGTAAATACGATAATGTAACCAGAATTACAGAGACTACTAATAAAAATGAGATTCATGCAAAGTTGAGAGGCATGCAAAACAAAAGGCTCCCTGTGGAATCTGAGGCGACGGTGACGGACTCTGACTGTGATAGCCAAGAGTGAATTATCTGTAGTGTGGATCAGAGGGATGCGAGTGCTGGAGAGTAGGTCGTGAGAACAATGTGGTATGGAGTCGTTGTGGGAGGCCCCAGTCCATGATCTAGGTCGTAGTTGTGCTTGCAATGGTAGACATGACCGAGAGGACGGAGGAGTTGGAGACAAACTACTGCAGAAGAAGTTGGCTAAGTCGCTGCTCGAGGCTCTGTAGGCGGCCTGGCAGAGGAAGTGCTACTAAGATGCGCAGAGAAGGGGTGGCATCGGTGGAGGCCGCATTAGGACGGCCATGGCGACTGCAGCCTCGTGGTCCTTTGCGTTTCTTGGGATGTAGCACCCGCACCCAACAAGAATCTATCAGGTACCCCGACTTCTAGTAGTGATCGCATATGGGCTAGATCTGTCAATGGATCGGATTCGGATCAGATTAGGGCTATTAGGCTATATCCAAATTCAAACCGTTAAGTAAATGGGTTATCATATTCATATTGTTATCGGATATCCGATCAAAAAACCCAATCAATATCCGTTTCAGTACGGATTGGATCGTATTCAGATCGTGTACAATAGTACATCGGATGGTTGTGATATCGTTGAGCATCGAATCCATAGAAGAATAGTCGATTCCGAACTTGGAACTCGGAAGGACCATGATAAAATCAGAGTCTGGATCGAGGGACCATGAGAATCTTTTTTATATTAACCTTTAGGGCCTTATATCTAAATCGGATCGGGTTCTTAACGGATCGGATCGGCCTAAATCCATATCCAATTTATTTAGTAAACGATTATCGGATTTAGACCAATATCGGATTATCGGATCAAAAAAACCTATTCATATCCGCCTTAACGGATCGTATTCGGATCAAAATCCGGTCCATTGACATGTCTAATATGGACAGGGGACAAGCATCGTCAGTCGACCGAGGAAGAGCAATTATAAGGACACCCTCAAAAGCTAGAGGATATAGATACCCGACGAGTGGCCATAATGCTCATACGAGTCTCCCCGGCCACGAGATTAACAATAACAACATCTGGACGTGGCAGAGGATCATGATGGATCAGTTGCTCAACAAGCAGTGCAAACTCTGGGCGGAGAGTCATGAGTAACTGATAAAGCTGTCGGCGCTTGCGAAAGCACTGATACTCATAAAATCGTGAAGCATTAGGATGTGGCTCCATCATCTGCAGTTTACGCCAATATTTCCTCATGAGATAGTGAAATTGGTGGATCGTTCGCTCTTCTTGCTGAGCGACCTGTGCTTGTGAGAGGAGTTGGTACTCACGAGACCGCACTCGTCTCGACAAGCTGCTCGATGAGATGTGCCCTGAGCTCGGCTACCATGGTGTAGTGGATGAGATCAACACTGAGGGAGCGATCAACATAAGAGCCGCAGGCACAAACATGTCGATCCCACTTCCTCCTAGCGGAGTAGGCATCGCCAGAGGTTGCTGAGGTGACACCTGGACTCTCAGTAGAGAAAGGTGCCGGCGTCGAGCCATCAATGTTCCCCACAAATCGCGGTCGACAAGGGCGCTCTAAATTGTGGCGAACCAAGCTGTTCAATCACTGAAGTACTCGAACAAAGAAGTAGCCAGATGATCCATCTAAGGAAGGAGGTGTCAGGATCGGGTTGTGGTATCGCGATCGAGATTCGAGAGGAGACTGACGGGCTAGGAGGACCATGGGAGAGGAGGTTGCAGGAGTGGAGAGGTTGTCGTCGAACGTGGAGAGCGGAGTAAGCAACGCGGGGATGCTGAAACGTCTTGCATCGAGACGAGGTCGACGATGGAGCGACGCGGGAGAGGCAGTGTAATACCCCGAGAATTTTAAATCTATTTATTAAATATTTTTGGATATATTTAGTGAGAAAAATCTTGTTAAATAATAAATTTATCTTATATGATCATAAAATTATAATTCTAAGATAACCAATGCATATGACTCGTTGATCCGGCCAATTTCATATATAGAAGTATAGCATTCTAATATCATTTGCTATAAAAATAAAATAAAGTAAAGATAAAGTAATAGCCAAGGAGGGGTTTTGATCACATGACCTCAAAATAAACCCAAGCCTTAACCATTCCCTTATAACCTGAATAGTGACAATATCTAATAAGACAAACTTAAAAGAGTTGAAAGTATCACTAACACTCCTTTTGAACCGAAAAGGGTCATTCCCATTCTTCAGGTCAACTGAAAAAGGGTATTTAAAATTATAACCATAAGATTTAATCGACATTTAATTTCTGATTTATTTCACACATAACCCCCTACTTGCTTAAGAATTTATTGGGACTTATGTAGCCATTAACCCTAGTAATTTAATGACCCTTGACTTACTAATAAAACATGTAGTATAAAAGGAGTTTAAGGAGGGGTGCTAACCAACTTATCAACCCTTGCCATTCTGAAACTGAAAACGGTCGAGGCACTTGGGTTCCACCATTAACCCGGTTAAACCTATTTAATAGGGGACTAGTGGGTGTTAATTGTAATTAAGTCTCTTGACCCTTGGTTTTCCAAAGAATGCCTATAAAAGGGATCATTGTCACATCATTTTTGACAAAACCCAAGACCTCCATCTCTCCCTCCCCTTTTACCCAGCCACCTCTAAAAGGGATCATTGTCACATCATTTTTGACAAAACCCAAGATCTCCATCTCTCCCTCCCCTTTTACCCAGCCACCTCTAGCTGCCATCATCAACAACCTCCACCACCACCGCCGCCTCCGACCACCACCACTGCCGGCCACCCCTCGCCGGACCTCCACCTGCCGTCGCCGGACCACCAGCCATCGCCACCCCTCACCGCCGGAACACTACCATCCACCGCCACTATCGCCGGCCGCCTGGCCGGTGCACCGTCGTCGACCACTGTTAGTCGCTCTGATGACTAGTCGCCGACGATCGCAACTGGTTGTCGCCGACCTCGGCCAGCAACCTTGCTGAAGCACCGGCATCGTTTGCTCAGAATCGAGTAACTAGGTTACGAATTTGTCAATCGGACTCAGAATCGAGTTCCGTTTATGACCCTGAACTCTTGACAGCAAGATTAAATTGTTTAGACTAAGGAACCTATGAGAAGGGTAACCTAAATGTTAGGCTTAACTAATAAAAAAAAGGTACATTTATGCGCCTATACCGCATTTAGACCATAAGTCCACCAATTGGACTCGGAAATTGATTCCGATTGCGGCCACATGCTTGTGGCATCAAGGCTTATATTTTTGATCAAGAAATTATAGGATATTACAATAAATATTAATGACTATATTGGTATTCCAGGACAATCAAATTGATGAATCATCTTCGAGGAAAGTCAACGGTCTGTTGAAACCAGGTAGGGGAGTTGATCCTGACTATTCATTTGATTAACATGATATTAGAAATATGATTATTCTAAATATATATTAAGTTGCATTGTTATTATGGAAAGTATGGAAAGATTGACCAATTGTGGGTGTGGAGCTTGCCCGGCTTTGTAGCCAAAATGTCTCTAGGTGTGGGGCGTACCTGGTAAACGTACCTAGGTGTGGGGCTTGCATGCTGCATCCTTAAAGACCCTAGGTGTGGGGCATACCTGGTAAACGTACCTGGGTGTGGAGCTTGCCCGGAAAGACTCTGGGTATGATATTTTATCCCGGGCCGAGGGCCAAAAGAGTATCTGGTTGATCAATACTTTCATATTATATAATGATGTTATTTAATATCCAGAGTCATTATAAGTTCTATACATGTTAATTTCTTGAATAGTTAAGTAAATTATGAACCTACTGAGTCTATGTTGCAAGACTCACCTCCTACAGACCTTGTGGTGGCAAATCCTAACTCTCAAGGACTGAAAAGTAAATCAATGGAGATGACCCTAGTTGGAGATGGAGACCCTCGCTAGGAGCTGTACGTAGAACCCGAAGGCGGGCGAAGTCATAAAGAATGCTTAGTGTTCAAGAATAAATAATTAAAATTTTATTTTCTTTTAGTTATATAAAGACGTTGTAACCGAGAAGTTATTAATACAAAGCTCTGTTCCCGCTAAATTTGTGAGCTTGAAATTTAATCAAGTTGAATCTCTCTTCACACCCCAGTATATTATGGGTTGCCTAAATCTGTAAAATATCTTGGTGTTACAAATGGTATCAGAACCTAGGTAATAGATACTAGGGAGATAGAAAACATAGATTTAGGACATCAGTAAGCTAGTTACTTAACCTAGATGAAAAGTTAGGTTCATTCGAATTAGATGTAATTCTATGTACACTAAATCCTTGATAATTGAGACATTTACAATATAAGACACTTAATGATGCAATACGATGCAATGAGGAGAATGTTTATTAATCAGTTGAGCAGGCAGGGCTTACTACTAAGTATGATGCCGTACGAGAAATCAAATCAAACAAGTAACACAGGCATATACGATGAGAACTAATGTACTAATGCCAGTCACTTTCAGTATTTAGACGATAAAGCAATCCAAATAGTCCTATTGCAATGTCTAGATTAATAGCACTACAGGCAGGTAACCGCTCAATCTCACAGTGGGAAAACAGCCGGCAACGATAATAAACTAGATAACCGATTTGGTGAAACACGAAAAATACCTGGTCGAAGAGAGAATTCCGTAATCCGAGTTGCCGATGATGGCCTGGCACGTATGCCTCCACGCTTCCTCTTCCGAATCGCGGGAGGGGAAGTGATGTCGAGGCCCCTTTGTAGATTCCTCCACGCTCTCTCCTTCCGGATCGGGAGGGGAGAGTTGTTTGTCGAGGCACCCGTCGTCGTCAATGATCACACCGTGATCCTCAGCAAATCCGGCCCGGCACGCAGGACGAGGGCGCCGGAGGTGCGATACCGATCAGGTAGCAGTAGGGGGGGGAAGGGACGCCCGGTCGGGTAGGGACGAACCGGCAGCAGCAGCAGCAGTCGAGGGGAGGAGGGGGATCGGTGGGGATTGGGATCGGGTGTGCAGGAACCGGCGGCAGCAGCAGCAGTCAGGGGAGGAAGAGGGGTTCGGTGGGGATGGGGTCGGGTATGCAGGGAACGGCGGCAGCAGCAGCAGCCAAGGGGAGGAGGGGGTTCGGTGGTGATGGGGGGTCGGGTGTGCAGGGAATGGCGGCAGCAGCAGCAGCCAAGGGGATGAGGGGGGGTTCGGTGGTGCTGGGGGTCGGGTATGCAGGGACCGGCGGCAGCAGCAGCAGCCAACGGGAGGAGGGGGGCCGGGTAGGGGATGGGTCGGCAGCGGCAGCAAGGGGACAGGGAGTCGGATGGTGTTGGGGGTCCGGACGGCAGCAGCCAAGGGAGAGAGGGGATCGGGTGGGTCTTGGCAGGTGGGCAGCGGCAGCTAGGGAAGGGGAGGCCGGCGGCTAGGTGAGGGAGAGGGATAGGAGAGGGACAATTAGGGTTTCCAGTTTTAGGGTTTCACACGCCTAATACTGGACCTAGGGTTTCACACGCCTAGGGTTTGGGTTTGGGTTTCACACACCTCGCCCTGAATTCGCTCAACACAATTGCAGAGGAAAACATAAAAATTTTATTATTCATCGATCCCATTACATGTCCAGGGGCAGGCCTATATAAAGGCTGCGATAAACAGAAGAAAATCCCTGACAACTGAGGTGGGACTAAATAACATAATGCAAAGCAAAACAAATAAAAACGACTACACGATCATCATCAACGGTGCTGGCTGTCTGATCACAGCCACAAGCTCAGGTGGCGCCTCCTGCGCTGGTACACGCGCCAGGGACGCTGCTCGATGTCCTCATCATTCTCCCGGGGTGGGAGAGAGCTCGACTCCGTCGAGTAAGGCTCCGTGCGGCTTTCGTATAGCTCCAGCAAGTCCGGGTCAAGCCGTTGTAGTTCTTCTCGTTCCATCCACGTATCCTCAGATGGGGGTTTTCCGCTCCAGCGAATCAGGTACCTCCGAGTTCCACCGTCTTTACCAGAGACGATCTCGTCATCTAGAATTTTATCGATGCCGTTTGCTGTGGGATATGGGATATTTTGGGGAAGTGGAGGTAACGGGCTGCTCTCAGAAACAGGATCTAGGGTAGGCTCTACCAGAGGATTGCTAGGGTTGAAATTTGGGCCTTTGTAGGCCACTAGATCTTCAACATTGAAGGTCGGACTAATGCCAAAACCCTCAGGGAGGTCAATGACATAGGCGTTGTCATTTATCTTCTTTAGTATCCGGAAGGGGCCGGCACTGCGTGCATGTAGTTTCTTAACGGTCCCTGGTGGGAACCGTTCCGGGCGGAGCCGGACCATCACATAATCCCCTTATGTTAAAAGTTTGAGCTCGTTTTCGGGTGTCGGCTCGTAATTTGTAATCAGCATTGCTCTGCTCAATTTTGTTACTGATTTCTTTGTGTAATTCATGCATATGTGATGCAAATGCAGATGCAGACTCAGAGACTCTATGATGACTAGCCATGGGAATGAGATCTATGGGTTGTCTAGGTTTAAAACCATGGACAATTTCATGTGGACTCATGCCAGTAGTTCTATTGACAGATGAATTATATGCAAACTCAGCTATTGACAGTTTCAGATCCCAACTCCCAACGTGTTCACCCACTAACGTTCGCAGAAGGTTCCCCAAGCTCCTATTGACTACCTCGGTTTGACCGTCGGTTTGGGGGTGGAAGGCCGTGGAAAATTGGAGCTTTGTTCCTAACTTATGCTAGAGAGTCTTCCAGAAAAAACTGGTAAACTTGACATCTCGATCCGAGACGATGGTTTTGGGCAACCCATGTAACCTCACGATGCCCTCAAAGAAGATTTTCGCTACGTGGGATGCATCGGAAGTTTTTGAGCACGGAAGGAAATGAGCCATCTTAGAGAACCGGTCTACCACTACCAAGACCGAGTCATGTTTACGCAGGGTTTTCGGGAGGCCAAGTACGAAATCCATACTGATGTCCTGCCAGGGACAGTTAGGAACTGGGAGAGGGGTGTACAAGCCAGTGCTCTGCTTTCGCTGTTTGGCCAGTTGGCAAATATGACATCTACCCACATGTCTGGCGACATCACGTTTCAGGCTCGGCCAGTAAAATCGACATTCAATGGCTTCGATGGTCTTGTTAACGCCGAAATGGCCAGCAAGACCACCCGCATGCAGCTCCCAAATAAGGAATTCGCGAAGGGATGTTCGGGGAATGCATAGTCGACGACCACGGAAAAGGTACCCGTTTTGCATGAGGTATCCATCTATTTCGTGAACTGGGTCGTCGATTAGTGCCACATAGACCTCGCCGAAGTCGGGACAAGATTCGTATTCGGCCTTCACTCTTTCAAAGCCCTCGACCGAAGCGGTCAACCTAGACAGGACGAACATGCGACGACTAAGGGCATCGGCCGCTTTGTTTTCTACTCCAGCTTTATGGCGCAGGGTGAAGGTGTAGTCCTGGAGGAACTCGACCCAGCGACCATGCCGTGCGTTAAGCTTTTTCTGGGAGTAGATGTACCGAAGGGCTTCATGATCAGAATAGATAACGAATTCTTGTGGCAGTAGGTAGTGTCGCCAGTGGCGAAGCGATTGAATCACCGCATAGAATTCTTTATCGTACGTGGAGTATCGCTGTCGCGCTTCGTTCAGCTTCTCGCTAAAATATGCGACAGGATGACCCTCTTGGGAGAGAACGCCCCCAATGCCGATTCCGGAGGCGTCGCAAGCGACTTCGAAGACTTTGGTGAAATCTGGGAGGCGCATCACAGGGGCCTCAACCATTCTTCTTTTGATTTCCAGAAAGGCCCTAGTGGCCGCACTCGTCCACTCGAACTCGCCTTTCTTCAGACAGTCGGTGATTGGGGCCGTGATGGTACTGAACCCCTTAATGAACCTCCTATAAAAGGTGGCAAGACCGTGAAAGCTTCGGACATCCCGGATATTTTTGGGTTCAGGCCATTCTTCAATTGCACGGACCTTCTCGGGGTCGGCGGAGACCCCGTTGACCGACACGACAAAACCAAGGAAGTGGACTTCCGTGGTGAGGAAGGTGCACTTTTTGGGATTGGCGAACAGCTCTTCCTTTCTTAGCACAGTGCAGACTTGCCGTAGGTGGTCTAAGTGCTGCGCTCGGGACTGGCTATAAATGAGTATATCATCAAAGTACACCACCAAGAATTTTCCCATAAAAGGGCGGAGTACTTGTGTCATGACTCTCATGAATGTGCTCGGTGCATTGGTCAGTCCGAACGGCATAACCATCCATTCGTACAGTCCGTCTTTAGTCTTAAAAGCCGTCTTCCACTCATCCCCCGGGCGAATGCGAATTTGGTGGTAGCCACTCTTCAAGTCAACTTTGGAGAAGACTGTGGCTCCAGACATTAGGTCTAACAGATCATCTAGACGAGGGATAGGAAAACGGTATTTGACCGTGATTTTGTTGATAGCGCGGCTGTCTACGCACATGCGCCAAGTTCCATCCTTTTTTGGCGTAAGCAGAGCTGGAACCGCGCAAGGACTCATACTCTCTTTGATGAAACCCCTTTTCAGTAAATCATCGACCTGCCGTTTCAGCTCGGCATGTTCTGTAGGGTTCATTCGGTAGTGGGGCAAGTTGGGGAGGCTAGCTCCAGGGACCAAATCGATGGCGTGTTGTATGTCACGCATCGGAGGTAATTGGTCTGGGAGGTCCTCGGGGAAGACATCGGCAAACTCTCTCAGGACTGGGGCAACCTCTAGGGGAACAACTTGGGTGGACTCTCTAGGAACTTCCCGGGCTGCAAGGATCATGATCGGGGCCCCTTTTTCCAGCTCGAGGCTTAATTCTTTGGCCCCGATAAGACTGACGTTGCTGATTTTCTTCTTGGAGGTGGGCTGTTGCGCAGGCTGACCACTCTTAGGTTGAGAGGGTAGCAACTTAATCTTCTTTCCTTCATGTTCAAACATGCACATGTTGGATCGGCCGTAGATGAGAACATCGTTGTCGAAGAGCCAGGGCCGTCCTAGTATAACTTGACCCACATCCATGGTCAACACATCACACCAGATCTTTTCCTGGTAGGCATTGAAGTTTATGGGGACCAAACATCTCTGTTTGACCTCCATTGCCGTAGAATTGATCCAGGAAACTTGGTAGGGTCGGGGATGGGGGACTGCCTTCAATCCAGTCTTGGAGATCACGGCAGACGAAACTGCGTTAACGCAGCTTCCACTGTCGATGATCACCTTGCAGTTCTTTTCTCCGATCCGAGTAAAGGTGTGAAAGATGTTGGTACGCCTCCAATCATCTTGTTCTTTGGGTTGGGACAATGCGCATCGAACAACGGCCAGCTCAGTGGGGGCCGTGCGCCTAAGGCAACCTAGGGTAACGTCATCACCCTCTTCATCAAAGTCTCCTTCATCATCGTCAGCTTGGTAAACAAACCCATCTACGTCTGTCTCCAAAACTTCAACAGGTGTGCCGTCAATGATGTTGATTTTGACGGGGCTAGGGCAGTTCGCAGCCACGTGCCCATAACCCTGGCACTTGTAACATTTGGTGAGGGGGCTAATTTTGGAAAAGTCCCTCTCGGGGCCTTTACCACGACTGTCCCTTTCGTTGTTCCGACTCGTGGAGTCTGTCCTGGGTTGGGATTGGTTGGGATTGGGCCGACTTGGAAAATTGCTCGAGGAAGGACGTGGGGCGTGATTTCGGGAATCTTGGCCCCGATGAGACTGGGTGGACCTAAAGCTATCGAGGTCTTGCACTAACGCGTAGGCCCTTTCCAACTCTGTAACATCACGAGCGAGAAGCTCGTTTCTCAGGTCCTCTCGTAAGCCTGACCGAAAGCGGGACAAGATCTGAACAGGGGTCTCAGTCCCTAGGACGTTGCAGCGGGTCAAGAACTCGTCAAACTTGGCGACGTAGTCTCTTGCTGACTTGTTGCCTTGGGTGAACTGATGCCACTGATCTAGGAGACGCGCTTGGTAGGACGGTGGCACGTATTTCCCCTTCAGCTCGTTTTTCATGGCTACCCAGGTGTCGATGGGATCTTGGGTTCGGGCCACTCTCAGGGCTTCAACGTTCGTCCAGTATTGACTGGCGGGGCCACTGAGTTTCATTGCAGCAAAACGGACCTTTCGTGGCTCCGTTAATGGGTACCAGGCAAAATACCGGTCCATGGATTGGAGCCAGTCTAGGAAGAATTGGGGATCATGCCGACCATCAAAAGCGGGTACTTCTAGCCTAATGCTCCGGAGATATTGCTCATCCGGATCTTGATGGTTCTGCCAAGGTGGCCGAAAATCTTGAGGGTCCACGGGTGGGGGAGTTCGAGGTGGGACTTGATCCAGACGGTCAAAGCGGGCATTGGTATCGCGCTGGTAAGCAGCGAAGTTTAGGTTCATGGTGGCAATACCCTGAGCTAACTCAGCGAGTGTCCTAGCTAGGGCGTCGGGATCCATAGTGCAACTGTCGGACTCGCTAGACTCTCCTAACAGATATGGCCTACCGTTACGGGTTGGCATGCACACACAATGATAACTAATGCAGAGGAAGTAATGACAGATACGAAATGCAGGTTTTTATCTCATAACCATGCTCTGATACCAAAAATGATGCAATACGATGCAATGAGGAGAATGTTTATTAATCAGTTGAGCAGGCAGGGCTTACTACTAAGTATGATGCCGTACGAGAAATCAAATCAAACAAGTAACACAGGCATATACGATGAGAACTAATGTACTAATGCCAGTCACTTTCAGTATTTAGACGATAAAGCAATCCAAATAGTCCTATTGCAATGTCTAGATTAATAGCACTACAGGCAGGTAAGCGCTCAATCTCACAGTGGGAAAACAGCCGGCAACGATAATAAACTAGATAACCGATTTGGTGAAACACGAAAAATACCTGGTCGAAGAGAGAATTCCGTAATCCGAGTTGCCGATGATGGCCTGGCACGTATGCCTCCACGCTTCCTCTTCCGAATCGCGGGAGGGGAAGTGATGTCGAGGCCCCTTTGTAGATTCCTCCACGCTCTCTCCTTCCGGATCGGGAGGGGAGAGTTGTTTGTCGAGGCACCCGTCGTCGTCAATGATCACACCGTGATCCTCAGCAAATCCGGCCCGGCACGCAGGACGAGGGCGCCGGAGGTGCGATACCGATCAGGTAGCAGTAGGGGGGGGAAGGGACGCCCGGTCGGGTAGGGACGAACCGGCAGCAGCAGCAGCAGCAGTCGAGGGGAGGAGGGGGATCGGTGGGGATTGGGATCGGGTGTGCAGGAACCGGCGGCAGCAGCAGCAGTCAGGGGAGGAAGAGGGGTTCGGTGGGGATGGGGTCGGGTATGCAGGGAACGGCGGCAGCAGCAGCAGCCAAGGGGAGGAGGGGGTTCGGTGGTGATGGGGGGTCGGGTGTGCAGGGAATGGCGGCAGCAGCAGCAGCCAAGGGGATGAGGGGGGGTTCGGTGGTGCTGGGGGTCGGGTATGCAGGGACCGGCGGCAGCAGCAGCAGCCAACGGGAGGAGGGGGGCCGGGTAGGGGATGGGTCGGCAGCGGCAGCAAGGGGACAGGGAGTCGGATGGTGTTGGGGGTCCGGACGCCAGCAGCCAAGGGAGAGAGGGGATCGGGTGGGTCTTGGCAGGTGGGCAGCGGCAGCTAGGGAAGGGGAGGCCGGCGGCTAGGTGAGGGAGAGGGATAGGAGAGGGACAATTAGGGTTTCCAGTTTTAGGGTTTCACACGCCTAATACTGGACCTAGGGTTTCACACGCCTAGGGTTTGGGTTTGGGTTTCACACACCTCGCCCTGAATTCGCTCAACACAATTGCAGAGGAAAACATAAAAATTTTATTATTCATCGATCCCATTACATGTCCAGGGGCAGGCCTATATAAAGGCTGCGATAAACAGAAGAAAATCCCTGACAACTGAGGTGGGACTAAATAACATAATGCAAAGCAAAACAAATAAAAACGACTACACGATCATCATCAACGGTGCTGGCTGTCTGATCACAGCCACAAGCTCAGGTGGCGCCTCCTGCGCTGGTACACGCGCCAGGGACGCTGCTCGATGTCCTCATCACTTAATCTAGAGAAAAAAGTAGATATATCGACTGGAATGTTGCTTACGATAATCTTCTATGTATAGATGCATCGAATGTTAGACTTATGAAAACGTATAATTTAGTCACTAAGAACTAGATCATATAGTAGATACGCATAAACCTAAATTACGATTCTAGTTATGTGTTCATAATAACATTAAAGACTAAAGTATAGGCAATTAAAAAAAAAAAAACAAAGGTATGTGATCGATAAAGAAGAATTAGAAGTTAGGCAGACATATATGTTAAGAAAGCTTTCTTAAAAATTAAACAAAAAGTCTAGGGTGACTGCTCCCCAAACTCCAGACCTTAAACTGGTAACACTTTCGATTATTTTAAAACATAATTACTCTTAGTCGTCATAACCTTGGACTCTTTTTGAACCAGTTCAGTGAGGAGTCACAACTCAAAAGAAAAGAAAATAAAGTAACAAAAACTTAAGCTAAGACCTTCACCTTGTTAGCACAAGGTGGTAAAGATGTTAATGGTACGATATATGGATTTTAAATTTAAGTTTTCTTATGTCAGGGACTAAAACGCTTTTCCCATGCTAATCAACTTGCCCAAAGGGTAGAACATTACCGATAAGTTTATGGTAGCACAAAATAGTAATGGTCATTGAGTAGCAAATCAGTGGGTGCAAAAGATTACTAATTGAATTCAGTTGAAATAAGTTATTCCACCCGATCTAAAAAAAAAAAGGAATTCGCTAAAATATTTCTCAAACAATATTTTAAAAGTGAACTCAGGACAAGAATGCTTCTCCAGAATAACCTGATAAAAGATGACATTGGAAACTATAGACCCACCAGGATAGCATAACAAAAATAAGATAAGTACTAGATTTTTATGCAAGGGTATTGACCTATGTACAAGAAATTGAAGTTGCTTCAAATATTAATACCTTGTTAGGTCTATAACATTTAGGATCAGAGATGATCATCGTGCCTCGTAATCAAGTTCGAAGGAAAGGGTTACCTAGGAAAGGGCTACCTGGGATTATGTGGAGCCATCCTTTAGTGGGGAAAAAGGGCTACTAATTTTCAGCATGCAGACACTTAGAGTGGAGCCACCTAGAACATCGATTGCGGAAACATGATGGTTTGTCCCTACCTTGAATGATCAGATCTAACGGGAAGAATTCGATAATTTTTACAATTCTTTGGGATGAAAAAATAATAATAATAAAACATTGTAGATTCATCAACAAAAGCATATTGAGTAAGAACTAGACCCTTTTAATTTTACTCAAGGATATCAAACTATACTCGAGAAAATGAGTCAACTCGAGCACTTCCAAATTTATTAGAATAATACTGGAATTCAAGAAGCGCAAGGGATTCCAACCTCTAGTATATAGTGGCATGTAAAATATAGTTATTGAAATTCACTTTTGGAACCACCATTAAGAACTATGTGATTGTAGCACTAATAAGTTTCTCATTTTCAGCAGCCACCATAACCAGAGATTTCCGAGGATTGTTTTCAATGGAAATTCTTTAGGGTTGACACGTTGGATGACAAGAAGCTCAAGTTTCTCAGTTGGATTACAATCTTAGTGAAACTTTCCAAACTATAGGATTATCATAGAGGATGATTTCCAAATCATCGATTGGTTTCTATCTCTTGATGCTAGGAAGACCCCATGGATAAAATAAAAGACTACTATCAAAATTCTATACTTAGTACTCAACCTTCTGAAATAAAGAGAAAGATTGAAGGATAAATCGTCAAGAAGCTTCAACGAAAGGAGAGGAAGTGCCTGCAAAATATATGTTATGATCTTATAAGAGAGTGGGTAGTTCTAGTACACCAAATCCATGGGAAGATATATTCCCAGGAGTCGATCAAAATTTTGTACAGGGATTTGAAATAGCAACTCTAATTAGGACACGTGGTTCGTGTCTGAAGGTCTCAATTGCCAACAAACTAAAGTAGAACATTGAATAAATGTTACAAACATCTTGTGGCTGAACAAATATAGGAACACATTATTGTGAAATTATATTAAAAAAAAAAAGAGAAGAAGAAGAAGAAGAAGTAATGATATGGTATAAGTCATAGTGAGTTGATTGACAAATTCCACCTACTAACTACTCATCAAAGCCCTGGCTCCACCTAGGAAATCGAGTAACAGAAATATACTTAGGAATTAGGGTCCGATGAAAGAAATAAATACCCTCACATAAATTTCGAGGGCGAAATTTTTATTAGGTGAGGAGGATGTAATACCTCGAGAATTTTAAATATATTTATTAAATATTTTCGGATATATTTAGTGAGAAAAATCTTGTTAAATAATAAATTTATCTTATATGATCATAAAATTATAATTCTAAGATAACCAATGCATATGACTTGTTGATCCAGCCAATTTCATATATAGAAGTATAGCATTCTAATATCATTTGCTATAAAAATAAAATAAAGTAAAGATAAAGTAATAGCCAAGGAGGGGTTTTGATCACATGACCTCAAAATAAACCCAAGCCTTAACCATCCCCTTATAACTTGAATAGTAACAAGATCTAATAAGACAAGCTTAAAAGAATTGAAAGTATCACTAACACTCCTTTTGAACCGAAAAGGGTCATTCCCATTCTTCAGGTCAACTGAAAAAGGGTATTTAAAATTTTAACCATAAGATTTAATTGGCATTTAATTTCTGATTTATTTCACACATAACCCCCTACTTGATTAAGAATTTATTGGGATTTAAGTAGCCATTAACCCTAGTAATTTAATGACCCTTGACTTACTAATAAAACATGTAGTATAAAAGGAGTTTAAGGAGGGGTGCTAACCAACTCATCAAACCTTGCCATTCTGAAACTGAAAACGGTCGAGACACTTGGGTTCCACCATTAACCCGGTTAAACCTATTTAATAGGGGACTAGTGGGTGTTAATTGTAATTAAGTCTCTTGACTCTTGGTTTTCCAAAGAATGCCTATAAAAGGGATCATTGTCACATCATTTTTGACAAAACCCAAGACCTCTATCTCTCCCTCCCCTTTTACCCAGCCACCTCTAGCTGCCATCATCAACAACCTCCACCACCACCGCCGCCTTCGGTCACCCCCACTGTCGGCCACCCCTCGCCGGACCTCCACCTGCCGTCGCCGGACCACCACCAGCCATCGCCACCCCTCGCCGCCGGACCACTACCATCCACCGCCACTATCGCCAGCCGCCTGGTCGGTGCACCGTCGTCGACCACTGTCAGTCACCCTGATGACTAGTCGCCGACGATCGCAACTGGTTGTCGCCGACCTCGGCCAGCAACCTTGCTGAAGTACCGGCATCGTTTGCTGGTGCTCCACCACCGACCAAGCCGAAACGCCGCTCGTCGCTGCCTATGGTGACCAGGTGTGAGCCCCTTACCTCAATTAATAGTTTTGGGCCAAAGTCTATTATTTAAATCAAAAACCCATTCAGAAGTCAGGCCGCGGTCCGTTTCTCTACATTCGGTATTGGGCCAAGCCCAACTATTAATTAAAGGATAAGCTCATTTAATCAGACTTGGGTTGGGTTTAAGCCCACTCAATAAACTAATATTTATGGGCCAAACCAATATTACCACTCTTGAAGCCACAACTGCAACTGGATCTAGAGAGGCAGCCTAGCCAAAATAGGTCAATTTCTCTGGGCACCCCAATATCCTAGTTAAACTTCTTTGAACCATATCTAGGTCATTCGGACTCCGAATGGAGTTCCGTCTGCGGTCATAATCTTCTGAAAGCAAGTACAATCTGATAACATTCAGTAAGATGAGAAAATAATTACTTAAACATTGGGCCTAACATTGGGATAAAATTATATAAATATCCCTCTATAGTAACTAGGTTACAAATTTGTCAATCGGACTTAGAATCGAGTCCCGTTTATGACCCTGAACTCTTGACAACAAGATTAAATTGTTTAGACTAAGGAACCTATGAGAAGGGTAACCTAAATGTTAGGCTTAACTAATAAAAAAAAGGTACCTTTATGCGCCTATACCGCATTTAGACCATAAGTCCACTTATCGGACTCGGAAATTGATTCCGATTGCGGCCACGTGCTTGTGGCATCAAGGCTTATATTTTTGATCAGGAAATTATAGGATATTACAATAAATATTAATGACTATATTGGTATTCCAGGACAATCAAATTGATGAATCACCTTCGAGGAAAGTCAATGGTCTGTTGAAACTAGGTAGGGGAGTTGATCCTGACTATTCATTTGATTAACATGGTATTAGAAATATGATTATTCTAAATATATATTATGTTGCATTGTTATTATGGAAAGTATGGAAAGATTGACCAATTGTGGGTGTGAAGCTTGCCCGGCTTTGTAGCCAAAATGTCTCTAGGTGTGGGGCGTACCTGGTAAACGTACCTAGGTATTGGGCTTGCCTGGTACATCCTTAAAGACCCTAGGTGTGGGGCGTACCTGGTAAACGTACCTGGGTGTGGAGCTTGCCCAGAAAGACTCTGGGTATGATATTTTATCCCGGGCCGAGGCCCAAAAGAGTATCCGGTTGATCAATACTTCCATATTATATAATGATGTTATTTAATATCCAGAGTCATTATAAGTTCTATACATGTTAATTACTTGAATAGTTAAGTAAATTATGAACCTACTGAGTCTATGTTGCAAGACTCACCTCCTACAGACCTTGTGGTGGCAGATCCTAACTCTCAAGGACTGAAAAGTAAATCAATGGAGATGACCCTAGTTGGAGATGGAGACCCTCGCTAGGAACTATACGTAGAACCCGAAGGCGAGGCGAAGTCATAAAGAATGCTTAGTGTTCAAGAATAAATAATTGAAATTTTATTTTCTTTTAGTTATAAAGACGTTGTAACCGAGAAGTTATTAATACAAAGCTCTGTTCCCGCTAAATTTGTGAGCTTGAAATTTAATCACGTTGAATCTCTCTTCACACCCCAGTATATTATGGGTTGCCTAAATTTGTAAAATATCTGGGTGTTACAGGCAGACTGGTTTGGGACCGGACCGACACGGGAGGTGCTTACGTGTCACGGGCCGGTGGATGTAGGATTAGGAGGCTCGACGGGTGGACTGTCGTGAGCGGCATCGTGGAAGACCATCGTGTCGTGGGATTAGGAGGTCCGATACGTACGTCAGAGAGGACCGTAATGAACAGTGTTGGGGAGGACCGGCGTGCCGTGGGATCTGGAGGTGGCGGGCGGCTTCGATCTCTAGTCGGATTCAGACGAGAGAGGCATGGGATTAGAGCTCTGATAGCATGTTACGTACCTAGAGAGAGAGAGAGAGAGAGAGAGAGAGAGAGAGAGAGAGAGAGAGAGAGGCCAATGGGCCATATGTATAGAGTTACATGACTTGTCTCATGGGAGGCTCATATACAGAAGAATAGTGTATAATACTTATCAATACAAGTATGTCTAACAAGAGCTATTACTTATAATTGGATTTTTCTACTTATCTTAATTCTGCTGATTTTTGATTAAATATAGAGCTTGTTTTTTACTTTTTAGTAGGAAAAAGATGATATAAGAGAGGAAGGATTCACCATAAGTATATCCATCAAGCCCATGCCCCATCTACTTGAGGGAAGGTTTCACACCACAAAAGCTCGTGGACTTGTATGTCTCTAAAAGAAACTGAAAGAATATGGTTTCATGGGGAAAGGAGGGATTGCTCTCCTCCTAAGAAGCACTGACACTGGTACGGGGACACGGTTATGACACGACACAGGTACGCCGACACGGCAAATCCTAAAAAAAGAGGACACGAGTACGGCGGGGACACGACAAAATAAATTAATAATTTTTATTTATATTTTATGTGTGTTCATAATTCATATATATTTCAATAACCGAAAAAATCTCATAGAAAACAACTAAAATAAAAATTTAATGCTTACTGAATCGTAGCCATTAGTTACACCCAGCCCGATTGGTGAATCATATACAGCCCTAAATGGCATGGAAAAGAACGACTGTGTTTCAGTTTTGAATTCAACCTATCTGAAAACTCAGAGGATCATATAGGTTAAAGCCAAAACTGAATTGTAACCGTCTGTTACAACCAGCATGACAAGTGAATTATACTCAGGCCCGAATGACATGCAAAAGAACGATTGCGATTCAGTTTTGGCTTCAACCTATCTAATCCTCTAAGGCAGCTTGTGACCCGACCCTATATCGAACAACCCGTCAACCCGCCGTGTCCGGTGCGTCTCCAGCGAGTGTCCGGCTAGTGTCCGACTGTGTCCGGCTCCTGGAACCACATGGAACACGGCACATGCGTGTCCGGTGCGTGTTCGACGAGTCTCGGTGTCCGACAAGTGTCCGACACGGGTACGGGAGGCCTGGGGAAGTGTCCGTGCTTCCTAGCTCTCCTCTCGGGAGAGGAGTCACTACTACCTTCACTTGCGGATGGGTCCCATGGGGTGTGATAATCTGGACTCTCTTTTAGATGAGAGTAAAAGAAGCCCTGCTTTCCCCATATAGTCTCATAATAAAAAGTTTATTGCTGAATCTAAGTAATAAGCCTTATCTTGTTATGGTTAGCCTATTTTTTAATTACTTTTCTACCAAAAGGCCAAAACAACCACTATGATCAAAATTAATTTCATATCCTGAAGTGTCAGAAAAAAATGGATTCATATCTGCGATTGTTGCACTACTTATTGGGAGGCATTTGAGAGAGAGAGAGAGAGAGAGAGAGAGAGAGAGAGAGAGAGAGAGAGAGAGAGAGAGAGAGAGAGAGAGAGAGAGAGAGAGAGAGAGAGAGAGAGGGGGGGGGGTGTATTTAATGGAAGGGTATGCCTCGCAGTGCTTGTGTCAGTTATTGACTCAAAGGGCGATACTCTTCCGCAGGTCAGTTGCTTCAATATTTAGCCGATGGGCCTAATTATTTAAAGCATGGTCCATGAACATGTAATGATTCTTCTATTACTGATTCCCAACCTTATGCCTTATTTCTGTAAGCCTTATGGGTTTATATCTTAGGCTTATGTACTGTTAGCACATTCCTTCAAGATCATTATTTCAAAAGAGCAAAAAAGAGAAAGAAGAAGGAAAGTTTTGTTAAAGGGAACTACATTCATGTGAGACAAATTATATTCTGATACACTAGATTGCAAAACATTCCTTCTTGAATTCATGCCATTATACTAGATAAATATCTGTAACTTATCTTGTCGCTCTTCTTTTTCTTATCTTGAAAGTGTTTATATCTTTGAGTTGGAGTGCGGTTCCTAGTAGTTTTTTGGTGATATTTCTTAGCATTTGTGTTTTCTTGGGTGCCTGTGCAACTCTTGTGAAAGGTCCATACTTACTTTTTTGATAGATAGCCTGGAACTGAACTATATGTGCAATTTCATTTTCGTTTTTTTAGTATTCTTCGTTATTTACTTGCGTCATACCATTTGAAATGTTAAATTACTTATCTCTTCTCATCTCCCTCGCCTCCTTCCTTGTGTCTAATGAAGAATTCTTAGTGCAAAAAATTTCTTTGATTGGTTTGTAATTGCTTTTTGCTTCTCATACCATGTGTATGATATCAAGATATCTGTTTAATTATCTTGTTAATATTTGGTGTTCACCATTTTTAGGCTAACCAAAATCATGTTTTTTCAACAGTGAGTTTCAGCTCATTCACGAGTTATGCTTATATGTTCTGTCAGCATCGCAAAGAACAGAGCTTATACGGGCTACATTGACAACACTTCATGCTTTCCTATCATGGATCCCTGTGGGCTATATATTTGAATCTCCATTGGTTTGTATTTTAATAATATAATCTGTTTCAATTATTTGATGTTTATTATGAACTCATAGGCTCTGACCGATCAATATCTTTAACCTCTGAAGTTCAACCAAGGCTATACAATTAATTCTGTTTATATTGTTTGGCAGCTGGAGACGCTGTTGAAATTCTTTCCCGTGGGGTCTTATAGAAATCTTACCCTTCAGTGTCTAACAGAGGTAAATCTTTGTTGCATTGATCCTTTTGATTATGCCTGGTAACATATTTGTCTGTAATAAATTGATTGTGGTCCTGTCAGTGAACTTTGGTTAACATGTGAACTTTGGTTAAATAATTTGTATGCTGTGTTCAGTTACCATTCCAACACTGTTTCCTTATCCTTTTCATATATGTCCTGCACTATGTCGTGTTTTCCACAGGTTGCAGCTCTTCAGTTTGGTGGCTTTTTTGATATGCCGTTCGCCAATATGTATACTGTTTTCATGGTTCAGTTACAGGTATACTTATTAGGTTCTGTTGGATTATTGGAGAGCTCTTTTGAATATGAACTTTGCTCCCAGAATGTTTCCCTTCCCCCTTTCTTCTTTGTCATAGTAAATCTAAACCCATCTCATATGATGTTTAGACTATTCTCCCTCCCGGAACAAATATCCCGGATGCTTATGCAAATGGTTCCAGTGAAGAGCAGGTACAACCATCTCAATCTATATAAATGATTTCAATGATTTCATGTTCAATTTATGGTCTATTCTGGATTGTCTTTGTTTCATACTGAGTCTAATATATGTCTTACATATTCCAACGAACACATATTTATGCATTTTTCTTATTTGGATAGGCATTTATCCAAAACCTCGCACTGTTTTTCACTTCATTTTACAAGGCAAGTTCTATCTTCCCTTCTCGGTGCATTCCTTGAAATTATATAAATTTATTCTCTCATGATTTGATATGTATGTGATCTATAATTTGTCGAAGGAAATAGGTTACGCATCATATGATGTA
Organism: Chamaelirium japonicum; assembly: GCA_947650365.1. Lineage (NCBI taxonomy): Eukaryota > Viridiplantae > Streptophyta > Magnoliopsida > Liliales > Melanthiaceae > Chamaelirium > Chamaelirium japonicum. The sequence goes on from OX393557.1 coordinate 9,495,088, forward strand.
CAAAGTATCCGTGACTTGAGGGTAGTGACCACAAATATACTGTTATCATACTAGTATACAACTTGCATCTCTGTGAACAAACTTCTAGCTTGTCAAATATACCTCACAACTATATTTACTTTTTATATTTCTCTTGAGATTGATTCTAATTTGAAATTAGTATCTTGCTTGTAACCTTGATTACAAGTTTAATTTGGCTGGAACCATTTCTCAATCATTGGTGAAGAACGTTTGGGACTTTAAATGTGGGTCATCACACACTTATTCCTCACTAAAAATTATTTATCTGAATGGTGTGCAGTCTCATATTCGAGTTTTGGAATCTACCTCCGAGAACAGAGCTGCATTGTTATTGGGTCTTGACTATCTTATTGGTATTTCTTATGTTGACGACACTGAGGTTTTCAAGGTACTGTTGTAATAATATACTTCTTTACATATTGATAAATTAGCTTTACTTATCGTTTTTTGTATGACACGAACTGGCAGGTTTGCTTGGACTATTGGAACTTATTAGTTCTGGAATTGTTCGAGAATCCCTTCAATTTGGATAATCCTGCTGCTGTTGCAAGTGTGATGGGGCTTCAGGTAATTTTGTCCTGATGGTTATTATTCCTATTAAAGGAGTGCGTTACAAAATCTGGTGTTTTAGCTGTCTTTTTGAAGGAATCTGTATATTTACCTTTATGATCAAGACACTATACCACCTATTTGCTCTCTTTTGTCGTAATATCTATGCCATAGAACTATACTTTTAAACTGTGATCAAGAAACTATATGGTTGATACCCCTATGTTGCTCTTTATTGCCATAATAGCTATTCCTTCCTTCTGAACGGCTAGAATATGGTGTCTGGTAAAATTTTATATGTTTCTAAGTTTAATGATTAGGTTGGTTTATTGATATTGGATTCTTCTAAAGATCCCGGTCAATGTCTCCGATGGTTACCTTAAATTGTTAACCTAATAGTGAATGATATGCTAAAATTCTCCAATAGGACTTCTTTTACTCTTTAATGGGATGCGTCGAAAGCATAACACGTTCGTAGCTCCTCTCCACTTCATCCAACTAACTATGATTGTGTTGAATATATCACCATCTCTTCACTCTTTCCTTATCGAATTAGGGTTGTACTCGAAATGTGATTTGAAATTAGGGTCCAATTTGAAAAGTTTTGGCCAAAATGGGTGCATTTTTAACCTGGTCGAAATGGGTGCATTTTTGACCTGGTCGAAATGGAACACCTTGCCAAACTAAAAAATTTGATATTCCATCCACATATCAACCCACCTCTGCCATTTCTGACCTATTCCGTGTATTTCAACCATTTTTTTAATAGGTTTTCGAAAATTTGATTCTTAAGAGAAAAGTAGATCCTCATTCCTCATAGTCCAAGTGTAGCAAACATATGTATAAATTCCCTATATGGACTGTTAAAAGTTGTCTATAGTGATCTTTGTTTATATTTGTAATTAAATTTTCAACACAAGGGTGGAATTTAAGTATCATTGTTGTATCCTTTTTATTTATTCTTAAGGTGGGTATCATTATACATCTCTTGTTGTCTTTTTGCAACTTGCCCATGGCAGGTATTTTATGTAGTGATTGTTCTGTCCATGTTAATCCATATTATATATTCTCTATTTTAAATTTTTTGAAATAAACTTGCACTAGTTTTTGATATTGGATTCCCCCTCCATTTTGATATGTACTTGATAGTTGATCTGTGATCCAATGTTTCTATGCTTTTTTTTCTAGTTTTTGTTTGAACTACAATCATGTAGCTTGATTCAGCAAGCATTCCAACTTTTATGCAATCTTCTAATTCTGTAGGGTTTGATCCCTGGGATGGTTGAAGGTCTTGGTTCAGAATTTTTGCAACGACGACAGCTTTATTCAAGTACAATGTCCAAGTTAAGAATGCTCATGATTTGTCGTATGGCGAAGCCTGAAGAGGTTCTGATCGTCGAAGATGAAAATGGAAATATTGTTCGTGAAACGATGAAAGACAATGATGTCCTTGTTCAATATAAGGTGTGTTGGATTCTGTTACTGGAACAGACATTCTTTTATTTTTGGATCATTTTTGTATGCAATGTTTCTGTATGATATGATACAGGTTGGAATTCTAATTTTCCGGGTGGGTGCATTCCATGCCATTTAATTCTGGATGTTTTTTCCTTGAGGCCTGGCAACCATTAAAAATTTCTTGCTTTTCTATTCTCGATTTAAATCACCTATTTCGTTTGACCCTTTTTACGGGAAATGTGGCTTGGAGGGGTCCTAGTGTTTGTTATATATAATATCAAATACAACCTTATTGGTATTTTTGTAGAGCTACCTGTTTAATCTGGTACTTTTGGAATCTCGATATAAGATGATTAGTTCACTTCGAATTGCCCGTTTGGATGATCTTCAACTTAGCTATGTGCTTTCTAATATGAAAAGTTCATGATGGGAGATTTCATAAGTTATTGAAGAAACTCATAAATTTACTGTGTTTTTTTTTAATAAAATGCATAATGGGAAATTTTGTTAGTGCTTTAAGAAACTCCTAAATTTACTGTTTTTTATAACTTTCTGCTGCTCTCTTTCAGCTTTGTAGCAACCTGCACATGCTTTATTGCTTACCCTTGGTTCATTGTTGCAGATCATGAGGGAAACACTGATCTACTTGTCACATCTTGATCATGATGATACCGAACAACAGGTATAACTTAATCATGAAATATTCTTTTCTTTATTGTAAATGTAGTTTTTTGTAGCTAGAAATAAACATTGTAATCTTCTTATACCATGCCTGTATCTTGGTTAGAAGCTTTCAATGTCTTTGTATCATTAGAAATTTTGGCTGTAGGATTGGTATTATATTGTTGAATAGTAATTGCTGTTATTATAACTGCCAGGCCTTGTCCCATCTATTTGTTCTGGCCTTTGGAGTTCTTCACCTGCCATTCATGTTATCAGCATCTCTGTTATGCAAGCGTTGGGGATAGTAGTAGTAGAACAAGAAGGGGAATACATAGAGTTTTTACAAAAATGGTTAGGGCCTCGTTTGGTTGGAGCGTTTCGGGGGGGAAGTGAAACAAAATCCCTTTCCCTGGCGGGTTTCGTGTTTGGTTGGCCCAACTAGGATTTGGTTTCCGTTCTGTCCGGAGTCGAAAATCCCTCGTGGCAGGTTTTGTAAAACCCTCCCCCCCAGTGGTTTCGTTCCCGTAGCCGGGGAAATGGGTTTTCTTTTGCCTCATAGGAGTAAACCAGTCTTGTTAATGATCAACCTTATGTAATAAATGAAGATTTCTCCATTACTCCATGCTCTTGTTCCTTCCAAATAATATCTATCTTTGGATGGTGGTGAAATGATGGGCAACTTCATTGTGAATGCATTTGCCACCTTGGCTTTGACCGATAGTACTATGCAAAGGTATCATCATGATCAACTTTAGCATGAGCATACCAATAACTTTGTATTGATCATCAAGACCTAAATCTAGGAAAATTTCCTCATTAACACAGCAACGACGAACATCTTTGGCTTTGACTTAGACTAATCTGCTTTTTTTGGATGATTTCTCACTCTCACCTCTAGTACATCCGCATTATCATCAACAATTGAATCTTTGTTTTGCTTCATTTTCTTTTCACATAGGCTCTCACTTGCTATATTAGGATAATCTGTGTCTTTGAAGGCATACTTGTTTGCCTCCTTATTGTGGTCAACATCTCAATCTGTTATTAACGGTTGACCAAACAATATGGGTGTGATTTTCATAGGAATCTGATGCAGACGAGCCATACGTGCAGATTTTCACAGCTGATGACGTATTTTTATTTCCTACGGAGATCCAGGAAGTCGATCGCCAATCCGTCCGCATCATTGGAGAGCTATTTCGATTACCTATGACTTTGGTTTTTACTTTCTATCGATCCGACTGACGGATCTTGAGTTATTTATGTTTTTATTTCTGGTTTGGGTAGGTGCGAGCCATGTTCGCATCCGGTTGGAGCCACAGATGCTGAACTGACTCATTTCTATGTTTGGGTTTTAACCGTAGGATCTTAAGTCGATATTAGATCTCAATGGATGAGATTCAAAGGGAGACAAGAAACCCTAAAACCCTAGCCGAACCCTCCCTCACCTGTCCGTCTCTCTTCTCGCGGCAAGACCCGCACGGACATGCCTCGGGAAGCGTGACCACGCCCCCTTCTCCCTCTTTTCCCGTGCGGATGCGTCTCTTTCTCTTTCTTTCCTTTTTCGTTGTTGTTTCCCTCTCTATAAAGCCTACAAACCCTAATTGAAGAGGGACGATTGATGATGAACTGAAACCCTAGAACGGAGAAGCGGATCGCTTGTTCGGCGCCTTATTCGAAGAATCCTCTGGCTTCTAGTCTTTTTCTTCTCTCCGCAAGGTCCTTCCTCGTCGCCACGCCCTCGTCTACGACTTCGCGGAAGATCGACGCGGAGATCATCCATTCTCCAAGATCAAATCGTCTCGGCTTCTTCATCCTTTTCTTCCGGACCACGCCTCCTCTTCCGCCCATTCATCTACAACAACGGAGCCTTTGATCGCGTCCGGCATTGACCAAAGCACGGTTTGAATCGTCCCTCGATATTTTCATGTGATAAACATCCTTCCAATCCGGCCTATTGCTGAATTTAAATTAGGGTTTCAAAATACTTGGCTTCTGAAGAATCTCATCCATTAGGTTTACTATCGCTTAGATCTATGTTTTATCTTTGAGACTTTGGCTTATATTTGAGATATTGTTAGCCTTTTATTGCTGGAATTTGTTTATTAGATCTGGAATTAATCATTCTCATGTCAGTTTTATTACTTCGTTAAATTAAACTTGTTTGGGCATAATTGGATGATGATCAGGGTTCCCAGTCTTTGCTGAAATTTGAATCAAGACGTGCATAATTCTATTTTTAATTGTTTTAAATTCAGCACTTGAGTTTTTTAGCATCTGCATGCATCAAGTTGGTATCAGTGCGCACTAGTCGTCGCGTTCTTACGCAACGGCCGGTCCTCTTGCATCATTCGCATCATTGTGTGCTTGCTGAATTTTTTTTTTTCCTTTTCATTGTAGTTTTTGTGTTTTTGCATTAATTAGCAAACTAGCATCTTGCGTGTTCGCATCCATATTAGGATCACCCCTTTCCCTCTGTGGTGAGTTGATAGCATCCTCTAGAGAATCTCCAATGGCTGAACCACTAAGATAATCTTCCCCACCCCGCACTTGGCAAGATGCCTTCAAAAGGCAACAAGACAACATGGATAGGCTTCAGCCCAGATCGAAGCCTTGACCTTGGCCTTCACCACTTTCCAAAATCCACCTCGACCCCATCGAGAGCACAGGGCTAGAGCATCTCCAGAGCGTAGTGAGTTAGATCTTGAGTCAGGAGGTGATAGCGTCAGTTCATCTGACGGGTCTGATGGGCGAAGTAGAAAGACTCATAGGAGAACGAAATCCCATTAGGGCTGGGATCAGGGTATCAAAATCGTAATTCTTGAGTTTGAAGGTAGGATGGATCCTGAAGAGTTCTTAGATTGGGCAGAGAGAATCGATCAATATTTTGAGTGGAAGGAAATCCCCTACGACAGACAAGTCAAGTTTGTTAGTCTTAAATTGAAGGTCATGCACTGATTTGGTGGAGACAGTTGCAGACCACGAGGTGTAGAAAGGGGAAAGATAAGATTTCCACTTGGACACACATGAGGGGGAAAATACAACAGAAGTTCCTCCCTTCTGATTTCAAACAGAGTGTGTTTCAAAAATTTCAAAACGTGCGACAAGAGCACAAGTTGGTGGACGATTACACCAACGAGTTCTACAAGCTCCAAGCTTGCAATGATTTGCATGAAGATGAATAGCAGACCGTCGCTAGGTATGTCAATGGTCTTAAGCCCTCAATTCAAGAGGTGGTGTCCCTTCATGATTTGTATCAGGTCAATGATGCGCACCGTCGGGCTAAGAAAGTTGAGTCTCATCACTCCCGATCTGCGTCCCGACGATATGACAACTCTAGGGCACCATCCGGATCTGTTAGTAGACCACTCCCTGGACCTCCCCCTGTAGCTGGTGCTGTTCCTACACCCACTGAGAAGGGTAAAGGAGTCTTAGGAACCAACCCGAGCACGATGAAGTGTTTCAAGTGCAACCAGCCATGTCACAAGTCAGCTGATTGTCCTTGACGTCAATTCAATCCACAGACAAATCTCGCGGATAATGAAGAGGACAATCATGAGTCTGAGGGCGAAAACTTCAATGAGTTGGTCTTGGAGGGGGATGACGTGACTGCCCCACTATTAGTTATTCACCAATCTCCATCACCCCAGGCACCTAAAGCGTTACTACCCCACGAGCTCTGTGGAGGACCCCCAAAGCCATATTGCAAGAACCAGAGATTCGAGCTGTTCCGAACAGTTTGCACTGTCAATGGCATGGACCTTTGTGTCTTTATAGATGGAGGTTGCACCACCAATTTAATCAGTGAAGGGATAGTCAGGAGCAAGAAGTGGAAAGTCAAACCATTGGCTCACCTTTACAAAACATCTTGGCTAGACAACACCACGAGCAAACTAGTGACTCATTGTTGTTTGGCTAAGTTGTCGATTGGGCTGCAATATTGAGATGAGGTTTGGTGTGATGTCCTTCCCTTGGAAGTAGCTGATATTATCCTTGGGCGTCCATGATAGTTCGACCGAGATGCACTACATCATGGAAAAGCCAACACCTATACTTTCCTTAAGGACGACATCAATGTCACCTTATGGCCCACGTATTTTAAGAGACACCGATCCCATGAACCTAAAACTCTTCTGAGTCAGAGTCATCTCATACCACCATTTGCAGATATTTTAGTAGGGTGTTCTTTTGATTCACTAATAGTTGACAAGGGGTTAGACAACATCTTGCATTCCATCGCATGCACATCGCATTTAGAACCTGTAGGCATCACTTGCACTCGCATTCATCATTTGCCTGACATCTTTACATTAAGAGTCCATTTATGTGTGCATCCATATTATCGACCAAGTGTTGAATTGAGCGTTAAAGAAGATGTTGCTATGCTTGTTCACTTTTTAATGCTGGGTACTTGTGAGCCATGCTTTCAGATTTCAAAAAGCCCATCATTTTTACTTTTTCGAAGTCATAACAAGCGGCTTGACGAGTTATTTAAATTCTTATTTTATTCACTGCATCCAGACAATGATTGCATGACATATCTTCTTAGTCTAGAATCCACTTGTTTTGCCACGTGCGCAAGCCACTTTGAGCAACACATATTGCACCCGCAACCCATGGCCTCTCAAAGAAACCATAGCTTATTGTGCAAGCCGATGACCCGCAACATTTTCTTTCATATGTATTTTGAATTTCGTGTCAACCTATATTCCTATTATCACATGAAATTATCTGGATATCTTGACGATCTTTTCGTGCCGAGGAGGATGCTGGTTTTGGCTTTCAGGTCTTCGCTTGACGTTGATGGGCAGGGGATGCCAGATGAAGTCGCTGCGTACTTGAGGTTGATTACTTGGCCACCGGACCCGGGAGAGCAGTTGGAGCAAATGCAGAGGTTGTGACTACTTTCAGGAGAGCCTCCACCGGATCCAGGACCTTACTCGACAGGAGTCGAGCTCTTTTGAGTCCGGGGGACTTGATGCAGACGAGCCCTACGTGCAGATTTTCACAGCTGATGGCATATTTTTATTCCCTACGGAGATCCAGGAAGTCGATCGCCAATCCGTCTGCATCATTGGAGAGCTATTTCGATTACCTATGACTTTGGTTTTTTACTTTCTATCGATCCGACTGACGGATCTTGAGTTATTTATGTTTTTATTTCTGGTTTGGATAGGTGCGAGCCATGTTCGCATCCGGTTCGAGCCACAGATGCCGAACTGACTTATTTCTATGTTTGGGTTTTAACCGTAGGATCTTAAGTCGATATTAGATCTCAATGGATGAGATTCAAAAGGAGACAAGAAACCCTAAAACCCTAGCTGAACCCCCCCTCACCCGTCCGTCTCTCTCTTCCCGCGGCAAGACCCGCGCGGACACGCCTCGGGAAGCGTGCCCGCGTCCCCGTCTCCATCTTTTCCCGTGCGGATGCGTCTCTTTCTCTTTCTTTCCTTTTTCGTTGTTGTTTCCCCCGCTATAAAGCCTACAAACCCTAATTGAAGAGGGACGCTTGTTCGGCGCCTTATTCGAAGAATCCTCTGGCTTCTAGTCTTTTTCTTCTCTCCGCAAGCTTCTTCCTCGTCGCCACGCCCTCGTCTACGACTTCGCAGAAGATCGACGCGGAGATCATCCATTCTCCAAGATCAAATCGTCTCAGCTTCTTCATCCTTTTCTTCCGGACCACGCCTCCTCTTCCGCCCATTCATCTACAACAACAGAGCCTTTGATCGCGGCCGGCATTGATCAAAGCACGGTTTGAATCGTCCCTCGATATTTTCATGTGATAAATATCCTTCCAATTCGGCCTATTGCTGATTTTAAATTAGGGTTTCAAAATACTTGGCTCCTGAAGAATCTCATCCATTAGGTTTACTATCGCTTAGATCTATGTTTTATCTTTGAGACTTTGGCTTATATTTGAGATATTGTTAGCCCTTTATTGCTGGAATTTGTTTATTAAATCTGGAATTAATCATTCTCATGTCAGTTTTATTACTTCGTTAAATTAAACTTGTTTGGGCATGAGTGGATGATGATCAGAGTTCCTAGTCTTTGCTGAAATTTGAATCAAGACGTGCATAATTCTATCTTTAATTGTTTTAAATTCAGGACTTGAGTTTTTTAGCATCTGCATGCTTCAAATCACATAACACCAAATAACTACTTCATTATTAACGGTTGACCAAACAATAGGGGTGTGATTTTCATAGGAATCACATAACACCAAATAACTACTTCATACATGTCAATTTGAAGGAACTTGAATGTCTCTCTGTAACATGGATTATAACGTCATCATTCCTCTAAAGAATGTTGTATGGATCAATGTTGTCAGAACCGGACCGGAGGACGAACCGGTTTGTGTACCGGTCCGGTTCGACCGGCCGGTCCGGTCCGGTTCACCGGCCCAACAAACACAGTCAAACCCAGAGAAAGATAGAGAGAGAGAGAGAGCATTTGTGCACAAAAAAAAAAAAACCGGTTCGTTTATACCTAAAACCGCCCGGTCCGGTCCGGTTTATACCTAGAACCACCCGGCCCGGCAGTTCAATACCGGTTCGTTTTTCAACACCGGTTCATATCCGAACCGGACCGGTTTACCTACCGGTTCGCCGGTTCCCGGTCCGGTCCGGTTTTATTAACATTGGTATGGATATGGATGTGACTCAACTGATAGGCTCAATGTGTCCGCTACATGTTGTGGTATGGAATACTGTCACCCAACTATTGATGATTATATTGTTCACTTTCTTGCAACATTGAGCTTGTGTTAGAAAATTGAAACCTATGATCACAAGTTGAACCATATGCTTGTTAATTTCTTGTTCGGCAACAGAGAATTCAAGGCCTCTTTGAGTTCCTAAAGTAGTCCCCCGATCATCTAGATCTATGAGGATTTCATCTCGTTTTGATCCGACATTTCCAAGGATAGGATCGTCCTCTATGATAGAACATGGTGGTTAACCTGCAGCTCCAATACACAATGTTGATGCATGAGATAGGGAGTAGGCATAAACAAGGATCAAGTGCAACTAGGAGAGAGACTTCGTGTAAACTCACTAGTATTTCAAATCTGAATTTGGTCTTGTGTGGATCTATAAATGTGAGTACACAATCATAAAAGAATTCTAGAAGTTGTGTATGATCATGACAATCAAGGATTTATGGAAGTTTTATGCAAGAATTAGAAATTCAAACAACATATGGTTGGACTTCAAAACTGGATATGAAATTTAGAATCAAGAGAATTAGATTTGAAATCAAATTGAATGTGTATAGTTGAGAGATCAATTGAGTAAATGAAAGCTTCAAAAGGAATCAAGAGACTACTATGCAAAATGTAATATAAATCTAGAAGAAGAAAAGTTCCTGCGCTCACAAGAGATGAACAAATAGGGGTAACCACTGGAGGAGTTGGCAGCCTGGCGATTTGACCAAGGAGTCAACACCTTCGGTTTTCTCAGTGTCCGCACCTTGAAAGTAAAAATCAAGCTTAAGTACTTTCTGACAAAGTGAAGAAACCTTCGAGATTTTGTTTAAAAATCAACGTTACTTCGTAATTTCACTTATATGTGCATATAGACACTCCAACCAACCCAAACCTCCGTAACCTAATATACTACGGAATTAGTATTTTCTAGTTTCCAAAACCTTTTATTTGTTTAATAAAGTCCTAAACTCAAATTTAGAATTGAAGAAAAACTTGTGAAGTCAATGATTTAAGAAAATAAAACTATTCTATACTTTAAACTAGAGAACTTCATAAAAATGTTTGAGAATTCAGATTCGAGTTCAGGTTCGGACAGGCAAAATATGAATGAATTTGGCTGATTCGGGTTTGACCAGTTCGAGAAAAAATAATATGAAAATCAGAATATTAGAAGTCAGTGTCTAATTCAGTTGATTAATGTCTTTTTTAATCGATTCTGCCGATCCAGACCCTATTTGGTCTAAGCGGATTCGAATTAGTGCCTATTCTGGTTTGGAGGGTGCTTCGCTTCGAATCGACCAACATTCGAACTGGGTTGTGTCCGGACGAACCACAAACCATACATTATTTCGTCCGTCATTAAGTGGGAATTCTTTCTCATTAGAAATCTTGAGTAGCAATTCTAGTTCAAGGAATCTTTCATTCAGTAGGAGTCATGATTCATCAAAGGAACTTGTTTATGGAGAAATTTTATTTTGAGTAGGCATCCAATTTTAAATAGGCATCTTTTTTAAATTAGGAACCCTATATAAGTTGGGAATCCTAATTAAAGTAGGAATCTCAGAAAATTTAGGAAACCTTTACGTCCTATGCATTAATTTGTGTCACTTATACTTCCTTAGTTCTTATGTTACGAATATAAGTTGGTTGTGGTAACTTTTTTCTTTTGAACTGTAACAAATTAATCATGTGTTAAAGGTTGTTCTTGGCCAACCTGTTTAGTGAAATCTAAAATCCTTTGTTTGTATCTAGTTTTATTGGAGAATTATAGTGACTCGAAGGTATTAATTTATGGATATACTTATGTATATATTAATTCATTAAAGAAACATCAAATATTGTCGAGCATCACAATACCGAGTAGCTATGTTGTAATTTTCTTTTTCCTTTTACCAACTATTCTTTTCCTCTGTGGAACTATATTGTGCGGTGCGTCTTCCACATTTTGGTTTTTGTAAGCATATTTGCAATATTTCTATCTTGATGAGAACCTGTTATAATATTCTAAATTTGGATCTTTTTATTTTGCATTCGTTGCATTGCAATGTTATATGAAATGTTAACTGAAATTGATTTTCTAAAGTTGTGATGTAGGTGTACTCTATATTTTGATTATGTTAGCTGTTTCCTCCATCACTAAGTGTACTTTATTGTCTGATGATGTTAGTCTTTTACCGCTCATTTACATGTCAATGCCTTGCTACTTCGTTTGGTGATTTTAGATGTTGAAGAAACTAAGCAAACAATTAAGCGGTGAGGATTGGTCTTGGAACAACTTAAACACCTTATGCTGGGCGATTGGATCAATATCTGGGTCTATGATGGAGGAGCAGGTATGCTACACCATCTAGAAAAAATATTTGTTATGGCCCAGCTCTCAATTTTGCTGCTTGTTAGCTGGTTGTTTTTAGGGCTTGACTATTTATTTGTTTTTTCAAATTAATGGGTCTAAAATTCTCATTTTTAGTTTCATTCATGAATCAGTCTTCTTGTTCTGTCATATTTTTCTCATTTATGTCTCGGAATACAATTTAATTTGCTAGGACATATTATATGCGATGTTGGTTGAAGACAACTGAGGATGAATGCTAGGGGCATATACAGATTCCTCTTGTTAAAAGAAGGAATTATTGGGGTGGTTCAATGACTCTTTTTTTTCTTATATCTTTCTATCCCACGTCTCCAGTTCGCCATTGGAACACACTTCTTCTATGCAGTGACGAGTCTAGTGCCTAAAACCTTGTTCTCTTTGGATCCTTTCAGTCCTAAAATCAACTCCGCTAAATTTTCAATACTGATTAGCTTCCTTCGATGGGAGTTGTTTGGTGGCTGAAATCATGGATTGTGATGTCTGATAAAGTTTTTGGGCAACCTTTGTCATGCAGGAGACTTATAGTGGAAGTTTCAAGTTTGTGACATGGTGTTTGACAAGCTTGAGAAGAGGCTTGAAAGTTGGAATGGTATAATTTTCTCATTGTAGATATGTTTTAGCTCAACTCGTAGTAGTTTCTTGCTGTTTCCTGTAGTTTTGTGTTGCGGTTCCTAGTACCAAGGTTCGAAATCATGTTATTGGTCTTGTTGTCGGTTGGGCCCAGACCAAGTCCGGTACTGGTACATATCAATCGGTACGAACCAATGCTTCCCCTACCTAACCCAAAATATAACACCCAATTCTCATTAACTGAAACCAACCCCTTGTTGTTAAAGCAAACAAACTTAATCTGATCCCATTCAAGTCAGGTCCAACTCTCTAAGCCTAATAGGCTCGGTAACTCGTTTATCATGTATCCTGAGATTTGTTTATTGAATCATGCAATCTTAGGCTTTTTTTGAAGCTTGTCTTCAATCAGTTTTCCTGAGAACAATAGAATTAATGTTTTGCCTCTGTTGTCCTACATCAGCTTTGGTATCGGAGCCACCAGACACCATGTCTTATCACGGTGATCAGTCCTCCTATTCCCTTCACGCTGTAACATGGAGGCGTAGGTACATTTTATCAACCAATCACTCCCCCCCCCCACGCACCGTCGTACACCGATTGGAATATTCCCTTTGTTCCCTCATTGAATACGTGTGCATAGTTCTTTATCGCTAGAGGCTAAAGATTTAGAGACTTGATACATTCTCGACTTTATTTGGATCGATTGAGCTGACAATAATAGCAAAATAGGAAGTATGCCAAGCGTCAACAACATGAGTTGGACTAGATTCTATCCCCGATCTAGCTCAATCTAGGCGATTCTTAGTCTGTAGGTGGCTCCCGTTTTTTGTAGATTTTCCATCACCAATGGCATATCAAAGAGCCCCTACCTTTTACCTCTTGGTCTTCAACTTCCAGCAATATTTTGGTAGAGCTCATACGTCCAACATAGATTTGGTGGAGGAGCTTTCACTACTGGCAGTCTCACACGGGGACTCTTCATCTCCGCAGGAGTCTTTAACTACAACATCACTTTCAGTAGAGCTTTTGTTTCTTGTTGATCTACCTATGGACCTTCCACTGTCTTCATTGGAGCACCGATTACTTTTCCCTCTAACAGAACTGTTACAATTTGTTGATTTTACCAGGCTTAACCAACGAGGCATTGCTTGGATTTGGGCATGCTTTCTTTCAAGGTACTACATCAGCTGCTCTGGTGACTGCCTTCATCAGCTTGTGCCAACGCTTGTCCGACTTTCGATCCCAGGGTGGCTCCTTTCGGAGACGACCGCTTGATGACGCGATACCCAATGTTGGGTCTCTTTCACCAACCTTTTTTCTAATGTGATCATCCGACCTGGTGATTCTATTCACTGCAGTTACTATAGAACTCGAGTCAAGTTCCACACAACATAAACGATTGATACGGAGTAGATCACACTACATGGACCTCTTGCACAAGCCCAATTTATTCCATTATTTTCAGAATAATTATTTATTGTAATTTTAAATTGGTATTTAGTTGAATTTTGTAAGTTTGAGTATTTAAAATACTTTAGGATTTGGTTAAGATTTAAATTAGGTATATTTACCTTTTCTTTTATTGGGTATTTTGTTCTTTCCTTATAACAATGGTTGTATGCCCATTTAAAGGCGTTAGGCGAATTGAAAATGAAGCGATTGAAGGTTAATGAAAAAAGTTGGAGTTTTACTTATTCCTTGAGCGATTCGAGATCCTGTTGTAGTGATTCCATAGGAACAATATGAGGCCGTGTATGCGAAGCCTAGGGAGTGATTCCCACTTATATCTCTTTCTTGTATCATCTCATTCCCTCTCTTTCGTTCTATATTTTCTCCCCCCCATCCGTTTTGTTTGCCATAAAAAAAGGGGATCGAAGCCACCGGCCGCCGCCTCTCGAGCAACCACCTACGACCCCACCATGTCGTCTGTCATCGCGTCGTCTCTGCATCTTGCGGCCACCGGGTGGAGCTCCATCTAGGGCCGTCGGTCACCCACCTGCACACAGATGCTAGCTAAGGTAAGGGAAGCAAGAAAATGAAGTAAGGAGGAAAGATATACCTTGCCAGAGCCACCATCGCCTTGTCGTCGTCTTTTTATGAGCCACCACTACCCTTCTCCCTTCTTTCTCCCAACTCCCCTTGTCAATCCTAAGTTCCTAACATCAACTATCCTATTTTCCTTCTCCAGGATTTCCACCTTTACTCTGAGACCCAATTAGAGACCTTGATTTCTTGATTTATCGTGTCTCTGTTAACGCATGTGCCCTTTATACCACTTTGCTATTTGGATCAAACCATTTAGCCATGTTACACACAACTACCTATCAACCTGAATATTAAACTCAAGACCATACCTAACCTAAAAAAACCTAAACCCCTTTTCACTGAACCCAAGAATTCTGTTTAGTTGCAACTATTAATCAAATTCTTATATCCATTAATTACCAATTCTTATTAAATTGATATCAACCCCTTGGTGGCAAACCGTGCCCATTCAAGTAAAGTCTTATCTGCTAAGCGTAGTAGGCCCGCTAACTCATTTATCCCGTGTCTTGAGATCTACTCGTTAGAATCTGGCAATCTTGGGCTCGTTTCCAAGCTTGTCTCATACCGATTCTTCCTGTCCTATTTGTACCTTACTCAAGTAGTCCTAGGAGCAACATGATTATTGTCTTAGCCTTGTTTTTGTGTCAATCTTTTTACTCATTGAGTAATTAAGTGATTCTCTCTTTTAAATCTCCAA
Organism: Chamaelirium japonicum; assembly: GCA_947650365.1. Taxonomy (NCBI): domain Eukaryota; kingdom Viridiplantae; phylum Streptophyta; class Magnoliopsida; order Liliales; family Melanthiaceae; genus Chamaelirium; species Chamaelirium japonicum. Next base: position 9,510,172 of record OX393557.1, read on the forward strand.
TTATTGAATCTCCAATTGCATTGCATTATGAGCTTCACTCCCTTGACCCTTGTCCCCCATGTACTCTTTTGTTCCCTATCATTACTCCCAACACATCCATTTAAATCACCACCCACAAATATTCTTTTAGTCTTTCGTAATTCCTTGCACTGATCTAAGAAGCACTGACACTGGTACGGGGACACTGGTACGACAAGACACGGGTTCGCCGACACGGCAAATCCTAAAAAAGGAGGACACGGGTACGGCGGGGACACGGCAAAATAAATTTATATTTTTAAATTTATATTTTATGTGTGTTTGCAATTCATATATATTTCAATAACCGAAAAAACCTCATAGAAAACAACTAAAATGAAAATTTAATGCATACTGAATCGCTATCGTTAGTTACATCCAGTCCGATTGGTGAATCACAGATAGCTCTAAATGGTATGGAAAATAATGGTTGTGCTTCAATTTTGACTTCAACCTATCTAAAACCTCAGAGGATAAGATAAGTTAAAGTCAAACTTGAATCGTAACCGTCCATCATAATCATCCTGACAAGTGAATCACACTCAGGCCCAAATAGCATGCAAAAGAACGGTTGCGATTCAGTTTTGGCTTCAACATATCTGATTCTTTGAGGTTATAATCTTAAAGGATCAGATAGGTTGAAGCCAAAACTGAATCACCATAGCTTATAACCCGACCCTATATCGAACAGTCCGTCAACCCGCAGTGTCCCGAGTGTCCGAGGAGTGTCCGGCAAGTGTCCGAGGAGTGTCCGACCGTGCCCGGCTCCCGGAAGCACGTAGGACATGGCACATGTGTGTCCGGTGCGTGTCCGGCGAGTGTCCGACGAGTGTCGGTGTCCGACACGTGTCCGACACGGGTACGGGAGGTCTGGAGAAGTGTCCATGCTTCCTAGGCACTGATCCATCAAACTCTTCCCAAAATTATTTTTTTTAGTTTCTCATACTTGTAGTGCATATGCACTAATTATCTGACACCTAAAACCAATTCTATCTCTAATGGTCCTTCACATATCTTTTTAATGTTAAGAATGGTTCCAAGTTCCAACTGCATTTCTAGTGGTCCTTTACATATACAGGCTTGTTGCCATCACCAATTTCCTTATAGATTCCTCCTTCCATTTGTTTTCTTGTGAGCAAGAAAATTGATGATTCTTCTCGTTATTGTATCCATCACTTTATATACCCTCGTTCCATTTAGTGGGCAGTGTTTTAAGTATCGTTAGCGCTGTCGATATTGTCAAGTTTTCCGGGAAAAAAATTAGGGATATATCGCTATTTATCGCCAAATATCACTAAAAATTAGGGAAAAGAGGGAGAAAATGGCAAAATGAAGATTTTTTTGGAGGATTTTTCTATATATCCTTTTATGATGTATAGATACACCATTATGATCAATCACATACATAAAACAATCATTTACTCTAGGAGACACTCAATTTAGGCTCTATATACGAGTATGTGAACTGTCCGACACTGTCTATGAACTGTTAGAAACTTTGCAACAGTTTGTGAATTAAACAATCACAATAAGATTACACACACTAGGAAATGATAAAACATATCAAAATCCATATGGTTCACAGTACACAAAAGTATATCACAAATTCATAACTCATAAAGCATAAGACATAATAAGCATAAAACATCTCACATACTGACAATACATGCCATATCATAATACTCTGAAAATGATTTAAGCAAAAAAAATTTAAATTTGGATACCAAGTAGATTGGATATGTAGTATTGGCATACTAAAATTTCATTAGGGTTTATTGGGTTTAAATAGATGAAACCCATGAATCCCAATTAATTTCATGATAATCATGATGAATCATATCAAACTTGATGCGATTTATATTTATATTCTATTCTTCACGAATATCTACTTACGAAATAAGAAAAAAAGATTTGAAAATATACCTCAACTTATAAGTTTGGAAGAAACTCCAAATCCATGAAGAGAGGTTTCAAATCCACCAAGATCAACAAATGGTGGGTTTGACGATATATCGGTGATATTGAGCGATAAATTGATGATTAATGATGATATTGGCGATATATCGGCGATATATTAGCGATATGTCGATTGTTTCCCCGAAAATAAAAAATACAACTTGAATTGATGTCGGAGACTAGCGATAAATCGCCATTTATCGCCGATATTTAAAACAATGTTAGTGGGTAAACCCTTTTCTTATTGCTGCTTTTGTTGGTCAGTATTGCAACATGCCACTTCTAAGTTCTAAGTGACATCCTAGCTCTATCCAACCCTTTTATATTACTCACGACAAGTGAGTTAGGTTGTGGCACATCACTTTCAATGAGTAATGTCCTAACATTAACAAATATACCATTTCATTGTTTGAGTTGGTCTTTATAACTGACCTTCAGCCTAACGTCACCCTTTTTTCCTCTGGGATTGGAACTAGCATTGGTTGTTTTCTACGAGACTTGTCATTTCATTTTTTTTTTCGGTAGGGGGTGGTTGCTCTTATAGTATTGTTTTAATGTGGTGGTTATTTTAAGTAATGACCTCACATTCTGAAGTGACGTACTTTTTATTCATCTATCTATTTATCTGTGTTATGGATACAGATATTTTCTTAGATAATGGTGTTGGCGCATTTATTTGAGAGGAGAAGTTGTATAATTTCTTTTGGAATTAAGCTAACATGCAGGCATTTCCTTAACTTCTTGACTTGCCACTATATCATGCATTTTTTCGAAAATGCAAGTAGCTTTTCAATGTTGTATGCTCGCCTTTTATTCTTTAATTTTTTTTGTATTCCCTTATATTGAATATTCATGTAGTTTCCATATTTCAGGAAAATAGGTTTCTAGTAATGGTCATTCGTGATTTGCTGAATCTCTGCGAAATTACAAAGGGAAAAGATAACAAAGCTGTCATCGCTAGTAATATCATGTAAGAATTTCTTATGTCCAACCACCACACATGTTTTTTAAGATTGTTGATTATGCAATTGACTTTCCTATAATTGTCAGGTATGTTGTGGGGCAGTACCCAAGGTTTCTTCGAGCTCACTGGAAGTTTTTGAAAACAGTAGTCAATAAGCTGTTTGAGTTTATGCATGAAACACATCCTGGAGTTCAGGTGATCATCTTTGCTATTTTTGTCCTGAAGTTTTTCAAAGACTAAAGAGAGGATTCAGTGCACTATAATGATCAACAGGCTGAGGCTCTGCATAATATGCCGTCTTTGAAATGGATTATTTGGATTAAAATTTTAGTAGCGCAGACAGATGCTATGTTTTTCACGTTGCATACTAGTGAAGTACACTTCTAGAGCTGTCATTAAATCGCCATGTGCTATCATGAGATGGATAATTATTTCGTTCAATTTCTAGTCCTTGATTTAATTGTTTTTCTTTTTCTCTTTCTTATTACAATGAATTATTATTTTAAAATTTCACTTTAAAGATTTGATTAGCTGTAACATCACCATTTGTTTATATTTTATTGGTAACACTATGCTACTTCTAAGAATCCTTCCATGTATCAGTTCATGCACACCATCATTTGGTATCATTTATGTTCATTCGGTGGTCTCATAGATCATTTTAGATTTTCTGAGTTGAGAATCTCCTAATCGCGTAAGTTAAATGCTTTGCAGGTTTTTAGACACTTGTTCAGGTGGGTTATGTGAGCATTCTCATTTTTTCCATTGCATATGGTGGCATACCTTTGTGACTAAAATCAAGGCACGAGATAAAGAAGAGGTTTCTTAAATTTCCTAGGATTTCTGGTTCGGCTAAGATTTCGATTCCTACTGAAAATAGAATTCCTACTTCATGTATGATTCTTTGATGAGCTAAAATTCCTACTCAACGTAGGATTCCATGATAATGTTGGGTTCCTACTTAAATAGTTAAATTAGGATTGATAAATGAGATAAGATCCCTGTTAATGAGGGATTTTCGAGAAGTCATTGAGTTGAGTAAAATATTGGAGTTGTTTTTAGTTTCTTATTTTGTTGTATATACAGACCTATGTTTTTGGTCAATTTTTAGAGTGGTTTACGGAGTCTTGTTTTGGTAGGAAAGAGTTAAAGAGATTCGTAGTGTAGTAATATATCGAGTTAAAAAAGTTTCATGTAAACTAGGACCGAGTTTTCAGTTGGTTTGAAAATCTATATATTTACAAAGATTTTTGAATCATGAATAAATTTTCTAAGATTTCTCTTTTTTTGAAACATCTATTTTTTCTCAAGTGTTGGTGTGACACCTTATGATGTGGCACATGGTTCTTCTTGATGCTACACCTTGAAGATGGTTCAACTATTTATCTTTTACCTTTGAATCACGGTCTTGTAACTTTCTTACGCCTTGCTCTAGCCTCTACTTTGCTCTCACATCGATCACAAGCTACACCCTAACTCTAGTAGCAGGACATAGGCTCCTCACTCCAGATGCAACAAAATTTCGAGGACAGAAAGACTTAGGTCCTTTGATTTGACTCCTGAATACTATTACGATTGCCAAAACGTCATATACCTACCCCCTCACATATTACCTTGCATCCCACCAAAAATGTTGTGTTTCTGATTACTTTCACCGTTCAGTTTTAGATCAATCTCAGACCTGGCTCTTCTTTTTCTAGTGTTGTAAAGGTGCCTATCCTGCCTAGGTGATGCCTAGGTGACTAAGTCTGACTAGGTGAGGTGTGGCCTAGGCGGCACTGAGGCAAGGAATAGGTGACTAAGTCTGACTAGGTGAGGTGTGGCCTAGGTGGCACTGAGGCAAGGACTAGGCGACATAATTTTTTTTTAATAAAGAAAATTATATATATCTGGTATCTAGATTTGGAAAAAAACGTAATGCCAACATAAACCTAGAGTAAACAATGATCATACATGATATATAAAAAAGTAAAAAGTGTTGTGCATGTATTACAAATTTCAGTTATTCATCAAACATTATAATCAAACATCTATTATGATTTAGGCTTCCATGTAATTCAACAACACTTCAATTTTCCCCCTTTCAATAGTTCATTCAGTTGACATTATGTCCTTATTAGAGGCTTACTGAAACATGTTGCCTCTTTTTCTCTGTACTAGGATGTTAATATTCAAAGCATTATGATTTTAAACTGGTTGATTTGATTAGTCAAAACTTGAATAATTAATAACTGGTATTGACTTTCTCGGGAAAAAAAAAGGTTGATGTTGTTTTCCAACCCTGACCCACGAGTCCAATCTTCAACCTTTTTGGCTTCTGGATTCATGGATTCAGCATGAGTATATTCGTGTAAATTGATAATACAGCATAGTCCTTTCTTGCAAAATTTCTTGTATCGTCTACAGGATCATATGTTGAGTTGAGAGAGTGTTATATTAAGTTCACATTTCATCATTTTTTAATGTATTAATGTTCCTTGTTCGTGCTAGTCTTTAATTGTATTTGCAAAATCATTTATTAAGAATTCAAATAATCCAATTTTGTCAAGGCAGCTAGGCGATGCCAAGGCGACCAGGTCCTCCTAGACTAAGCATGGCCTATAGGAGGTTTATCAACAATTTTTTTTTGAAATACATATAATTATATAACTAATAAACTATCTGATTTGAGGAAAAAATTAATATTAATAGAAACTTTACATGAAAACAATCAGCCAACACAAAAATCATATGCCCCAAAAGAGTACTTATGTGAATGTACTGGAATCATCGATATTAATCCTCAATTCCTCATCATACAAAATTACACTAAATTTAATTGATGAACAATCACAATGTTAGTAAGAGGAACAATATGAAATAAAAAAAGAAAAAGAAAAACAGTCTCCAGTGAGAGTAGAGAGAAGGATCATATACTAGCTAGATTAGAGAGATAAGTGGATTAGAGGAAAAATATAGAGCCAAATTGAGAAAAAAAATCCTAAGGGAATCAACCATTGAAGAAACTTTTCTTGCGAAGTTGCGATACAAATAAATAAATGGTTGTGGAGCAAGAGATTGAGAAGGGGGTAGAGAGAAGGATCAAACAAAGAGAGGGAGAGGGGTATTTAAAGAAAACATGAAAAAAACCCCAAACCATAAGGTCATTGGTGTCCGCCCTTGCCTCTTCTATTTAATTAACGCCCGCCTTGGACTGTGGTTTTCCCTTAAATGCCTAGTCTAGCTTATGCCTAGGACCCCACATGGTTTTCCCTTAAATGCCTAGTCTAGCCTATGGCTTAATTAGTGCCCGCCTAGGACCCCACGTGGTTTTCCCTTAAATGCCTAGTCTAGCCTATGCCTTAACGTCACTTTTAAATTTTGTTGACCAGAACACAGTTTTTTTGTCACACTTGCCTTCATTAGATGCCTTTCTTACATACATGTATTATTCGCATCTTTATGTGGTAATCTCACCATGCTGCTGATTACATCTAATCCATTCCTTTATATATATATATATATATATATATATATATATATATATATATATATATATGGGGCAGGGATACTCTTACTAATGGAATCTTACTAATAAAAGTTACAAATCGCCTTTTACCTAACCTAGAGGTTTCAGAATTTGATGAAACTTGGTGGGGATGCTCTCTATGGCAAGTTGATCATCCTCACCAAAAATCATCAAATTCTATAACCTTTAGGGGCATCAAATGTTAGAAGCTTTATCGACCGTTCATTTGAATAACATCTTTGATGCCCCTAGAGGTTATAGAATTTGATGATTTTTGGTGAGGATGATCAACTTGCCATAGAGAGCATCCCCACCAAGTTTCATCAAATTCTGAAACCTCTAGGTAGGTAAAATGCGATTTGTAACTTTCATTAGTAAGATTTCATTAGTAAGAGTATCCCTCCCCATATATATATATATATATATATATATATATATATATATATATATATATATATATATATATATAGATAGATAGATAGAGAGAGAGAGAGAGAGAGCAGGGACCCTGCACCTGAGGTGTAGCTTCGTTGCTACACCTCTTCCATTGTTTACCACCTTAAAAGTTTTAGAATTTAGTGATTTTTGGTGGATGCGTTCTCTAGAGTAAGATGATCATCTTCACCAAAAGTCAGCAAATTCTAAACCTTCTAAAGACAACAAATGTGCTTTAGAATTTGGTGATTTTTGGTGGTTGTGTTTTAGAATTTGGTGATATTTGGTGAGGATGATCACCTTACCCTAGACCAGAGAACACATCCACCAAAAATCACCAAATTCTAATACTTTTAGGGTGGTAAACTACACCTGAGGTGTAGCAACGAAGCTTCACCTCTGGTGTAGGGTCCCCTTCCCCATATATATATATATATATATATATATATATATATATATATATATATATATATATATATATCTATATATATTGCTGCCCGAAGGTCAATGCCAATATTTCTCTAGATCTCACATGATATCAGATTAGTATCATTAAATCTAAAAATTACTAATTAATATGTATATCATGATAATGTGATACTTTGTTTTGCATTCTACTCTGTACGACGAAAGTGTTGCATATGTTTCAGTATGGTTGTTTTGTTCATCACAACCTTACACCTATTTATAGGAATATGTTCTTATATAGTTTGTATTTTCATTATTTTGGTGCTGTATATGCCCACTTATTCTTTAATTTGTGTGCATTATTTGGTCATGTATAGTTGCAACTCCCATCTGTTGACTGCCTTTTTCGAGCTTAAAGCAGTGGACACATCTACATGCTTTTTTATGCGGCATAATAGGATTCTTTTCTTTTCAGGACATGGCATGTGATACCTTCTTGAAAATTGTTCAGAAATGCAAACGTAAATTTGTTCTTACACAGGTATCGTTTTCCTATTTGTTTAAAACGTCTAATTGGGAATTTTTATATTTCATTATAGATGCTTACTTATTTTACCTTAATTAGTTGATGCCTATGTTATCAATATATTCTGACTTGTGACTTAGTCGGTTGCTTATCTTAGTTACTTGTAATCATATCTTCACTACAATGGATTAATAATGATATTTTAGTCGAGGTAATCAGAAAATTCAATGCTTAATACTAAGTGTTATAGTTGAGGTAATCATAAGTATCAATCCTAATCTGGGGAAACCTCCGAGATTTTCTCTTTGGTACGAGCTTAAAATTTGTAACCTATGTCCCCACAAACTGGCATTCTAAGTTTCTTGGCTTACTCATCTCTTGCCAAATTGCCTTGCTCAGTTTTTCAGCACAAATCCTAGAATGTTGTAGTCAGTATTGATAGTCGGTCGGAAACTTCTTGTAAGTATTTTTGCGGTGCCTGGTTAATTAGTGTTGGTATCCATAGTGACCCATCTTAATAGGCTGCGACTTGGATGCTGCCAAAAAATGTTCTTCGTACATGTTCATCAAATAATTCACCTAGAAACCACTATAGGTAAAGCATGTGACGCTCATGCAGCGCATAAGTTCGTTGTTGCTTGTGATCTTCCAATAATTATCGGAATGTTTTGAGCAATGATTTCAGAATGTCTCACGAGTGTACAGTGCTGAGTATATGCATGCACCTTCATGGAATGGTTCTAGCAGAAGATACGCGAAAGGCATGCTACTCTACTTTTGATTTGTTTTTTGTGATAAGTAGGGTTATCAGGCAGTTACAGATTTTTAAATTAATTGTGCAACTTTATTTTATTGAGCATGTATACTGTTGCTGAAAAATATTACCCGTAGTATATTTCCAGAATGTTCTTTCATTATTTTAGAAATTGAATTTGAACGAGCCGAAGCTTATACTGAAATATATAAAATAAAATTTATAGAAGTCTACGGACTCAATCCGAGTCAACGTTATCATAACTGCCCATCTTTTTGTTTATATTACGGAGATCCTTCGCAGATGGCACTCTAGTGCGTTCCAGGTGCTTAATGGTGTAGTGTATATGCCAAAATCGTGGATCTTCTATTGCGTCTGCAGCAAGTTTTGGATCTTTATTATTTATAGCATAATTATTTGACCCTGATTGATGCATTCTGCAGTTTGCACTTTTGTATGCGGTAGAACTAGCATCATGAAAAACCCTCTACTTTCTCAAGACTCTAATTGCTTTTCTGCATGGCCATCTGAATGATCTCTTATACTGATGTGCTACTCTGAAGCTAAGAGTTACTCCATGATACTTGTACCCGGGAAGCCGTATTAGTCTTGTTTAACTAGATTAAAAACATACCTTCGGGAGCGTTAATTGGGGAACATTCTAGCCCCCTCTGTTGTAAGTGCATTTTGAGGGATGTAGTCCCTTCACAGAAGTTCCACATGCAATTATGCACTAAAAGGTTTCTGGATGGTAGTATCAATCCATCAAGTTCAATGAACATTTCCATACTGAATTTGGTGCTCATTTCTTATTAACATTGATAATAATATGGTTCTTAAAGGTCAAATTAAATTAAATAATCAATCCCCAAATAGAAGGAGGATAGATGGGGGTGAGGAGGATAACTCGAGAAGATAAAAAGAAAGAAGAATGAAAAAGATTCAATGGAAAGAAGAGAAAGATCAAGTGCACTGCCATCACGTTATTGGAGAATGAAGAATGGAAGGTGGTTAGAAAACCCAGGTTTGAAGGTAGTTGAATAAGGGGAAAGTGGGAGATACAAGTGCGAATTAGCACTTACAAGTTACATGAGGTTTGTTCTTCAATTATCCGATCTGAAAATAATGGAGAAGAAAGATTTGTTTGTAGTCTTCAAAGGCAGATGAAGAAATTCGTGGGGAAGAGTTGAAGGATGAATATTTTGGGAGGACAATAAGCATTACTTGCATAACACGTTCCAGAATAAGAATGAACTATTAGCATGAACATGCATAACACATTCCTCAACAAGCACACAAGCTAAGAGTAATAAAAAACAAAAATTTCAATATGGTTCTAACAAACTCAGTTTCATTGGATTTGGACAGGCATTGATAAGGTTTCGACACAAATTCGTCGCTTGCTGTGATGGTTTCAGCAAACACAGAATTTAGCAAAAGGTTCGGGGAAAAACTCGGTTTTAGATTTTCCTTTGCCTTTTCTTTTTCCTGAAACCCACTAAAATAAAGAAAAGAGCGCGCGTGGGGGGGTGGGGGGTTGTGCTCGTGCCAAATCCGATATCGCACCGACGATGATTTCCTCTCACAATAACATTCAACAAACATGCATAAATTTTATTCATCATTCCATCATCTCTTCATCATGGTTATATCGATGGCCTTCTTATTGGCTTATAAGTTATAAAAGATAAAAAAGGATAACTTTTAATAAATTCTAATATATTTGATCCTAATCATATCATATCTAATCAAAGATAACCATAAATAATTTAAACCTAATAAAAGATAAAGATTTCCTAAAAAGAGAAGATATGACCAAGTTCACGAGTCCTAAGCAGTTGACACTCGCATATTGTTTTTTGCTTGCTTCTCTGAACTTGGTCAATTGGGATTAAAATATCTAGCACCTCTAAGATAAGTAGTTTTTTACTTTTATGTTACATAGTGAGCAGTTTGAAGAAGTTGTCTGTTCACCTACTACAGCCTAGCTACAGCTTAAATATCTACAATCAATATGTTATTATGTCTGCAGATTCAGGTGCAATACATTTTGTTCTGAAGATCTCTCTGTTTTGTCACGTAGACTAATGGCCTTTATTTATTTTTTGAGTGGTAAAGGCGAATTTTTTTGAATGAAGATAAAATTTCAGTATGCACTTAAGTTGACATGATTAGGATGTTCGATTAACAATATACTTAAGGATGTTTTCTTCAGGTAGGTGAGAACGAGCCATTTGTATCTGAGCTTCTATCCAGCCTTCCGATTATAGTTAAAGACCTTGAGCATCATCAGATTCATTCATTCTATGAATCAGTATATTAACGACCCCTCTTTTTATTTTCTCGCAAGATATGCATTTAAGTTTCATATGTATTCTATGTATCACATATCAGTTCCAAAATTCATTTGTAATTAATTTGTATGCTTGCAGGTTGGTAATATGATTCAAGCTGAAACCGATCCTGCAAAGAGGGACGAGTATCTGAAAAGGTTAATGGATCTTCCAAATCAGGTACTGAATTTGACCACTGTCTTAGTTTCTTCTTGTTAGCCCCGATTTTTTCATTTCTGTCATATGTTATCTCTTTAAGTTGAAACTTGTCCTCTTTAATTCGACATTGATGTCAAATATTTGAATTTTGTTGCAAATATATGATTTCCACAGAAATGGGCAGAAATTATTGGACAAGCAAGCAAAAGTGTTGATGTTCTGAAGGATCAAGATGTCATAAGAATTGTTCTTAATATATTGCAGGTATTGTTATGAAAGCTTGATTGAAGAACTTTCTGGATCCACTCTACACTTTGTAGTGGAAATGAAACTGATTGGATTGCTAAACTATGAAAATGTTAGTTTATAAGAAGATTAAATCAAAAATTTCTCTAGGACTCTTTCCATCTTTTTTAGCTTATTATGTTTGTTATTAAGTGAGTAAAGGTGTAATTGAGAAAGATGAAGAAATTTTAACAAGCTATTATGCATGTTATCTTCAAATGTTATTTTTTTTTTAGGAGCATATCTTCTTCATAAAATAAACATAGGATAAACTTCGACTTGAAGCAACTCTATTTTGTCCTTCATTTTTATACTTTCACTTGACTTGAAAACATGTATGTGTGTCAATATGGCATGATCCATCTCAAACCATACAAACGACATTAAAATCTGATTAAATTGATGCACATGGCTGTACTGTCCTTGTTATGCCATGTCTCGAATGAACTAGAATTGCCGTTTGAACTCCGTATATTCTAATTCACCATGAAAATCAGTGTTTATCCAACACAGCTAGACCTATAGGCCATCGTCATAAACTTCCAGAGATACGCCTTCCTTCAAAAATTGTGATGAGCCTTAAGTAGAAAGCTTTATACCTTGTACATTGGTCTACTTTATTGAGCAAGTCTATCCATCATACCTAGGTATCCATTTTTGCAAATTACTCTCAACCTATCATCTATTTTTTTAATTAGTGCCAAGTTCCAGGCCATGGCATCTTTGGGTATGAGAGGGACCTGGCTTGAATAGCTGGGTAAAGCTTTCCTTATTGATCACTGAAGGGTAGGCTTATGAAATTGAGGTGCTAGCTACTAAATTCCATAGTTTCCAAGAGAAAAGAATGCAAGATTTGATAAAGGAAACCCAATTAAGTCTGAGGCAAAAGTTGTTAGTCAGAGAGCCAAAATAAAACAGGTCTCTAGCTGTAGAGAGACTATGAGACTAGGCTTGTAACATGTAGTTGGGCTTGTTGATCATAACTTCCCACTCGCCTGCCCCAATTACTGAAAAAAAATCCACTTATCTATAAATTGTCTTTCATAAAGCAATTTCTTTAAACTTCGAACTGTGGAACAATTTGACAACCTGAAGGATGATAGCATCAATTCCTCGGTTATTGACCCTCTTTGTCAATATTGGTTGGTAAGGATGAGAACAAAATTTGAACTATCGAGTGGATTTTATAGGTAAATAGAAAAGTGCTGAAGAAAGTTAAGTAATTGAGCCATGGTATAGCCTAGACAATATATTGATTTTCTTGGGGCTATTAAATGAAAGCATGAATGGATAAATGAAGATCGGTGAATATGTGAGCCATGTGAGTCATGGAGACGGAAGGGAATATTCTATATGAAAAACACAATGTCGTCAACTATTTGTGAAAATTTTGGGAATATAGACGACAGACGTTCACAAGGTGAGCATTTCAAAGATCGGAACATTGAGGTTGATGTATGCCAAAAGCAGGTTAGATGGTGTAATAAACAGTTGCATTATTGAAGCTTAGAAGCAACGCATCGGTAAATGTTGGATAACTAGACAACTAGTATGGTGACATGCTAGTGCTTCAAATATTTGAGTCGCCTACAATTGTAGGGCTATCACAATATTGTATTGGTTTGAATGGAGAAGGTCCAACATATATCGCTCTTGGTGTAATGTGGGGACAAATTTGAGTAATACCTGAGTATATTTATGGAAGCTCACGAACTAGATAATATGATCACATGCAACAAATACTAGAGCCTGACACCATTTAGTGAAAAAAATGATTCAAATTTTTATACTAGGGTTTTAAAGAGCAGAGGGACATCTCAAATCTTGAATATAAATTTTGGTAATAGATTTGAAATTACATTAGTGAGGACCAATGTTCGTGAGTTTCCATTTCGACCAATATTGTGACATCATGATGTCAAGCTATTGTGTGGATATATTTCAACAATGTGCAAATATTGTAGTCTTATAGAAATGATAAAGATTGATTAAATTATGGTATTTTTCTATGGAACTTTGGACAATCATAAATTAAGCATAGATGTACATTCCGGAACACAAAATTCACATTTTTCCACAATCTAGGGGTGTGGAGCTCCATATAGCATGTATGTATATGCATGTTTTACATATATATAGCCATCTAAGATCTATAACAGATTGAAAATTCAAGTGATTTCATGAAACATTAAGACTTGAATTTTTAAATTTTTTTATAACTCCCAAAATTTTGAAAGGTAGATTTGAGAAATTCAGTGCGTGTTCAAAAACTCAAAACTAACTTGACTTGAAAGTCAACCGAGTCGAGTGAATCAACGGCTCGTCTTGAAACTCGACTCGGGAGACTCGATAATTTTTAAGATGTATATGATTAAACAAAAATAATTAGCATGAAATAAAGTGATTATATTACATCCATTTTTCATACATAGTTCAAAATATTGATCAAGACTAGTATGACGCAATTAAAGCTCAATCGATACAGGTCTGGTATTTGCCTTGTTTCCTCCCTTGCACTGTTATTTGAACTGAAAAATTAATGTTAGCAAGCAAGTTCATTAACTTAAGAGTTAATACAATAGGGCATCATTGTAGGAGCCCAACTAAACACAAATTTCTTCTATGTACCATTTTAGATGCAAAGGAATAAAAACATGGAGCCATCGACTGGTATCGGCCGGCACACACCAGTATCGATCGGTACCTATCCGTCAAAGGCCGACCAATACCGTGATTTAGAACCTTTCCGTCATATAATAATCACATTCAATCGACCTACCATATAAGAAGTGAATATCAAACATCAGACATGCATTAACGAAATTACCGGTAATATAAATTATTTGTCCATAAACCACGACACATCCGTTATATTAATATCCATCTAGCAAGCAAGAATATTGTTAAAAAATATCTAACATCGATCCTTATCCAACAAAAACATTAATCTAAACGTAAACTTACAATTTTCAAATGTCATCCTTATTCTCATCATCAACCTCTAGTTCGTTTCTCATCCTCCTCAGCAGTAGCTTCACACCAACTCAAAGTCTTCTCCTTCATTGTCAAATTCATTCTCACGAGTCCATGCTCGATCACATTGTTAAATAGAATTTGTCGAGACCGTTTGTATTATATCTTGAGGTGTGCCTCCTCAAATGTTTGCCTCTCAACCTCAAGTTATAATGGATATAGACCGAGTCATTTAACTTTTTATGCTCCAATCTATATCTTTTGTTCACATAAAATTTACCGAAGTACTCCAATTTCTTTCGCATCCTAAAGATGAACAATTATGGCTCAAAATATGCACTGCGATGCGACATAGGTTTAGATGATCTGTGTACACACTTGCACCATGCCTACAACATGTAATATTATACTTATAATTCTGCAATAGAAAGTTATTCAATAAAATGCTAAAGTACAATATAATTTAACTTACAGTACAATTCAACCGACACTTTAATCCATCTATCTAAGGTTTGTTTACCTTGTTTGCTTCAAATAAAGGCATAGGATGAAAAGGAAATTTTTTATTTTGTTTGCTTCCAAATTTTTATGGGACACCTAGATCAAAATGGATTCTTAGTTAGAATATGATTCCTACACCAATTAGTTTTATACCAAAAACACGATTCTTTGATGAGTTTGGATTCATACCCAAAGTAGGATTCCTACTCGGTGCCGTGGTGAGATGCCATTGAAACATTAAGGTGTAATGCTTTATTGCCCACTAGAAGTGGAACTTTTCTAGTACTAATCTTAGTTGCTAGATCCTTCAATAATCGTGAAATTCTCTACAAGAATTCAGTCCAATAGTGACTAATTTATGGTTTCACTCATAAATACTCATCCAATTTCATCCCAATCAATACTATTACGCCTTTCCGGTAACTTTTATTCCATCTTCACACACTTTCTTAATACCAATTCAGATCAAATTCAACCCTTTTTGCAATTTCCCAAATCTGAATAGTCTTAATTATCAAACTTAAAGTCCTTTACTAAATTGGTTAGAGAGCTCTATATCTATGATTCCTTATGCATCATTGTGTATTAGAAAGCTCCCTCTTTGAAACTTCTTGTATCAACTTGGTTGGAAACCAGTTTTTGGTGTAGGCTGGGATTGGTTCTGAAACATTCGCTTATATCTGAACAAGGATTCTTCTAGGGCTTACTGTTTATGTGCTCGGACTGGCTTGGACCTGGCTGATTTAAAGCTCAGCTCAGGTGAAATCCCTTAATAAATAGCTTATACCAACTAAATAACATAGGGTGAATTACACTTTGCCCCCCCTGAAGTTTAGCTCAAAACACTTAACCCCCCTATACTTAAAAAACTGCATTTTGGGCCCTTCAATTCTGTTTTAATTGGATAAAAATTACCAAATGAGGAAATTAAGTAGTTGACAGAAGGGGGTATTGTGATAACATTTCAAACTTTAGGGTGAGATTTGAAACAAAATAAATTACAGGGGGGGTTAAGTGTTTTTGAACTAAACTTCATGGGGGCAAAGTGTAATTACCCAATAACATAAGGTCGGGATCCATATAATTCCTCTCTGGAAGTTTGATGTGCTATATCCGGCTTTAACCTAAGCTTATTCCGCACTTATGCCGGACGATAATAATATGTGAAACATGTGCTTAATCTTTTACCGTGTTTAAACCACAGTGGCAAATAGCTCTGCAGATAGTTAGAGCAATGAATGGATTAGTTATGTGCCTATCAGGCTTTATCGATTTGTTCCATCTATTTAAGATTAGGCTTTAGTGACAAACAGAATATCTCCTATTCACCTCTTTGCTTTTTGTATAAAGAAGTCTCATAAAATCTGATAGCTTAGATATTATTGTTTCAAATACTGGATGGATCTGTCCTGCAGTTTGGTCATGTATTTGGCAGAACTAATAGTGTATGGATGATCACATTTTGATGTTAGAACTTTCCATCCTAATTAATCGTGAGTTTTGCGAATCTAGAAGTCTCCTGATTTAGTTATTGGACTGCAATACACCTACAATGTTACTTTTGGGGCCTTGTGTATAATAAATTGGCGTAACACGGTCATTAACGCCTTGCAGACTAATACAAGTGTTGCTAGTTCACTCGGAACATATTTCTTTCCCCAAATGTCCTTGATATTCTTGGACATGCTTACAGTATACAGGTATCATACAAAGTAACCAAATTTTATTGTTTATGATCTTGTTGTCCGAGAGAGATTTCTTGTCATATTTTGTTGAGCACTGAATATCTGATTGCTGGCTTCTTAACAGAATGTACAGTGAGCTTGTATCTAGTAGTATAGCAGAAGGGGGGCCCTTTGCTTCAAAATCATCTTATGTAAAACTTCTGAGGTAAAACTGTAACTAGAAAACTCCATCTAATATATCTTTGCATTCTTCCATTTTCTCATTATTTAGAGATCAGGGGATTAGTTCAGTTATGTTAATTCAAGCTGTTTACAAACAGATCTGTAAAGCGGGAGACTCTCAAGCTAGTTGAGACATTTGTAGACAAGGCTGAGGATCAACCACAAATAGGGAAACAGTTTGTGCCGCCAATGATGGATCCTGTCCTTGGCGACTATGCCAGAAATTTGCCTGATGCCAGGGAATCTGAAGTCTTATCACTCTTTGCCACAATCATAAACAAGTATGTCTGCATATCATCAATAACCTCTTTCTTGTTTTGTTTCCTTATGTGGTATCTGGATAATGTGCAAGAATCATCTACATCATACTAACCTGGATCAGTTGGTGTTATTTGAGGAAATAATTTCTCAAAACGAAAACCCAACAAACTGATCTCCTTAGCATGCCATTGGGCCAATGTCTGACCCTCTTTTCCTTTATGCTAATCATAACTATCACGAAGTTAGGTGAACACTTCCTTTTTCTGTTGTTGTACTAGTTCGGGTTCTAGGAACATTCTTTAAATTTTGTAACCCAGAGATAGAGTTTGTATTGTGAAAATAACCTGTTTTCACAAAGAATCATAGGTGCCCTCACATAGGCACATGTGGTTATGACGTTCTTAGGGATTGTGGTACATTTGGATGTGGTTCAACCAATGAGTGTCCTAGTTACAAGAGCGAGATGCCCACCAAAGGGGAGGCCGATGTGATTGCGCCTCGCCCAACACAAAGGACAAGCAATCCGCCTTCTAGGAGGTTGCAAATCAAATCCCCTCGGGGGCAACCTAGCAGCAAGGGGATCTTTGTGCCGCTCTTATCATCCCCGAGACTCTTGGAAAGAATGCATTTTCCTGCTTTAAGATAAATGTTAGGTGTTTTCTTACAATGAATGCCCATTCAAGGCCATGCCACGAAGCACACTAGCAAAAGTCAATGCACAAGAAGAATGCTCCTTCTTCTCTGAAGTTCGAGTGTGGGATAAAAGTCTTAAAGGAAGATCACTCATACGGGATAAAGCCTCCACACATGTAACCCATCTTGGCCCATGAGTGGAAAAAAACCCACGATGGTCTCTGACAGTTCGACTATGGGATAAAACTCCTATAGGAAGAAAGCTCCTACGGGAGAAAGCCCTCCTACGTGTAACCTGCTTTGGCCCATGAGTGGGAAAAAAATCCACCGTGGTCTCTAATAGTCCGAGTGGGATAAAACTCTTATAGGAAGAAAGATCCTACGGGATAAAGCCCATATACATGTAACCCTCCTTGGCCTATGCGTGAGAAAAAAAAACCCATCGTGGTCTCTGACAGTGCGAGTGTGTGATAAATCTCCTATGGGAAGAAAGTTCATACGGGATAAAACACCCATACGTTTAACTCATATAGGCCCATTCAATTGTTTTAAAAAACGGAAGACGGACAGCGGGCGGTCAAGGGGTTTCAAGGCGGAAGGCGGGTGACTAGGCGGGCTCCAGGAGGAAAAGGCGGGCCCCCGCCTATAAAATATAGTCTATATATTCTCTCTCTCTCTCTCTCTCTCTCTCTATATATATATATATATATATATATATATATATAATTCTATATAAGAAAACAATAATAGAGTTAAGAATTTATCAGCTAACATTTAAATGTCAACAATAATAGAGTAAGGAACTAATCAACTAAACAACATTCAATGTTCAATATAAAGAAGACACATCAAAACATCAAATATCAAATAATTCAAAACATAATCATCTGAATAAAAACCATCCAAACATCCAATGATTCCAAACATAGCCTTAAACAATCCATCTAAACACATCCAAATATCAAAACATCCGAATATGAAAGTTTCATGAAAACATCCATAATGAAACAACTAACATCACATCCATCCTATTCTTCATTTTGATACTCGCGAACGGACAGTAGGTCGTCATCAGAAGAGTCTTCTCCTAAATCAACTTATGCATCACCCTCCTAGGTAACCTCCTCCGACTCATAAGGCATCTCATCTTCATACACTGGCCTTTGCAATCTAGAGGCATCGCCAGTTCTAGAGCTTCTCCTTGGCGTCGATGCCAACACCTCACCCGAAACTTCATCAACCATACCCCATGTCAATCCGGATCCAATTGTGATCTCATCATTCTTTGGGTCAACATCAACTAGCCAAATGTTAGTATCTGCATCATCCAAAATATTCAAAGCTATTGGATCTCTATTATTATCACTCTTGTGTTCCTTGATCCTCGCATTGAACAATACATAGACTAGATCATTCAATTTCTTCTGCTCTAGCCTATTCCTCTTCTTTGTATGGATTTGCAGGGAAGTTATGTTACTTACGCATAATCCCATTAGCATAAAAACATGAAAACTAGTTCACAACTTAGCATGCTAGATAAGTATTTTACCATCTCAAATGCACTCCAATTTCGTTTGCATCCGAAAGAGCTACATGTCAAGCTTAAGATCTTGATTACCATCTCAAACGCACTCCTATTCTGACATTTGGGTCTTTGTCTGTCATATCTGTTTCTTTCTCTTTCCTTCCCGCAATAATCTCTCATCTTTGATCTCTCTCTCTCTCTCTCTCTCTCTCTCTCTCTCTCTCTCTCTCTCTCTTATCTGGGTTTCTTTCTAGATTTCACTCATCCGAGTTCCCCCTTTTCCTAATGCAGGACCTTAATGGTATCTATTCGACCTAGTGTCAATGCACCCGCACCCAGTGGAGGACGAGTGCTATGTTACTGTGGCTAGGAAGCTCCAATCCACACCTCCTGGACAGTGACAAATCCTGGAAGAAGGTTCTATAGGTGTTCAAAATATGGGGTAAGTGAAGCACACCCAATTGAAAAGTAGAGCTCTTTTCTTAGATGCTAACTATCTTGGGTTTGATTGTTGGTGGGTACTTCATGTGACTATTTTGGTTGGTATGATCCACCTATTTGTGAACGTATAAAGAAATTGTCACGATTTTTGAAGAAGATTTCAGGAATGGAGGAAAATTTGAAGACGTGTCATGATATTTTGGTGGTTATTGTTTGAGTGCTAATGGGGATGAACATTCTGTTGTTTGCCTTGTATATGGGGAAGGGGGAACATGGTGGTCAATGAAGGAAATATGTCTTATGTGTTATGAATTATCATTTGTTTTGGGTGAAATATGTTCGAGTTTAATAGATGGAATTCCAGATGGTTTGGGTATTCATTTTCAGTTGACTTTAAGTGTTGTTTGAGAAGCATGATTATTGACTTTATGAACAATCAAGCTTTTCAAATATTAATTGAGAAGTCAAACTACAACTGCACAAACGAATTGAACATGTTGATTTTGAGGCTCACTTTTTCTAAATAAAAGTAAGCCAGCTACTTAATTAACATTCAAGCACATCAAGTTTCACGAAACTACCAAGAATTAAATATAATGTAAAAAGTTTGTCTAAACAAAACTAATAGAAAAGATACAAGTATCGCTAACATATCTAATGCATAAAACTTTTGATTGAATATAATTATGACTTAAAGTCATAAACAAGAAATAAAAGCATAAAATAGATGTAAGATGAAACATACAATGGTTAGCATGAATGGCTTAGCGTTGCTCTTCATTCAATATTTAGAAGCGGACAAGAAAGATAATGAAAGAAACAAAGAAATCGATACATAGTTACATACCCTCTTACATGGTGAAGTGAATCATGAACAAGGATATAGAACGTACACTAGGTGGAATTTTCAATCTTCGGGCCTCAACACCGGAGTTCATCATGTGACTGAGGTACGTAGTGATGTCTCTTGCTGGGCCTATGTATATTTATTAATATATGTATATTTTGAACATCATGCTGGCCTTTTCTCAACCCAACCCATCCTTAAGCTGGCTTCTCAACCCAACGCATCCTTAAGCTGGCCAAACCCAAGTACCCAACCCAATGTCTGGTTGATCATGGGTCGGTCGGGTTCAACCGGTTCAAGTTTTTGCCCTAATGGCGAGTGGCGATGCTCTGGGCTCTTGTTCACTGGACTGATATGATTGACCTGAAATTGGAGATAAAAAAAATAAGCCTCTCATGTGAACCACTCAATCTAATTCCATAGTTTCATCTCCTTGCATTGGGTTTGATCCACTTGTTCCCTCACATTGATCTTTTGTATCTATCATTGCTTTCCCTCCATGAATTTTGGAATTTTGTAAGCTTTAGTACCAATTATCTAGTGGTAGGCTCTGATACCAATTCTTACCGGGATTCGTATGTTCTGATACAAATTATTTACAATAACCTATTAATCAATAGTGGCTTAATCCTTAAATACATTGTGGACTGGACAGTCTGGACCCAATCGAACAAAGGAGTCTAATCCTACATTATAGGACCACTAAACACACGAGCTGATTTTCTAATTTTCTTTATTTCCTGCTGGTTTTCAGATAATATTGGTTGTTGGATTCTGCAGAAAAAAGTAGAGAGAAGAAAAAGAACAAGGGAAAAAGGCTCACACATTTCCACAAATCTCATTCATTTGTTTGTCCATAGAGAAAATACAAGAAAAAGTGTGGAGGAAACCACATAGGCACATAGAAGTGTCCTCTCCACCATGGGAGAGGATCCCATGCGTACTTCTCATCTGTGGGTGGGTCACACGGAGAAGAGGCAATGATCCTTCTCCCGTGGGGTACGAAGTCAGGCCCCTCAGTTGCCTAGAACTACCTTACAACAATATTAAATTGTTGTTTTGTTTGATAAGACTAATCCAACTTTTTTCAGTTCTTTTTCCATAATTAGTCTTCTCCAAAAGAATGATATACATTGATCCTAATTAAAACCAAGCCCTACGTTTCTGGAAGAATTCTAGAGAATCCCAAAAATTAGAAAAGATAACTAGAACCTCCAAAATTTAGGGCTTAAACTAACTCTATAATGATGCCTAATGAGCGTTCATTCAACTTTTTATACTCAGAACTTTGGCACTTTATGCACTATAGATGCTCCTTTATGAATTATCAACTTCCAATGCCACAATTGTTATTGTTGAGGGCATCTTTATCACTGCATCAAACCCAATACCTCGAAGAATCAATTTCTGGTATTATAGCAACATGGATAGCATCACACGTGTTTCAGTCACCGCAGCAACAACTTTGTATGTATTACAACATCTCTCATCCCATTTATAACAATAAATGTCTTCTATTATACTGTTTTAACTTGTGTAGCTGTAGGATAAATACAAGAACTGCGGACGATACTGCTTTAATCCAGTTTGATTCTCAGCATCTTTCAAGCATGAAAAGAGACCTTTTGGAACAGAACATAATATTTTTTTTATTCATATGGGTGCAAGTGAGCTGCTAGATTATTTTTTACGACATTAAACTTTTACTTCTGGACATCCGTTCATTTTTTAGACTTTTGATTGACTTGGAATTTATATATTTAGTCGATGGTAGTCAGCATATTACTTAGGCCCTAACTTACCTATGTTGCTTCTAGATAGTCATACCTTTAGAGGGTGTTGTCAGTGACTTGATGCTTCAAATTATATCATTTAATCACGTGGTCTTGTTGGGACAATTTTTCTGGAGTTGGAAGTGGACCCGCCACTCACAAAAGGAAAACAATTTAAAGCAAATATGTCGTCTGACACTTTCTTTCCTTTTTTTAATCTTATCTTTTATGGACTTGATGTGTATAGATATAAAAGCCTAATGATGGAGGACGTGCCATGTATATTCGAAGCTGTATTTGAATGCACTCTTCAGGTATGGATGGTACACATACCATGCACATGTCTCTTTTTGCATGACTCTAATTGTGTCCCTTTTTTGCACAGATGATTACTAAAAACTTTGAAGATTATCCGGAGCATCGTCTCAAGTTCTTTTCTTTATTACGTGCAATTGCTACGCATTGTTTTAAAGCTCTATATCAGTTGTCAAGTCAGGTTCGTAATAATACATGTTGTCCAACTGTAGATCTGATGCAAGTGTGATGTAGGCAAGGGAGGGCCTTGCACTACAAAGAAGAGTCCTTGTGTTCTTTTTAGTGAAAGAGGACTCTCTATATCGCTATAGTGCAGAAATTAGTAATTACATTCATAAAAAATTGCTTCTCTTTCATTTTATCCTCTTTATAGAACTAGGGTTTTTATTGTATGGTGGGGATTAAAAAGGGGATTGAAAATGGTGGGTTAGATGAGTGGGTAAAAGGGGAAACATGATAGAGAAATAGGGAGGGTGCGAGGGAGGGAGTTTTGGTCGCCCAATAACCATCGGACCGAGTTCTAATCTCGACCCGTCGGTTGCCCATGCCACCCCTCTTACTACTCTTAGCCTATTTATTTTATTAAATCCAAATAAATACATCTTGGTTAGCTAGGATTGAACCGAAAGCTCCCAAACATGCGTCTGGACATCCCCATACGAAAAAGTTAACTAATAATAGTCCAATCATAATACACCGAAATAAAAAGAAAATACAGCAAATATAGTCACGATGCAGGTAGGGGTGGGACTTGGGTGGGTTGAAGGGTCTGCCCATGCCCAACCCGGCTTGAACAAACCTTAACCCGTTTTGCCCGTGGAACCCGGGGAACCCGTGGAAGGCCAACCCGTGCTTGCCCATTCTAGTTGCTTGGGTTCCTCGGGTTGCTCGGGTTGCCTAATTTGCAAAATAATGGATGGATTGCCCAATTAGAAATGCTTGTGCACATAAATAGATAGAAAAAAATCCAACAAAATTTTGAATTGGATAAATAAGATCTTTGAATTGCATAACGAAAACATAAAGTCCAACCCATATCCTCACATATTTCAAATGAATTCTTAGCATTCGACATCAAACAGACAGTCTTTGATTTCCATAAAAAAAACTACCAAAACATTCAACCTTAGTGTATCACTTCCTCGGGTTAAACCCGTCCAAATTGAAATCGGGTTGATCTTTTTTTGTCCAAACCTGTCCAAGTTTTTAACTAGCTTTGCCCATGTTTGTCCATTGTTCGGGTTGAGCGGGTCGGGTTCGGGTCAAACCCGCCCAAGTCCCACCCCTAGATGCAGGCCAGGCCTGCATCAAAGTATGCATGCAATGATGTAAAAATTATGGATGGTTTGTCTAGTTATTTTCTGTGAGCTCTATTTTA
Source organism: Chamaelirium japonicum (assembly GCA_947650365.1). Classification (NCBI taxonomy): domain Eukaryota; kingdom Viridiplantae; phylum Streptophyta; class Magnoliopsida; order Liliales; family Melanthiaceae; genus Chamaelirium; species Chamaelirium japonicum. The sequence continues at coordinate 9,534,071 of OX393557.1, forward strand.
TTTTCATAATTTTTATATTTGATCATGACAGCAATTGAAGCTAGTGATGGATTCCATTGTTTGGGCTTTTCGGCACACCGAGAGGAATATAGCTGAGACCGGCCTCAATCTTTTGTTGGAGATGCTGAAGAACTTTCAGGTCTTGTTCGTAACCCAATCTTCATTCTCTCCTGCAGGTACTGCAGCCGTCTTACCAGTTTGTGGTGACCAACAGGTTTCGGAGTTCTGTAATCAATTTCACCGGACTTACTTTCTAACAATCGAGCAAGAGATATTTGCAGTTTTGACAGACACATTTCACAAGCCAGGTTTCAAGCTGCATGTATCGGTGCTAAATCATTTATTTTGTCTGGTAAGTAGCAATCACCTCTCAGTTTCACTACTGGTTTGCTCAGTCTCTCTTATAACTAGTCAATCCCTGAATGTTTAGGTGGATCCTAGTTCAGCATTAACTGAGCCTTTGTGGGATGCCTCGACGGTTCCTTTCCCATACCCCAGTAATGCAATATTCGCTCGTGAGTACACCATTAAACTCTTGGCATCATCGTTTCCAAATATGACAGCAGCAGAGGTAAGGACACGAGCTCTCGGCTTCCATGTTTCTGTCTTTCCCCCCTTTGAAGGGTTGTTGAACTCTTGAGGGTTTTGCAGGTGACTCAATTTGTCGATGGGCTGATTGAGTCTAGAAATGATCTCCCAACCTTTAAAAACCACATCAGAGATTTTCTGGTGCAATCAAAAGAATTTTCAGCTCAGGTAATTCAATCACATATTGGCAATGACATCAATGCACATTTCATTTGATGATTTATTATAGACAACCCGCTATGACTCGAGTCTTCTTTTAAATATCAATATGTTCGAAGAATGTTGAGCCCTACCAATTTTGGCCAATCAGTTCATTTTTGGCATCTTGTTTTGTTCTCGAGCAATGCTATTCTGCCATCCAGTTTTGCATCTAGATCCGGCCATCCTGACGTGGTACCTGATCACAGCCATCTCTTTGCCTGTCAATCGGGACGAGTGCGATTCACCTGTCAAGGCTGGGTGCAATGGACGGCTGTGATCAGGTGCCACATCAGGATGGCCCAATCTAGATGGAAAACAAGCTGTCCATCAAGCATTTTCCTTTGTTCTTGGCATCAGGATGTTTACTTGAGTAACAATTTTCTGGCCTTCGATCCGCAGGACAATAAAGATCTTTATGCAGAAGAGGCGGCCGCCCAGAGAGAGAGGGAGCGCCAGCGGATGCTCTCCATTCCAGGACTCATCGCTCCTAGCGAGCTGCAGGATGAGATGGTGGATTCGTAGTGCTCGATAACAACGCCGCGCTAATTTTATAGTTCGTTTTCGATCTTCTCCTAATTCCGAGGGTTGCGATGTTCCATGTGAGAGCGATCTCATTTTACCTCTCCCATCAATAGCGCAAGGCACCATCCTGTGTTGGACTGCTGGTGATGCTTGCACGCTCGTGGGGGGCGTCTGGTTGAAGTAGCCGACAGTACTGTGCAGGTGTGGGTTTTGCTAGTTATAGAAAGGATGGTGGTTGTGATGTTACTGCCGACCATAGTGTAAGACGCTCGTTCGACCCTCCCACTTCTGAAGCAATAGAGTTTGGTTGCCCTTCACGCATTCGGTATCGGTCACGATGACTGCCATTTTGTATTCTTACTCTTTGACACCTTTGTGAAATATATGATCATTATTTTTTGCTTTGACTGAAGGTATATCTATGATCAACAGGCTCTTTGGCCTGGTGGTACTTCCTCTTTCCCTCGACTCCCGGGATGGACACCATGGAGCGACCTTTCCGGCAAGGCTGTTGTGCCTTGTTTGCAAGTGCGAATCCTGGCCGTTGATGTCTTGTTCTCGGTATTATGAAATTAATAAATAGCAGCTGCCGACTCCCCTGGTCCAGGAAAAAAAAACATTTGGACAGAATTTCAGTGAGGGAAACAATGCAAGAATAAGTATCTTACTGGTACCTGTGATAGAGTGATGAGATGAGGATGATATATTTTGTAGGGTAAGTTACACTTTGCCCCCTGATGTTTTTGGTTATTACACTTTCCCCCCTAAAGTTTTTGAAATCACACTGATCCCTTGTCAGTCATGTATTTTGATTAATAAGTATGGCTTGTCTAAAGGGCATTTTATACTGTTTTACATGGTACAAGGGAAAAAATGGTCCTTAAAAGTTAACATTGAGTTTTAAAGATCATTTTATCGTTACAACATACAAAAAAAAAATTGTATTACAAAAGGGGACGTCAACCAGACCCCGGGAGCTGTTACAGACTGGCGAAAGCAACAAAACAAACCACCACGCTCAGGTGGATAAACAACCAAACACCACCACAACCGGCAAAGAACAATACCACAATGGCGGGGACATGCCCCCACCACAACCTAGGCAGACCTCGCCACTCCGGTGGAATACAAGGGGAACAAAGCACCCAAAACCCAGAAGCAATGCAGTCATGAAAAAGAAGTCAAACCAAGAGGAGCCACCACAAGCTGGTCGAAGTACGATTAGCGACTTCGCGGCCATCGAAGATGACACGCAAATACTCCTCCCCCTTAATGACATACAAAAAAGTTCTGAAAACAAAAAACACCCTTTAAGATGTTTTTGGTGGCTAATATAGCATCAGTGCTGCTCTTGATTTTATCAAATTTCGAAGAAAGATAATAATTAAAATTCATTTGATGAGCTTTTAAGTTAAGACAGATGCAAATGAATGAGTCTAATTATAGAAATCCCTCAGCTTTCAGACTAATCTGTAGCAGAGGAACCCTAATGACAGCTTCTAGAAGGATCACCAAGTCATATAGAAAGCCATTACCAATTCTCAGAATACAGAAGAAAAATAAGCTGAGATAATCCAGCATAGGTTCAGCATAAGAAGTGGGGAAAAACCAGCAGATTATTGATTTATGTTTGGTTGCAGTGGAGTTTTTAACATATAAGAAGGGGGGGGGGGTGGAGGAAATACTTGAACATAACAACACGGGTAACACGAAACCCTCCAGAATTCATCCTGTTCCGAGAAAAAATAAGCCACATATCTAAGTCCAACAAAATGCACTAATTCCACAAGTCCCTCGATTCAACAAGAAGACGTGCGCACCCTGGGCGTCGTACTCAGCCGCGCTGCCTCGATGAGGACCATTTATCACCGGATGACAATCTCGATCCACCACCGGCGCCACCAAGTGGTGGCCGGCGGTCATCGCTCCGCCATCTATCGTTGGACGGGGGAGGACGATCATCTCGCCTACTCCATCGATCAGGATCGGTCGGGGCAGCAGCATTCGAGGTCGGAGCCTCGCTAACCTTCTCACGGAGGTGCCTCGGCACATATCTCCCGGGAGTCGGGGCCGGGGCCGGGGCCGGGGCGGGCTCAGGCAGGTGAGCGGGAGCCACAGGGTCAGTTGCCCTAGGCAAGGGATCGTTCGTCCTTCCAAGAAGAGCTTCTTTTCTCAGCCGCTCCTTCTCTTCCAGCTCCCTCTCCCTCTGCCTCTGCCTTTCGGCGATTTCATCCAGCTTTGCTTTCTTCTCAGCCTCTTCCTTCTTCTTCCTTTCAGCCTCTGCAATATAAATAGAGTAAAATGATTCTAAAAAAGCAAACAAGTCTGAACTCTGGTTTTCCTCAGTGTAATCGGATGTCAAAATGAGAAGTGGAATTTATGACAACTAAAAATGAAAATTGACATCTAAAGCAAGGTACCTTCACGAATCCGAGCTTCCTCCTCTTCCCGTAATTTGGTCAGCCTCTCCTCCTCGGACTTCAGATGGAAAAGCAGCTTCAGCTTGATCTCTCTCTCACGCCTCTTCATTTCTATGAGCTGAGCTATCCGGTCATCTTTCTCTTTCTTCAATCGGTTGTATTCTGCTTCACGGTGGGAGACTACTCTATCCCGAAGTATGACCTGGAAAAAGGGAACCGATGAACCCTGAAAGTATGAAACTACCCTGATATTTCTACAAGAAACAAGTCATGGCAAAACAACACTTCCACAGGACAAATACGAGGGACCAGTCAAATCATTAATCCTCTCGTCAAAATGCAACAAAACAAAATGAACATACCACCTTCAAAACATGTCCGGGCAATCAGGATATAGATGCAGATGTCAAAGTGGGACATAGGCCTCAGAAGTTTGATTTGTTTGTGGGCATGTACTTTTTTTTTTTTTTGAGTTTCTATTAGTAACTGAAGTGTTGAACAATAATAACAATCGAGACAATCAAATGGCCTGCAAAACACATCCTTGATTAAGTCAAATAATGGCATGATCAACCAACAAAGGAAGCAGGTCATGTGGAAGCATTGATCCCTTTCAAAAATAATCAACATGGAATCCAAGACAAAGCCTTGTGCGCCATAACTAGATGCTTGTGTTCTCAAGTACTCATGAATTCAAACATTTCAATAGCACAGTGGTTTGAGCTAGCAAAAGAACAGAAGTCTTGAGTTATGACATTTTTGGTTCGTAGAATTTACATTTTTTTCCTATAAATCAGGAATACTGAATCAGTAAAAAAAAGTGCGGCAATTGTTTGATGTAATCTTCTCTTTTCTTTCAAACCCCCGCTCTTGTACATATCATAACTGCCATCTACCTTCAGAACTCGTGTCATAGACCATTCCATGGACCATAGTTACCAGGTCGGAACTAAGTAGTAAAAAATGCTAGGGGAGAAGTCCAAAAAAATCAGTGAAGGGTCGGGAAAGTCTGTAAAGAGTTGGGAAACAAACGATATAATTTAAAAATATATTTATATATAGATGTTCCAACATGATTTTTGAGCAATATATGATGGTTAAAATACGATTAATCAGGATTAAAACACAAAAATCATGATTTTTTTAAAAAATCTGGAAAGAGCCGTGTAGCGAATGTTTACTGAATAAGTTGTGTTTTAATCATACTTATTCAAAAAAACTGAATTTTTGGTAACAGAGGACCATTCCCCACAATGTAGCTCCCATGAAGCTCCAATCACTAGAACCCATAAAATACACGATATAAAGTAACATCTGCAGAATCTTAAATTAACCACTTCAGCTGAAAAAGATAAATAACTTCTGACTATATAGTTGTCCAGATATATCATTACTACTTTATGGTGATATACTGATTTACAATACTTGGATTAAAACTCTAGGACAATATTGAGCAACTTATTCACTGTTCAGCAAAAGCCACATAGGAACTGGAAGACACCAAACTGTCACACAAGTCACAACAATAATGCTCACACAATGATCTGCCTTTCAGCTACATCTCTCTTCATTCAACAGTTACAATATATAGCACAAGATAAATCTACAAAGTGATCAACTGTTGTCCTCTTTTGACTATCGAGTTAACATGCTGATCTTACTTTCACAAGGAAATAACTCAACAACTTGGAGCAGCATTCATCTCTACCGTTCGATAATGTCATTTGCCTCACTCCAATTGTTTAGGTGCCGCATTGATAAATGGCAACATAGCCACAAGCCAACCAATCATCTTTTTTTATGATCGCGGATAAGTTATAACTATTAAGTCATTAATTCCAATGAAGGGTAGTATCTTTCAAGAACATACTTTAACTACTGTGAATGTTTAACACCTTAAGAAGAAAAATATCAAGCATGCATATGGTCAACTCGAGAGGACTCAGGTGGACACAATTTATTACATGATAGGGCCATAGCTGAAAAAAAAAAAATCAAGTTTAGATCCCCCCCCCCCCCCTCCCCCATTCTCACGTGCTGGTCTCGTACCAATCAGGTTTGTCAAAGAGAAACCTTGACACAATTATCAAATCAACAATTAACATCTTGTTTATTTTCTGCAGTCAGGTAAAGCGCAAGACTAGATCTTCACAAATAATCCTTTTTAAAAAGTTAACAAGATCCCAGGACTACCAAATTGGATCCAACAATTGCAAGGCACAAGAAAAGTAATGACAAGTTAAGCAAACCTTGTTGTCCAATATTCTAGCCATTCTATTCTTCTCTTGGAGATCACCTGCATGGTGATGCCTACTCAGCTCAATTTCTTTCTGTGATAAGAAGTAAAAACTCTTCATAAGAATTTAGAAAAATAGCAAGTTTGTAAACTATGCAGAAATACTGTAAGGAACCACACCAGCTGCTCGTGTTCATGAAGAATTTTTTCCTCCTCCAAACGTTGTTGGAATGCCTGCTCAACAAGTGGCGCCTCTTCTTCCCTCCTTGCTCGGTTGGTGTAATCCATTATTTTTCCTAGTTTACGCAGTTTCTTCTCCAATTCTTGGCGCTCCTTGAGTTGCTCAGTTAAAACGGACTCCTTGAGGGACTGCTTGCTAACCTCCTGCAGGATCATAAACATCTGAATATTTGGCAGGAGAGGCAAATTTCATAACTAAATTTAACATAGAGCTTTCAACCAAGAAATAAATCTATTCAGATTGTGTTGAGGCAGTGGAAATCAAATCTTATAGTCCATACAGTATCGTAAAAAAGCACGATTCCACAGCCCACATCCTAGGCAGCTCTCAATCTAGATAGCTTTCAATCTGCCAGCAAGTGGCCTTCTTCCCTTCTTAGGATCGCTCCACGCTACTCCAGGTAGCTCTCTCTGTGGCGATGCATTCTGGCAGCACGCAAGACTCCCTCTGTGTGTGTGTGTGTGTGCGCGCGCGCGCACACGCGTTCGCGTGTGTGGGATGGGGTGGGTGGGTTATCGCTCTCACTCTGCTCCTGTGAGCCTTTTCCATGCGCCAAACCAGAGACGTGATGGCTGCTCTCATACCAAATGTTACAAATATGACCATTACTTCAAAAGCCCCAGGACTGATGGGCAATCAAGTGCTAGGACAATTAAGGTCTGTAGCATAAAGAAAAACAGAACATACAGAATAATTTGGGTCTAAAAAGATACTTCATGGCTACATTAGAAAGAAATCAAAAACGACATCAATCATTTGGTGCCGCAATCAAGCATTAAACTGATTTTAACTTCACCTCCACTTTACTTTTAGTATTATATAACACTAACTTCATTGTATAGAAGAATTTTCAAAAGACTTACCAGCAGTGAGTAATAAATATCGTAACCGGGACAGCTAATGCCACATTGCTAGAAAACTACAGAACCTTTCAATAAAGAAAATGGATAGGCATTGATCACATTACCCCGTCAATCACCACTTTCTTTCCCTTCTTTTTAGTATGCTTATCAAGTTGTTCTTGCAAAGCCTTGGCCTCTTCGCGCTCTCTGTCCTCGATTTGTTGGCGAATCCTCTTCACCTCCCTATCTGCAGATTCATTAGCAAGTCGCTTCTTTTCTGCCTCCTCAGATATCTTCTGAAGTTTTAACCTTTTTGATTCTTCCTCCCGTTCCTTGAAAAATATCAAAATGTTCAAACAAGAGATTGAAGATTCGACCATCAGAATTCATTGTTAAAAGCAAAAAATACCAGATTACCATTTCAAGCATCTGGCGTTCATGATCTTCCTTGCGCTTTTCGATGATAGATTTCCGGGCAAGAAGCCTCTTGTGTTCCTTTTCCACAACATCTGCTAAACCCTGTAAGTTTTCACCCATTTTGGATATCCTTTTCACTGGTGGATAAATCATGCTCCACGATTTGTTAAGAGATTCAGAAAGAGTAGACAGATGATCACACAGCCTGTCAGATTCAATGTCCTGAAGAAAAAAATCATGATATTATTATCCACAACCAAGTTTTTAGAAAATTCAGTAGCTTAACAGTTAATAGTGAATGCACTGATCATGTCAACGTATGTGCTTCACGTATCTTCTAACCATGTAGAAAATTCCTAATCGATTCAATGATTACAGGAAGAATCATCCCAACTAAGTAAATAGTGGGCCCCATCATTCAAATGGTTGAGGAAAGATTCTCGTAAGAATATAAAATTCATTGAATTTCCAAGTACTAATTACTAAACACCCATTTCATAAATCTGTCCATGGCACTTGATATCTCCAACATGGTTTATAAATTTGTTAGCTTCTTCCCTACCCACCCAAAAACTTTATACATTCTAGGGCAGGCTTTTATTATATGATAACCTCTGTTATATGGGTGGGAATTGGGCAAGTCCAACCCGAACAATCGACAAGCATGGGCAAAGCTGGTTAAAAACTTGGGCGGGTTTGGACAAAAAAAGATCAACACGATTTAAATTTGGATGGGTTTGGGCACCGATCTTACCCAACCCGAGGAATCCGAGTACAGTGGCATACTTGCATCTCACTACAGTGGATCCACTAATCTGATATCATAGCACTACAGTGATGCAATGATGAGTGGATCACACTCTGATCTCATTGCACTACAGTGGTGCAACGATTAGTGGCACACACACAGTCACACGACTCACACACACCCACTCGAGTGCTCGACTAATCCAGTAATCCATATATAAATAAAAAATGCACAATAGAGAAAGAGAAGCCCTAACCCCACATGGCTGACACGCTCTGTTCTTATCTTAACCCTCGCTCGTCTCTCTCCAGTGGTGCAGAGCAATGCTTCATTTTTAATCAAATGATTTCGACCTCTTAATTTTGTAATTTTTTTCCCATCAATATATGTTTCAAGTATTCTAATTGGGCAACCCGCCCCTTTTTTTTTTTGTAAAAAGGGCAACCCGAGCAACCTGAACGGGCAAGCACGAGTTGGACTTCCACGAGTTTCACTGGCAAAACGGGTTAAGGTGTGTGTAGGTCGGGTTGGGCATGGGCATACCCTTCAACCCGCCCAAGCCCCACCCATACTCTGTTACACATAAGACTTGAGAGCAATTATATTTATTATGCATAATCCACCTACACCAAGAAATAAATATCTTCCAATTACAGAACTTTAGCAAAATGTTGAAACAGATCGGTGAAAATATTGAGAACATATTGGAGTTGTGGAAGCTTTTATAAACAACATTTTAACAGATGAGAAACTAAGAACAAGCATGGCATAAAATTAATGACCACAGAAGATATCATGGCATCCAATCTTCATATTGGACCATATACCATAACAATGGTTCGAAATTTCGATTTCAAACAATAATTCCATACCTCGAGATATTGAAATATTGCGTTGAAATATTTCAACAGTGTGGAAATATTATAAATTTATAGAAATGGTGGAAATATTAATTTTTTAATGGATATTTTTAGTCAAACTTTGCAGGGTCGTAAATCAAGCATAGATATATACTTTGGAACACTTGGATAATATTCTATCCAATCTAGGGGCGTAGAGGTTCACATAGCATGTATCTTGTGCATTCTATGCTGATACACAACAATCTAAATAAATAAATAATACAAATAGTGATGTAAGCATGGAAGATTTATGAAAATTCTAATGGTTAAAATTTTGATCATGCATCATGTTAGATAAGATTTAACGGGAGTTCGTACAAAATGAAAAGGCATGAAGAAGCTAGAAATTTCCAATGTCAACTTTTGCAAAATTTAAAATTTTGGAAAAAAAATTGGCTAATTTCACTATTGGTCGATAATACCCCGTGGGATGGGCTTTCGGTGAGTCGTTTTGTGCTCCCCATGTGTGGTTGGCCCATGATGTCGTGATTTACTGCAAAAGATCAATCTGGAGAATATTTTGATCGATATTTCACATTATATTTCACAATATAATCAACCTGCAGTTTTCAAACTGACCGATATTGAGGGGTGTAATTTGTTTTGGTACATTAGAAAAAGGAAATTTTCTATGATATGTTTTGATTTTTTTAAACCTTGATCATAACCACTAAAACTTGTCTCATCTATTCGAGGTTGGCTTCCTGAATCCCTGTTCGCTAGTCGAAATAATCCAAGTTCCTCCAAACCGGGCGTCCCTGCTTCCCATTGTGTACAAGCACATATCTAAACATGTTCTTTATCACTTTGGCATGCGGACCTCCAGAACTTACTCTAATACTTAAAAAATGTAAATTGTAAGGCATTTTCATGACAACACTTCAGTATAAACTATAGATATTATAAAACTCTGATTGCTTTCCAAGACCACCATTGAACTCAACCTCTTGCAGAATATGCTTATAGAAAAATGGGAAAAGCAAAAAAGTATCCCATCCATACATCTATCACCTAGAGAGCTATAATTTGCATATAAAACATATATAAGGTGTTTTGGCAAGCACAGACGTGAGAACGCATAAAGTTGAAAAAATGTGATATGAATGAACCGATTGCCTAAACCTAAAGCAACTTGAAGATAAACTCACCTATCCACATATTTGAACCTGAAGATGAACCCACATATCCACATATTTGAACATGTGGACAGGGGTATGTTTCAGATTGAGTCTAGGACACACCTAGTTTAACCCAGTCAAAAATTATCATATATTGCCCTTTGATAAAACCTAAGGAGCCAAATTAAAGAAGAGGACATAACTGAACCGGAACCACCACATAACTAATGTGCTAGACCAAACTTGTCCCCATATTGATTGTGTTTGAACCAAAAGTCGTATCACCGGTGTTTCCAAAGGTGAAGGCGTAAGTCAGGATTTTCCCATCGTGAGTCAAGGCGTAAACCTCAAGGCGTGAGACAAGCCTTTTGTATTTTCATATTTAACCATCTATACGTTACTAAGAAAAGTATACAAAGAGTGAAAATAAACAGTAAATAAAATTGGTGAGAAGGTAAATATAAAGGAGTAAATTATTTCCAAAATCTTAAATGTTAAATAAAAATTACCATTAAGATTATTGGAGCTACTCACCGGAGATAGAAGACAGCAACTGTTGTCGGTGTCAGAAACTGCTCGAAGGCCGTCGATCTTCCCTTCTCTTCAAATAGTGGTTTCTCTCTAACGTCCAAACCCTCAAAATCTTCTCCCTTTCACTCGTTTAAAAGAACCAAAAGAATATGAACTTTTGTTTTCTAACAATGTTAGAGACTCAATTAGGCATACATGCTTCTATTTTCTAACCAGGTTAGGAAATTCTCATTGGTTTTGTTGTAATGTCTGGTTTTTCTACAGGCGAAACCCCTATGGTTGTATACCTCATTGGCTGAGGCATAAAAGGTAAGACTTCAACTTGGGCGGGCCAACCCGAATTTGAACGGATTTGGATTGGGATTTTACATGTATCGATTGGGCTTGGGTTGAAAAACACAACCCGATCTCAATACATGTTGCAGCCCCAATAAAAAACATGCCCAACTTGTCCCACGTGCCTAGCTCATTAATCATACGCCCAATGAGACTATTGCCCAATTTTTCGACACTTTAGGGCGTTTTTACCCTGCCTTGCCCTGCGTCACACTCCGATTATGCATTTCAGAACAATACTTATCACGGTTCTCAGAATAGACGGTTAGTCATGTTTCGATCTTGCTAATTCACAGAATTGATAGAAAACAAGGATCACAGATACAATGATCACAAGGACCCGTCTGTTTCAAGGTAACTGGCAGCAAAAGTGACGAGAGTTCCAGTTTCAAGAGTTGGGTTTAATATGTGGCCATCGATGCTGGAACTCATACTACGAAAATGGCCTGACTTCGTTGTCGAAGGTATCATGCAGTGTAGTCAAGGCGTCGCCTAGGCCATCGCCTAGGCGTTTTGGAGCTCCGACCGCCTTGGCAGTGGCTAGACAGGCGGTGGAGTCTAGGCGGCCGCCTAGGCGTCTGCTTTTGTAATTGATTTTTTTTTATTAAATTAATCGAATTCAAATTAAGTTTTCGTAGATCCCGTTTGGTTTTATAGGTCCATGTTGCTTTATAAATAGCCAACACCATGCCATCATTAATGGGAAAAAAACTATTGTGTTCATGCTCTCAATGTTTGAAGAGGAAAAAGTCGAAAGAGACATATAAGGATTATTCATATAAGAGTGACGATGATGTAGATAGTTAGGTGATTTAGATGAGTAATTTTAATTGTTTTTTTTTCGGATACGTGGTTGTGAAATGTTCTAAAAAATAACAGATTACCTACTATGGTTATATTTCTGCTTATATATTTGCTTGAATTTATGGCTATGATAGGGTTATGTTGCACTTGCGGATATGTGATTAATATTTGCAATGTATAATCATTGTGGTTGATGTGTGGTTCCTATTTGCTACAATAATAATGGTTTTGTAGCTTGTCATACGCTCTGGATAATAGCCATTTTGACCATATCTATCTCTAGAAATTAAATTTTATTATACATAAAATCACAAATTACTCATATATATACATATATATATATATATATATATGACTTATATTTTTTTAATATATTTAATTTTTATCGCCTAGGCATCGCCTTGACTACACTAGTGTCATGAGTCACAACACATCATTATTCATGATCCACCCCCACCCAACCTAACTTGGTTTGACCTAGCATGACTTGACAAATATAGGGGAATCCAACAAGTACCAACCAAACCCAATTAGGTCTAACCCGACCAGATAGAACCATAGGCGACCTTAATCAAGACAATCCACATCAATCTTGTGAATTTTACACTAAAACAATCACTCTAAGCAGAGCTCTAGTTCACCACTGTTCAACTAATTGTCATTCACAAACCTTATGGTCCAAACAGCCGTTAACCACACGCTTACACCAAATCAGGGAAAACTTGGGAACCAATCCAATTTTTAGTTTAAGAACGATAAACCAAAGCAAACACTGCAAAACTAACCAGATTCAAATGGAAAATGGAAGAGCGGGACTTGATTTGTTTATCAAGAGATAGTTCGCAAAAAGAAAGAACGATGATTACTGATCCAAACCATAATACGCTACCTGTTTGCAGCAGTGATGAGGAAGATGTATGCAACATAAGAAAAGGCACCCACATGTATGCATGCATGAATGAACATCAGATTGAATATGGAGAACAATTGCACATACCATATTACCAAAAAGAACAGCACCCTTCACATGATCAACTTTCATAGCAATGAAATTATATTTGACTGCATCAACAGAAATCTTCTCCACAAGCGAGAAGTCAAAGAAGGGGATGAACTTGGATAGCATTTCAATTTTTATGGATTGATACACCTGTGAAACCTGAAGCAGAAGGCAACTCATATTTAAGTCTGGATATGTCTATTCAACAAATAAACCAACTGATAAAAGATGCAATAAAAACAATAAACACCATAATATTATACACCTGCTGTAGTACTCTCAAAGCAGTAAGCCTTTCAAGAGCAGGAATGTATTGTGATAGTTGCACTTCAGAAACAGAGGAGGCAGAAGAGAGCTTGGACCCAAGCTTGGAAATCTTGGTAAGCAAAGGCTGAACTTTTGAAGAAAGATCCAATGGGAGGAATTCATGTTCTAACAGATTGTACAGATCCTTCACTTCCTGGGGAACGCAAGTCACTATGCCTTTGGAGGTCTGTAACAAGCAACAACAGATGCTATACGTAAACAGCATACATCTTGTCTATGACAAGTAGCCGGTTATACTATGTCATAGAAGATTTGAAAAGGTATTGCATGCTAACAGTATTAATGACATAACACAGTTCAATTTATCGATATTGCTCAAAAATGACACAGGATCCTGCTTGGCCTTGCTTTTACTGGCAGCAGAGTAAAAAATACCTTTGATCCATAGTACTCTACTCTATGAGGGCGTCATAAAAAAATAACATTAGTAGGGGCATCACCATTAATTTTTTATTGATCAGCAATAATCAATCTAGGAAATTTTCATCATGAACAGCGTGATGTAGGAGTATGACGCAACCACCCCGATGGGCCAACATAAGAAACACACTAGTGGGATTCAAAATGAGGCCCAGATGCAAGCCTAATGAACGAGCTTTATCCCGTGAACATAAAGAAGATCAAGACTCTCATCCTTACCCAGTGGAGGAAGCTTATTAGTAGCCTATTTTGAAGGGCTATCTTTATTTTGGTCTTCATCCCTATTGTATTTGAGTATTAGCAAGAGTGTCTCACCTATATCTAAAGCAAGGTTCTAAAAAGCGCTAGGCGCTAGTCAGGCGGTGGGGGGCCGCCTAGCGCCTAGGTAGCGCCTAGGTGTTTTGCCTTTTTTAAAATTATTTTAATTATTATTTTGATATTATATAATATATATATATATATATATGTTTAAAAATTAATATAAGTTCAAGATTATCCCAAACCATTATTTTAAAGAACAAATATATAACCATAATTCAAGATTGATTGATTAACAAGAACAAAAACAAACATGGTCCGCCTGGCCCGTCTATCATGCCTGGTCCACCTGTCCAGCCTGATCCCGCCCAGGCGGCCGCCTAGCCCCGCCTGGGAGCTTGGCCGCTTTTCTGGAGCACCTAGGACCTAGGCGAGGCGGTGGGGGGCCGCCTAGCGCCTAGCCGGCCGCCTGGGCCGCTTTTTAGAACACTGATCTAAAGATAGGTTGTAGTAGGTTTACAAATTATCAATTAACAATTTTGAATAAAATATTTTGACAAATAATTTTTCTTTTATTTATTTGATGGATTCTAAGAGACTCATGGTGAGTTACTGGGTTGTAGGTTTTTCTATCTTCATTGTGTAACTTCTGAGGTTTTCTGTGAAGAAGACGGTGTTCTTTCTCATGCTTCCGCTATGTCAGGTGATATTAGAGCATGTTTTCTTCCTCTTCCACTTCCGCTACACCCCACTGCAACAAGGAACATCTATGACTTTGAGTTGGACCCAAAATTCTACCTTTTGGATACCTAGAGCTTCATCCTTTTGTATTTCCATGATCTTCAACAAATGGTTCGTGCTCTAGCACCCCTTGCTCATCACGTTTGATATGTGGAACAATGTCTTTTGCATACCTCTTGAGAGAGAATTTGAATAGAGGAGAGGTGATATGAGAGAAAAGATCTTTCATAACAAACTCATCTTTCCTATCGGCTTCAAGGCAAAGTAGGAATATTAGGATCCTTTGGTTCAGCTTTCTTCTCTAGTGCCTGTTTAATCTTTCCTTCGACAATGGAATTTGAAAGCACTTTTATTTGCTTCCTTCTTATAGTGAAACCTCGAAGCAGATATCCATGTTCGACCGAACAACAAGTGTGAGATCTTTGAATAGAGGAGAGGTGATCTGAGAAGATAGATCTTTCATAACAAACTCATCTTTCCTATCGACTTCGAGCGCAAGCAAAGTAGAAATATTAGCCTATTAGGATCCTTGTTTAGTTCAGCTTTCTTCTCTAGCGCTTGTTTAATCTCTCCATCGATAGTGGAATTTGAAAGCATACTTATTTGCTTCCTTCTTATAGTGAAAATCTCGAAGCAGATGTCCACGGTCGACCAAACAATAAGTGTGAGATCTTCATAGAAACAACATCACACCAAACAATATCTTCCTAAATGCTAATTTTGAAGTAAAGAAAAATGGGTTGTAAACATGCTTCTAGTTCCTACATTTTAATTTTGCCACTTTATCAGTATCTAGTTCTTAGATTTTAGTATTTGAATCATGGTTTCAAAGCATCATGAGCAGGAGATTATAAAAGAAGAGGGCTGCGAGCATGTAATTCAGTTTTTCATGAATTTGTTACTGGTTTCCACCAACTACTTTTGTTATTTCATCTAACTTCAATCTTTATGTTGAAATTAACTCTTTTTCACTGTTCACTTTTGTGATTAGTTTTTACATTGACCATCCTCAATGAGCTCTTAGCTTGGACTATATATATATATATATATATATATATATATATATATATATATATATATATGGGGGCGGGGATGCTGGACCTGAGGTGCAGCAGAACGATGCACCTCAGGCATTGTTTTACCTACCTAGAGGTTTTGGAATTTGATGAAATTTGGTGAGGGTGTTGTCTAGGGTAAGGTGATCATCCTCACCAATTTTCATCAAATTCCAAAACTTCTAGGGGGGTCAAATGGTCGAAGCAAAATCAGTCGTCCGCAGTCACCGTTAAAATCTGCAGATTTTGCTTCGACCATTTGACCCCCCCTAGAAGTTTTGGAATTTGATGAAAATTTGTGAGGATGATCATCTTACCCTAGACAACACCCTCACCAAATTTTATCAAATTCCAAAACCTCTAGGTAGGTAAACAAGCCTGAGGTGCAGCGTTCTTGCTGCACCTCAGGTCCAGCATCCCCGCCCCCTATATATATATATATATATATATATATATATATATATATATATATATATATATATATATATATATATATATATATCAATTGGTATGGAAGTATCAATCTTTGCATCAATTTATATCATCATGGGGTTATTTTCTCACCTACCAAGGAGTCCTGCTGGAGGCAAGGACGGATGTCGAGAATTGATGCAAATACTCGCAATTGTTCTAGCCCAGCAAAGGGAGTTGACAAATAGAAAGAAGAACGAGTGACTCACACAGAATATTCAAGTTTTTATCTCCAATACAAGTGGATAATCTCATACAAGTGTTCTTGAGCCGAGAGTGTGGCTCTGTGGGAGGAGGGACTATCAATTTCATTGTTTGGCGCA
Organism: Chamaelirium japonicum; assembly: GCA_947650365.1. Classification (NCBI taxonomy): domain Eukaryota; kingdom Viridiplantae; phylum Streptophyta; class Magnoliopsida; order Liliales; family Melanthiaceae; genus Chamaelirium; species Chamaelirium japonicum. The sequence goes on from OX393557.1 coordinate 9,550,572, forward strand.
AACTAAAACACTTGAATTCACCAAAAGAAAATTCCAAGGAAGAGATTTTCTCCGTAGATCATCACCTGAGGGAATTTCCAATACTCGATTGGAGTTCACCTCCTTCTACTGTTCTGCGAAGAACTCAAAGAGATTCACGCAAAAGAAGGTCAAGATAAGCCTCCGAAGGAAGCTGGTGCAAATTCCAAAGCCGAGCCTAAGGCAAAGTCCGAGAAGGAACCCATGGAGGGAGCCGGAGATGCACTAGAGGAAAATCTAAAAATTTAAGCCCAAGGAGATGCTCGTGGGAAAGGCCTGGGGGGAACCCGTGATGGCGGTCACAAATATGAACTCGCCATCGAAAGACGTCTCGTACCTTGATGACTTAATGCTTGTAATATTTGATCTATAGTCTTAAAAGAACGGATGGAAGAAAAAAGCAACTTGAAGGATCAAGCATCAAATGACTAAATTTCCAAGAAATCAAAAAATCACAATTCTCCCTCAGTTTGGGGACCTTCCATAGTATAGTACTGAGAAGCAACAATGAACCATCCTATAATAATTAATCAGGTAAACCATGATCGGAAGACTGAAGTTGTTGAAGCAACGTTCTAAAGCAACAGGTGATGCGTTCGAGCAAAAGAACAACATCGGCCTACAAAAATTAATCCAAAATCGAGGAGTCCATACGAATATATTCGAAGGAGTCGAGAAATCTCCCAATCTTGGAAGATTAATACAAGAGCAAATAGGGGTCAATTCAAGTCATTACTCATTAAAGGGGGGGGGGGGGGGGTCATTGCTCTTTTTTATTCTAGGAGTTAGTTTAATTTTTAAATATTGTCTAGATTTTTTAAATTTGTCAAGCCAATCGAGACCTACTTTTAAGGGAAATATATGGATTAATTGAACGTTCTTGAGGGCCATTTTTGTAAAACCAACAAGACCAGGAATTAATAAAATCAAACTGGGCCTATTTCTTATCTTCTAGAAACTCAATATGTAAGTGAAAATTTATTTCCTGTGGAAAAATATTAATCTAGCACTCATTCAAAATACCAGATATGTAAACAAATTTCTACTTAACATTATGTTTAGCCACAATAATGACTTGAACAAGAATTGAAGAAGTAACAACCATCCATTATCTAGGCGTACACATAAACAATAAAAAAATCTTATAAGGAAAGAAGCTGTATTTTTCAGAATAAAAACCATTGTTGGTCAACACGATAAGAATCTAGTAAAAAATCAAAAAAAATTCAAGTCATACCAATTCTTGGATGAGAGATGAGCGTGAAAGCTGCAATAGAAAAAGCAAATGTTAGGCTAAACAAACTACACCATGTAGCAACATGGTGGAAAGGGGAAAAGGCAGTAGTAATAGAAATACCACTTCTCTACTTTCTCGTTTAGTATCTAGATTGAACCCAATGAGACTAGCCATTCGGAAGTTACGTTCTTTCTCATTTTCAAGCTCCAAATGAGAAGCACCGTGTGTATGATCATATGGCATCACTGAAAGTGCAGCTAATAGAACAGATGATGCTACCAACTGCAAATCCTTTTGTGTCAAGTTCTTATTGTAGCTTTTCTGCAAAGAGTATAGTTTGAGCCATGCATACGCATGGTAAAGATGACTGTTCGAAACCCAAAATATTTCTGTTAACTTGGCATAATATATAACCATCACGGATGGCTTTGGAGTTTTCTTGACCATGCTCATCAAACCATGGATATCCTCCGCCGACCGAAAGGCTTCCTGTGCCAAAACATCACAGACCATGATAAAGAATAGGTGTGGCATCATTAAGTAAAGAAACAAGCAAAAAAAAAATATAAGTTCTTTCAAAACCTGCCAAAGTTCAAGATCAGTTGCTATCTTGAGTTGTTCAACTCTTGTATCCAAGTAAAGTTGCAAGCTTTCAGGAGCTGTCAGATCAGGCCTATCTCTCTGGTCCTTGTATTTGTTTAGGTTGGCAAGATGATTCCTTATAATCTCACAAAGTCTACGAAATTCATTGGCCCTCTTATATTGTTTACAAAATTGGAATGCCCGATGTGTTGTCATCTACACATGAGAAATGAAGAAATAAATGAAAATAAGAGAGCTAGTAAAAAAGATCAACATGTGATAATCTGCAAATTACTCCAGCTTAATGCCACATCATCTTATAATTTGGGTTCTAGGATATGAAAGGCACTACCACAGGAGCCTTGACTCTGGTCACTCATCCACCGCTCAAAGTGAGCATCTATAGTTGCAACTAACAAAACCAATAATTACTATTACAGGAGCCTTGACGGTGGTCAATTATCCACAACTCAAAGTGAGCGACTATAGTTGCAACTAAAAAACCACTAATTTCATTCCAGTTCAATGTTGGGAAAGCAAATTGACAAGTGAAACAACCTGACTTCAAGCTTCCATAAATAACCTACTTGAGAAAAACCCAGATGGCCATATCACCTAATTAAAAGACTGCGACATTCACATACCTCAATGCACTGAAGTTCAACTCTGAATCTAAAGAATTTAATAAAATATTACTTATAAGTTTGAGAATTTGAAACGTCGAACTCGATTATCTCTTGGAGAGAGAAGTGGACCAAAAGCAGCAAATGCAAAGGTGTTCAAATTAACTGAATTATCACAAAACAAGTACTAGGGGACTTTTATTAAGAATGGATGTAAGCATAGTCACAAAAGAAACTCCGGCTTTCAATTCACATATTACGGGTAACGTAGGAGACATCTCTATTTTTCCCCAGGGGATCTTTATAAATACCACTGCTTAGCTTTCCATTTGCCTCTGACCATCAAATTAAATGTGAATAACCCGTCCTCCTCTCGTTAAAACAAGCGGCGCTTCCAGTTCTATGAGTCACGTTTTAAACTCGAACTTAACATAAGCCGAAAAATTACCAGTTTTAACACCAACTTATTCAAATCACCAAAATCGACGATTTTTATCATGACTTTCTCAAATAATCACGATATAATCGATGAATTTTGGTAACGATGAATCATTTAGAAAATGAAAAGAACATAGCAACAGAAGATGATGCAAATTTGGGATTTGATGCTCTTGACGAGTTGATGAATTCTAACTAAGATTTATAGAATTTTTATATTTAATCATTGACCCCTGAACATATTGGGTTTTGTAATATTTATCTTGGCATGAAGTTACATAGATATTTTTTGTGTTCTATTGATAAATTTGAATTAGGTGTGGATGTTGTTTTTACTGATGGTAGTCTAATTGTTATATTTATATTTATGAATTATCAATATCTTATTTGCTTAAACATAGGCCAGAAAATTAAAAGAAATTTTAATATAATAAATATATATTATTCTTAATTTTACTCTTGAAGTATTTCGAATTTTTTCCTACTTGCTGATTTTTTTCAAATGTCACCCTGGACGATTGAATCCCGAACCCGATCTTTTCCACGATTTCTAGCCATTTTATTCCGAAGTTTTCAACATTTGCCTATTATTCCCGAGCTTTACACGAGCCGAATTATTGTTGAACCCGAACTTGGTGACTATGGTGGCAAGTTGGTAACTGCAGCTAAAAGGCACATGAACCTCATCCAAGCACTCTCTCACATGTATTGAACAAGACATTCCACAACTTTTCAAAAATAAAAAGGCATTTCACTTGATTGGCAACTAAAGTGGGGCCACCGACAATCATATTGGTGCTTTGACAAAGTATTGGGGACACAGAGACGCCACTAGGATGTACTAAAATTTTTTGACCTAAGTGGATGCAGATATCCCCCTTTCATAGGCCAGCACAACCACATATGTCCTAAAAGATCAATCCTAAACACCTCCAAATATAAATGCTCAAAAGCTGCACAATTACTGAACAACTACATAGAGATCAAAAACCAAAAGTACAGGGGTGGAATGGAGCCAGATAACTCACTAATCCAACCCGAACCCAACCTAAATTTACATCTTTGGATATAGTAAATATGTCCAATTGATAATCGATTAGGTTTTGGGTTCTGAAATTGTACCCAAGTACAGTTTTGGATATACTATTGCCCAAATCCAATACTCGATATCATCATCATTATCATTCAAGTTTTCACAATGGGGTCCTATACTCCTATTTAAGAAAAATACCATAATTTTTTAATCGATTGTCAACTTGGCGTCAGCCCTCTAATATTGGTGCCGAAAACCTAAGGCAATTTGGCAAGAGTGGCGCATGCCAAGGTCCCTAATAGCCCCTTTATGGATTTGGTTGTAATTACATTATTAGCACGTTATTGTCTTTCTTAAATGCCTTCCCAATAAGTCCCTCAAACTCGATCCGCAAGATAAACTCACTCTGGGTATGGGCTGGTATGGATAGGACCATGTTAACCCAATAAAAGAGTAAAGGTCCTAAAGGAGAAATAAATCATTCGACTAAGGTAGGTTCTGACCCTACCCCGATCAGTGCCACCTCTAACAAGAGCCCACAAAAATAAAGAGCTAAATAAAAATAGAAAAAAAAAATGCACTCTACATAATATGTAGACTAGAAAGTAAGAATGTTCTGTTCTTAACTAATTTGTGTCATATTTGCTTGGACTTCAAGGAATATAATCAAATTGGACTTTAGGTTCGACAGAGATTTCGGACTAAAATCTTAAAGAATGGTGCAGGTTAAAACTAGATAATTTTCCAAAAAGAAAAAATGGCAAATGGTTTAGGAATTCACAACCACATAACGAACAAAGTTGATGTAGATTAATTAATAATGGGCCAATCTATAGGTTTGATATAAATTCCAGATCTAAAAAAGAGAAGAAAAGGCAATTGAATCCACTATGTAACCCAAAAACCACGAGCAAAGAAAAAACGATAGGCCTCTGTTCCACAAACAGAGAAGGAAATAACTACACAATAATTTCATTAGTGATTAATTCTAAATTACATCATTGACAGAAGTCACAGAACCGCTAATTATGAACTTCACCTAATTTTGACGCTTAAGAAGCACCAATGAGATCTAGATATTCATTTAATGAGACTAGAGCTGCAACTTGGGTGAGACAACCCAAACCCAAGCCGAATTTGGGCGAGCTTGGGCTGGGATTTTACAGGTATGGGTTGGGGATTAGGTTGAAAAATTCTAACCTGACCACAATAGGTTGGGCTTGGGAAGAGGCTTGGGGCAGCAAAATCCAACATGTAACTCAACTCGTAACTCGGCCCAACCCTTAACACGACCCATAATGTAACCTGACCCCTCGCACAACCTACTTATCCAAACATATAGCTCGAAAGTCATACTTCTAATTGCAACCATTAGATGTGCATTTATCAACCATCCAATTGTGGCTCATAGCCTCATACCAACATTACATGATTGATTGATTCATTGCTTGGTAATGTTTCTAATGCTCATTAGCTAAAACGGGCCAACTCGATCATCCAAGACGCCTAACTTGACCAACCAAAACAACCTGACCTCAGGTTGGGGTTGGACTAGTGAACTTCAACCTTATCTCGGGTTGGGTTGGGCTTGGGCATAGGGTTCAACTCCTTGAGTTGGCATGGGCTGACCCCTCAACCCAAGCCAAGTTACAGTCCTAAATGAAACTCCCCTAAAATTGTTTAACACAAAAGAAACCTATAACTTCCTAATATGACAGAAATATAAGTAAGCACTTTGCGGAATCGAGACACTCCTAAAACTGTTCAACACAAAAGAAATATATACCTTCCTAATATGATAGAGACATAAGCAAACACTTTGAGGCATCGAGACCTGTAACTTCCTAATTTATCCAAACTAATAATTAAACATTTGTGGGCTTCGAAGCTAGCTTTCCAAAGAGTGGCTCATACAAAATAGAGTTATTCCTTTGAAAATAAAAAATGAATAAACGAGGCAAAGAATATTCAAAATAAACCCTATAAAATTCAAGCCTTTTAGGAGTTAGGACTCATTTAAATTCTAGACTCAACAAAATTAATAATTAATCGGACTACACCAAGAACTTTAAGAGACCATAATAGAGACCTTCAAGCACCTTTGCTACCACAAGAACAAACTAAAATACAAAAGAATGTATAAAGCTTGTTGCTTAGAGAAGGAAGAAGAGATGATACAAGCACAAGTGGGAGAGAATACAGACATCTGACTTGATAGTAATTGCTAACGTCTGAATGTCCACCATAACCAATAGAATTCACCTATACACATGTGCCTAACTGAAAGTCATAGGGGACCATATTGGCGTGTCCCAACCGACATAGTTGAGGAATCTAAATCAAGCTAAGGTGTTATATAAAAAATCTATCTGAAAATTTTAAGCACATTTGCACCGAGCAGGAGTTGTGGTTCTCACATAATTGGAAAGAAACTAATGCAGATTGTCATGCCCAATGATCTGGCCTGAAACAACCATTGTATCAAACACTTGGAGTTCCACAGGAGATTAGGATTCCAAATGACTTCATGGACAATAGCTCGGTATATACCATTAGAAATGAAAATATACATATAGATGAACTTCAAAGGAAAAATAACTTCGCTCTTACTCCGTAAATATTTTGTCAAATCAAAAGACTTAAGGCGAGGGTTGCAAACGTGATACAACTGAGTATCACCAATGCAACAAATCTTAGGGTAATGACATAAGCGCAGACATGGCAAATTACAATTGGAATGAGGGGAGTAACTCCCAAAGCGATTTGTAGAAGTTTGAAAATGAAACCTTTTGTTAAACAGCAAAATAGCCCATCAACACATGGTACATACAGAAATCTTCTTCCATTATTCCCCGTTTTAGCAATCACTGTATAATTAGACAATATTGGAAAATGATTCAACCATAGTGCATAGTGGTGACATTCACATTTAAGAGTGTGACCTCGGTATTGTAACTACCCTAACCATCAAGCCATGTCCTGTCTTTTTGGGGTCCACTTTATGAATCCTTCTTCACCAAATGTTTATGTTTAGGGTCATATTAGTTTACTTGTAACAAACACTTATAAAAAATAGTTTTCATGATGAAATACATATTTTTGGAAAGAAAGAACAGTTTGCATATGTGAAGGCAATCATCAACCTAGATAATCCAGAACAGTTGAGAGCGTCCAACGACCATAGCCTTCCACACAAAAAAGATGCAATGAACAAAAAAACAACACCAAAAAGGAATATCTTCTATGCAACCCACTGAATCTAGAATAACTATGAAGGGTGGCTTACCGCATATAGTGCTTCCAACTTAGAATTATTCCGCAGAATTTCAAGCACCGTTCTATAGGTCTCCCATAAAAATTTGAACCATGGGGTCACTAGCTCCCTGTCAGACCTTTCCTTTCCTTTCTCCCCACTAACATAACTCAGCATCAAGTCTTCTGGCCTCTTATCCGCCTCCAGATCCTCTATATCAAGTGCATCTTCCAGTGCCTGTGCGTTGCTCCGAGCTTGTTCAGCCTTCTCAGTGGAAAGCTGCATGAAATGCTTAATCACCTCCTCCAAGGAGCTGACATTTACTTGTTGGCATACAATACGGTATTGGATGAGCCCATCCTTTGCAAATCGACCTCTTCGCATATCAACACAGAGGTCTACATATTTGAACATAATCTTCTCCAGTGTTTTCTGCCATGCTCGGTGTCTTTTTGAAGTGATGAGGTCGTGGAGTGCTTGCAAGGCCGCTTGCTTTTGGCCAACATTTATTAATTCTGGATTCATGAAAAAAGAAAGTGACTTATTTCAAAGAGTAGCACCTACCGTATAACCCAAGAAATAACCAATTACTGAATCAAATAACATAAATAGAAACACACACCATCCAATGATGCATGCAAGACAACAAATAACCAACATCATATGATGGGGACAAAAACAGATGCACTTAAATTCAGTTATGATCTTTCCAACTGAAAGAAGCACGGATCTACACCTCACCAAAGAGAACAGATAGATGTGTAATCATTTTACTGCTATAACTATAAAAGCATCAAAATTAGAATTCAAGGCCCTTTCTAACATCATGAACCAGTATACGCCTCAAATGAGTGGTATAAAACTTGGCTATCATGTCTCACTTGGAGAGCAGTAATCAAATTCCTTTTATGAATTATAGTAAAATTACTTGTTTCAAATAATTAGAGCACACAGCCTCAAAATATTCTATGATGAATCAATTGGAGATGGCAAGTAAAAGAATTCAGTAAGAAAGCATCAGCCAAACATCATCTTAAAAAAGAGTAATAAATGATTACACACCCTCGGCACGCTTCAAAGCGTTCTCCGGCTTAGCAAACATCGCCATGGTGACCAAATATTCTACTCGACGCCTGCTTGAAAACAGCAGACGCAGTGAAAACCTGTACCACAATACCCACAAAAAAAGGTAAGTTGATATCTTAAAGACAATAAAACATTAGCTACACCGGGTGACCGGAGAACCCTAAAGTTTCCAATAGTATAGAATGCTTAAGTAACATTAAGGATTGTATCATCAAGGTATATATTCAGAAAATATATATTTCAAATTACAAGTACACATCAAAAAAACCATGAAATTTTACTTAAAATGGAACAAAAGCATTCGTTAATCAAGAAAAGACTGTTGCCAAAATACCCAACTAACCGCATCTCCAATTTTCACCATAATACCACACACACATACAAAAACAATGATCTATTCTTTTACGCCATTCGTAATAATAAATTTCTATATTTAAAACACATCAATTGCACAATTAATGTTAAGCATATAATTGGAGATGCGGATAACCCTAATGTAACCATATGAACGCCACATAGGCCTTTAGTTGTGTTAGATAAGTGGCATGTGGACATCAAAAGTTGAACCTTTGGATGGATAACACATAAGCCCTCAAAAACGGGTCATTCCATAACTTTGTAAAAATGGGGTCATAGGGGAATTTATGTCATCTTATGAGAGGAATCAGACCCGGATTGTTCACATGTCCATACGCAAACAGGATCGTCCGGATTGGGATGATGTCCTTAATTTCTCACATCTAAAAGAAATCGGCGGGGGGGGGGGGGGGGATCTATTTAAGACCGCCCACCCAATCTCTTTTTTTCTATCCACCTCATGTAATCTAGTTTATTTTAACAAATTTTGTTGGTTTTGCTCTTTCTCCATGAGATTCGAAGGCATTCAGTGCAACCCTGAGCATGTAAAGCCTCTCACTCTATCAATTCACACATCATCACCCTCTTTCCTTTAATTTTTTGCACTTTTCCTCTGCAAAAACTTGAAACTGATCCCCCTTTGTCATCATGCCAAGCAAAACCATCATCCTTTAAGGTTAGATCCTAGGTTTGCATCAACAAATATAGGGTTTAATTATTGCTTGCTTATTTTTATCCCTTCTGCACTGCATAGCATCCTTGAGTCCCTATTAGATTGGCATGATTCATATTTGGCATCAAAGCTTAGGCTAGACCCATGGAACCCAAGTGGGCCAATTATAGATGGCGTATAACTGATAGACAGAGAGATGAACTATTATATGAAATCTACTAAAGGATTGAAGTCTAATAAATTGTCTTGACCATGCCAATGCTCGTACTAAATAGTTAAACACCTCGCCACACAGATCTTCATGATAAGAGAACCGAAGTTCCTCTTGAAACATGGTGCCTGAAAACAACAATGGGCAAAATCTTACATATAGTGAGAATTCAAGTCTTGTCCAGCATGCTCTGCCACTGCAGGCACAAGTAGGGGTCCCTAGATTTCATATGCACAACAGCACAACATAAGGCACAAGCTTCACCACGAGCACCTATGCGCATGCAAGCACTTGTCCATGTCCCTTATGCACGGAGTGCACATCACTAGGTTGCAAGGGAGGACGATTTTGATGATTATGGGGACGAGTTGTATAAGCGTGATCGGAGAGACTGCAAGGTCCTTGATTAAGACATGATGAAAAGAGTCAAAGTGGATGCCCATAGTTTTGATGGGTGTATGGACTTTAAGGCTATTCCTGATTGGTTGGCAGCATGGAGTGGGTCAAGCCAAATTATATTGAGTCAATGTGGAGCATCAGAGGGACATGATAGATCGAGCCTATTGTCACATTGTGAACTAGGTAGTGATGAAAGAGAAGCCAAAAGATAAGTATATCCCAGTTTCTTATAGGGAACGACTCATGGATCAACTACATAATCTCCACCAAGGACCCAACATATCCCTCACTGAGTATATAAATAAGTTCGAAGATACTATATTTCATATAGGGTTGAGACCATAACTAAAAAAAAAAATATTCCAGCATACACTTGATTCTCTAGAGCAAGCATATAACATGGCTTACGAACATGAACAAGTTGTGAAGGCTCCTATCACTAGACGGTTTGGTTCTTAAGTCGGAGAGACTACCCGGACTTTCATCCTATTGACACAACAAAACCTACCCTCATTGCACCCAGCACCTCCTATGGTAGCAATCCCACTATTCAGTTACCTTCAGATAATAAAAGGAAAGAATGGTGGGAGAGTCCATCAAATATAGTGGCAGTGGTCCTCTTTGTTTCAAGTGTCAAAGAAGGACATCATGTGTACCTGCACATCAAAGGAACCTTCTTCTTGATGCTGAGATTGAGGAAGAGGAGGGTTTAGAGGACACCTTGTATCAGCCTAAATCACCTAAAACTAGATCCTATATAAGCCCCAACAAACCCTGGATCTTCCTATACCAAAAGTATCAATTCCTACCACTGAATTTCAATCCACTTAACCATTAATTCATTGTACTACATATCATACAAGCCACATTGGCCTTTAGGATAAGATTGTAGGTTTGCATCATCTCATGTAGCGTTTTGTTGTTGATTGCCTATTGTTGTCGCTCCCGTGTTGCATAACCTCGTGGAGTCCTCCATTAGATTTCCCTGCATCGGAAACTTCATCTCTAACTAAAAATCTAAGAATCACCTCACAATATTCTAAACCATCGCAATTCTCACACCGTAGCAACTTAACAGAAGGCTTAACTATGAGCATCCAATGTTTTGAAAATGAATTCCCCAAGTAAACATCACCGCATTTCATCCTCTCAGATTATAGCAGCAATAGAATGAAGCAATAGAGAGAGAGAGAGACCTTAGAGGAGACTCCGGCCGCCGGCCGGCGTGTTCGATGAAGGGCGGCCCGGCTTCGTACGGCACTCGACAGTCGGACGTCCGCTCTAGTCTTCTAGGGTTCTCTCGCAGTCGGCGCCGCTCGAGATCGAGAGAAACAGAGAACCGAAGTATTCTTCTGAAACGGTGAGTTTCAGATTTATATCACGGGTTTTATTCGGTCCGGGTCAAACGGGTTTACATAAACCCGGACGGTTCACACGGTTTTTAACGGTTTGGGTGTATTTCCGATCTCACCTCTCAACCGAACCGGCCGGGGGTCCGGATCACCGGTTCACCGGTCCAACCGGCCGGTCCGGTCCGGTTCTGATAACACTGCTTTGTACCCCATGTTGCTATTGCTATTCAGCGTTTGCACCACAAAAATTACTAGGGCCCGGCCCCCAACTAAAAATGCAACGTCCCATGTGTCCCCAAGGTCTCCTAGTCAAAGGCATTGTCAATTCCGCCGCCAGTCCCGTGCACCCCAACAATGTGTATGCCGATGTTGGTCCCATGCATCTAACCATCACCTTGGCAGTCGTTGGTCCTCCTTCCTCCTCGATCTTTCTTCCTCCTCCTCATCCCCCCGCCCCCTCTTTTCTTTCCATCTCCTTGAAGATGTGTTGGTTGCTCCCGACCACCAAACAATTCCACACCATGTTGGTTGGGAGCGACCGACATTGCCATTGATGAAGAGAAACCGACATGGTGTGGAAATGTTCGGTGGCTATCCACTGAACAATTTCTCACTGTGTTGGTCGGAAGTGACTGACGCGTCTCCTGAAATAAGAGAGAATGAGAGGAAGAAGGTGGAGGAGGAAGAGGAATAAAGTGAGAAAATGGAGAGGAGGTGAGGACGAGGAAGAAGAAAGTTCCTCATCTAAATTAGGCGAGGGTTAGGCGAGGTGAGGAGGAAGAAGAAAGTGAGGGAAGGGAGAGGAGGGGCGGACGCAGTGAACCAGACCCACGACTCTGCCAAAACGAGTTCGACGGGTCAACAATATTCACATGTTCACAAGGTGATCCGTCGGTAGCATGCCTGATGCGCACCACCCAAGCATGAACGCCCATGATGCATATGTTTGTCTGGCGAGCATCGTGTCCATTCATGTTTGTGCAATGCGCACCTATCCCGTGACAACAGGTTAATAGAGTAACATGTAATTAAGAGGGGTCAATTTCAACCTAAGCATTTAAATGTTGTGTTTGGGTTGATGGATTAGACATGGAAATTAAATAGTGGAAGAAAAAAAAAACTTGATTGTTTTATAATCTCATTATAGCGCGGGAAAAAGCACGGGTCGTCTTTATTGTGCAAAACCAGATTACAAGTGTGGCCGGGACCCGGGTGGCTCGGGTGTAGCGAGTCCGGGTTGCGGCGAGTTTTGATCAGGGGATTGTGGGAAAGATCTTCTGGGGGATCCCTTTGATCCGCGTCTCCACGTGGTGTTCGTGCGAGAGCTCTGAAGGGGCTGCCCAGGACAGGGGTCTTTACAGGGTGAGGGTTTTGGAGAGGCTAAGGAATGTCCACCGTCGCTTTGTCCCTTCCGTGCTTCGTGCTTTCTCGGCTATGGGGTTTTCCGGCTTCGTTCCTCGGTCTTCGTGTCTTCCTCGCTCCTTGCTTGACCTCGGCGTCCTTGATCGTCGGTTCGCGGCGTCGATCGTGCTTTTGGCGTCGGCTTTGGCTTCGGCTTTTTGGCTTTGGCTTGGCTCCGGCGTGGCTCTGGCTTTTGTTTTGCTTCGGCGCTTGCACTTGGACGTAGCCGGGAGAGACTTGCGATGCTTTCGTTCTTCCGGACTTCGCGTCGTATCGGCTAGAACGTGCGGTGCTTTTGCTCGTGGCTGGCGTAGTCGCTTGGCTTTGGCACTTGCGTTGCTTTGGCGCGGGCTTTACGGGGGCTTTGCTTTGGCTTCTTGCGTTGTCTTTAGCTTCAGCGTCAACTCGATCTTCTTCTTCGAACGACGTGGGCTACTTCTCCGGTGCTTCGACGGTTTGCGTGTCGACTGGACTTCTCTTCTTCTCCGGGCTTCTTTGGCGTGATCGGAGTCGAAGAATGCTTTCGAAGATAGTGGGGGTAGCACCGGTATCCGTGCGATGGTTGTAGCGTCGGCTTTTGTTGGTGACGACGGCAGGGGTAGCGACGGCCTCCGTGCGACGGTTGTAGCGTCGGCTTTTGTTGATGAAGACGACGAGGGTAGCGACGGTCTCCGTGCGACGGTTGTAGCGTCGGCTTTTGTTGATGAAGACGGCGGGGGTAACGACGCTTCAGATGGTCTGCTCCAGGCTTTCTTCTTCGTGGATGGCGCAGGCGTTTGTTGAAGACGACGGGGTGATGACGCTTTGTTTCTCTCCTCCGGGCTTTGGAGCTTGATCGGGATCGAGGATTTGTTGGAGCCGACGGGGTAGTGCCGCTCCGAGCTTCTTCTCCGGCCTTTGCTTCTGGCGTCTTCGGAGTCGAAGGGTCTTCTTCTCCGAGCTTTCTTCTTCGTGCACGGAGTTGAAGTCTTGATCTTCGTGTGCAAGGATCTTCACGTTGATGAGAGCTTTCAGTAAGCCGATCCCGATGGGACAGGCTTGACCGTGCCTCGTGAAGCCTTGGGTCGATGAGGAAGCATGCACGGAGTCGAAGTCTTCATCTTCGTGTGCAAGGGTCTTCACGTTGATGAGAGCTTTCGGTAAGCCAATCCCGACAGGGCAGGCTTGACCGTGTCTCGTGAAGCCTTGGGTCGATGAAGAAGCGTCTCCTCTTCTGCAGAGCTCCTGCGCTTCGTCTTTGGTCTTCAACCATCGACCTCGTGGCGGTTATGGCGTCGGCTTCTTCTCCGGGCTTTTGGGCTTGATCGGAGTCGAAGGCCTTATTGATGACGACGGGTGTAGCGCCGCTTCCCTTCTTCTCTGGGCTTTTGAGCTTGATCGGAATCGAAGCCTTTTTTGAAGAGACGGGTGTAGCGTCGCTTCGTTCTTCTTATCCGGGCTTTTGAGCTTGATCGGAGTCGAAGGGGTGTTGGAGACGACGGGGTGGTGCCGCTCCTCTTTTTCTCCGGGCTTTTGGGCTTGATCGGAATCGAAGGCTTGTTGGAGACGACGGGGTAGTGCCGCTCCTCTTCTTCTCCGGGCTTTTGGGCTTGATCGGAGTCGAAGGCTTGTTGGAGACGACGGGGTAGTGCCGCTCCTCTTCTTCTCCGGGCTTTTGGGCTTGATCGGAGTCGAAGGCTTGTTGGAGACGACGGGGTAGTGCCGCTCCTCTTCTTCTCCGGGCTTTTGGGCTTGATCGGAGTCGAAGGCTTGTTGGAGACGACGGGGTAGTGCCGCTCCTCTTCTTCTCCGGGCTTTTGCTTCTAGCGTCTTCGGAGTCAAAGGGTCTTCTTCTCCGAGCTTTCTTCTTCGTGCACGGAGTCGAAGTCTTGATCTTCGTGTGCAAGGGTCTTCACGTTGATGAGAGCTTTCAGTAAGCCGATCCCGATGGGATAGGCTTGACCATGCCTCGTGAAGCCTTGGGTCGACGAGGAAGCGTGCACGGAGTCGAAGTCTTCATCTTCGTGTGCAAGGGTCTTCACATTGATGAGAGCTTTCGGTAAGCCGATCCCGACAGGGCAGGCTTGACCGTGCCTCGTGAAGCCTTGGGTCGATGAAGAAGCGTCTCCTCTTCTGCAGAGCTCCCGCGCTTCGTCTTCAGTCTTCAACCATCGACCTTTGAATCTTCCCCCACCCCCTCTATTTATAGGCAAAGGGGAGGGGAGAGAGATATGGGAACTTTTAATTTTAAATCTCTTTTGTATCTCTCTCATAATTGCCCGAGATTTATTCATCCATTGATGAGGGGAATAACACTTATTTGTTTTCCTTTTCTGGCGAGGCAATTATGGCTGGATTTCGCACACGAAATCGATGGCGATCGGGCGCTTCTTCTTGTGCGTCGGATCGAGGGATCGGCGCAGATCCGTGTGTGTGCAGACGTCATACGCAACCTCCACCCGCGCATGGCGGTAGTTCTTTCCTTTTCTTCCTTTTCTTTCCTTTTCTTCTCTTTCCTTTTCTTTTCTTTCCTTTCTTTTCTTTCCTTTTCTTTTCCTTCCTTGCAGGGCCGGCCGGCCCCTCCATGGGGTTCGGGTCCTAGTAGGGCCGGCCCCCATGGGGTTCGGGTCCTAGTAGGACCGGCCCCATGGGGTTCGGACCCTAGTAGGGGCCGACCCCTTTTAAGCATGGGGTCCGCCTCCCTTGTGCTGGGTGTGAATCGGATCCGGGTCCGTATCGGTGCGTGCAAGTCGGGTCCGCGCGTCAGGTTTGCATCCGCGTCGGCCCACATAAGTCGGGTTCGGGTCCGACGAAATTCGTGTGTCTACAAATGCCCCCTCAAGGACGAGCGCGTCGGTGAAAGCGTGTAGGGTTTGGACACGTAGGAATCGTAGAGTGCTTGTCCTTGATTCCTTTTGTGGGCAGGGTTGGGAGTCTATTTAAGGACCCCTACCCTCTTCATCCGCCATTGTGCTTCTTTGCGAAGGTTCTGCCGGCTTCTGGAGACCGCTGTCGGAAGTGAGCTGCCTGGGGTTGCACGAGACTTGCTCCGTCTTCCCGGTGTCGCCTCTTTCGTCGTGCGCGGCGGCCGGGTGCGTGCGCGGAGGTCACGGCGGCCGGGTCGGGGTGCGCGCGCGCGGTGCGGTGCTGCGCACGGGGCCGGAGGCCGGGGGTCGCGGCGGCCGGGTCGGGTTCAGCCGCGACCGGATCGGGGCGGCGCGCGCGGCGTGGAGGTAGGGTTCCTGTACGGGTCGGGGTCGCGGGGCTGGCGTCCTCGAGCTGGGCGGCAAAGAAGAAGGAGAAGGAGGGGGGGCTGCGGGCCCCCCTTCTCTCTTGGCTGTTGGTTTCCGATTGGAAAGGGGCTGCGGGCCCCCCTTCTCTCTTGGCTGTTGGTTTCCGATTGGAAAGGGGCTGCGGGCCCCCTGTGGCAACTGCTGCACCTTTTTTTTTTTTTTTTGATACGCACTTGTCTTGACTTGCCTCCCTTCATGGCCCTCCAGGGCTCGCGTCGTCGAGAGTTTGACTTCTCCAGGGTGGATAGCCGAGGACTTCTCCGATGGGAAGAGGTGCCTTCGCTTTCCCCACACTCGTGTGCACCGTTATCGCCACTCGAGGCGGGAAGACCTTCTGTCGTTGCTCCGTGTCTTTATCCACGAGCGCATCACGAAAGATGGAGTCGCGGATGCGACTTATGGGATGCCGAAATTGAGCGAGAAGATTTATACTGACGAAGGGATTTCCATGAAGCTTCTCCGGCCGAGTTTGAGTATTCCGTTCCACCATTGTGATGAAGACTTCGTGCCTACGCCGGTTGTTGCCTCGAAGATCTGTGCCCGACTGACGCGATGGGGTCCCGTTTCTTGGCCTCGAGGAGACATCCAATACCTTTGCGGCTTTCGCGAATGGATGGGCTAGCTCTGCGAGGTCTTTGGTGCGGAACCCGAGATGAACTTATTAGCCAAGTTTCTGGCTCCGGCTCGTCGAGAGTACAGCCGTCCTGAGGGGATGTATCACGCCCTTTGTGAGCTCTGGTGTCCGGACACCAATACCTTCCTTACTGGAGCGGGGGAGATAGGAATCTCGCTTCGCGACGTCCACATCGTTTCCGGGTGTCCCGAAGTACGGAACTACTACCAAGAAGAGGTGCCAGCCTTGAAGGATTTGTTGGACAGCAGCTACGCTCCGGGTTCTTGCCTTCTTTTGTTCAAGGCATATGTTATCATTACGGCGCGGGATCAGTCGGATCGAGTGCGTCCTTCTTCTTGGGTCGACTTTTGGTTCAGAGGCGAGTATAGGTCTCCGGCGCCTTCGGCTCACCCCATGTGGAAGGTCGCTCAGATGCAGCGACCTCCGCTTCGCTCCTTCGTGAGACCTATCGACTTTTTGGCTCGAGAGAAGCATTCAATGGAGGGGAAGCAGTGTCCCTGGGAAGTCCTTGACTTGAGTCGTGACAGCGAGGAGTGGCGAACGGTTTACCGAGCTGCCGGTCTGGTCATCTTCCTCTGTCGGTTCGTGCTTCCGTGCTTTGGTGAGGTTATCCATCTGGGGACCTTCCTTGCAGCTTCCAGGATGGAGAGGGGCGAGCTTTTCAACCTAGCCCCGGCCATATTATGTACCTTGTACCGGGCTCTCAGTGGGACTTACTGGGACTTATCCAGCTCGGATAAGGCCAAGGAGGAGCTTGGTCGGTCGGTTGTGTTCGGACCCTTGCACTACTTGTACGGCTGGATAGCTCTGCATTTTCCCAAGGGGATTTTCGCCAGACGCGGGTATCCAGCTGAATTGTAGTTCCTACCCGGGATAGGGGGGATTTTAAATGCCTTTATCAACTGGGAGCGTCCGAGAGAGTGTGCTCACACCCTTTTGAGGAGGATGGGCAACGCCGACTTTGAATTTCTGGCGGAGCATTCGGTACTGCCTTTGGAGAGGTCGACTGTTTTCGACAACGAGGAGCTCCCGGACCACCTATACTGGAACATGGTCAGTTGCCGCCCTGGCTACTTGGTTTGGTGAAAGGGGGACGAGGTAGAGGTGGAGCAGTACTCCCCTCACCGCTTCGCTCGCCAACAGGAATTTCGACAGGAAGTTCCTGGCATGCCTCAGCAGTTGCAGGGGCGCTTCAGTCCGCAGGAGGGTTACCGCCTCTGGGCTTCTCTCTACGCTCGGTCGACTGGCAGTAGCTTCTTTCCTGGGATAAAATCCGGGTTTCGGGACGCTGCCACTCCGGAGTACTGCAAGTGGCTTGAAGGGCGAGTTTCCCCTTTGCTTGCGAGTTTCCCGGTCGACGTCTTGGTGAGTAGCGGGTTCAGGAATTTCTGCTTTAATTATTCTGCGAGAGTGGAGGACCGCCGCCTCCGATTGGGGCTTCAAAGAGCGTAGAGGAGCTGTAGCCGTCTTTCCAGTGCTCGTCGTGTCCCTTCTTCCGTTCCGGCGTTGGATGCCGAGCTTACTAGTGCCCCTGGGGCATCTTGTTTCTCGAAGGCCGAAATTGAGGGTGTCCCTCCTAAACGAAGAAAAGTTTGCATTCCTCGCGGGATGGTCCCAAGGGTCCCTTGTCTGGTGGAGGATGCCGAGGAGCCTGGACTTCTGAAAGATGAAGTGATTCCCCCGTCTAGGGCTGCTTCATCTGACCACACAGGTATGGAGTTCTCTTCATTTTATTTGCCCTCTATGTTCAGGAAGTTTCATCACGCTGAGCATCGGATCTTCCTTTTGACCAGATTTCGTTATAGTGGTAGAGCGCAGGGCGAACTCTCCAAAGGCGTCCCTCGGGCATTCGTCTACTGGCGCTGCGCAGGGAGTGCCCGAAGCCTGTGGGCTAGACATCCCTCCGGATGATCTGGATCTCCTTGGACTTTGCGGGGAGAATTTCCCTAGTGGCGACATTGACCTGGACGACATCGACGTTGACGCTTTGTCCTTCCACGAGGAAGCTGAGGTTTCGAGCGTCGACAAGCGGCACTCCCCAGTGGATGTATCCTCGTGCCCGTTGGGGAAGACGGTTGTTGCAGCGGTAGCGGCGGTTTCTCCGGTTCCGCCACCCTCGTTGGCGCAGGCGGCTCCTGTCGCGGTGGCAGTGGGAGGGAAGGTCTTGCCTACCTACTCCGAGGCACCCCACCCGGATTTAAGGCCGAGGAGCAGAGTCTCAGAGTTCCTTCTTGCGAGCTGCCGGCAGTATATCAAGTCGACGTTGGACCCTTTCCAAAATGCCGGCTTTGGCGCTCTCCAGGACTGGTGGTCGACGGACGGTGCGGAGTTTTGCGCAAGCCTGGAGGAGTTCAAAGTTGACAGCTCTTCTTTCGTCGCTCAGATGACCTTGCTTGTGACCGATGGCGAGGTTTACCGATCCCGGCGAGCTTTGCTAGAGGGGAGCTCCCCTTCTGAGTTGGAGGCTGCTGAGGCGAGTCTAAATCAGTCAGAGCTCCAACTTGCGGAGGCGACTTCCAGCCTGTCGAAGGCTCAGAGGAAGATAGATTATGTGCGTGCCTCGCTTCGAAAGGTGGAGTCTCGTCTGGAGTGAGCCGAGGCCGCGGAGAGTGCTTTGAAGGCAAGTTGCTCGAAGCAGTAGTCGGACTTGGCGACCCGTCGTGAGCTTCTGGCCACTCGCCCCGTGGAACTTCAACGAGTGGAGGTGACTAGAGAGGAGTTACTACGCCGTCTTCGAGCTATGGACACCTTCTTCTAGTTGTTCCTTATTTCATTGTAACTTTCTTTTCGGGACTTATGCCATGTATCGCCTTTTCTTCATTATATAATAATATCGCCTCGTTTTGCCACATCTTTTGCATGAATCATTGTTGACTTTTTCTTTTGGTTGGACTGAACCTGAAGTAACTTCTCAGGCTGCCTACGTACCCCCCTAAGGGGGATCAAGTCGCACATAGTTCATTTTTTTTTTTTTTTTTTTTGGGCAAGGGGTGTGGCCTTGCTTTAGGCATAGTACCTTTTGAGGTACTTGCCATTGATAGGGCCGAGTGTCAGCCCTTCTGGCGTGGTGAGGAGGTAGGCGCCGTTGGAGTAGACTTCCTTGATGGAATACGGGCCATCCCACTTGGCATCAAATTTTTTTCCTCCTCGATGCGAGAGAATGATGGGGCGTTTGACCGCCAGCACCAGTTCCCCTATCTGGAATGATCGAGGACGAATGTTCTTGTTAAAGGCGCGAGAGAGCCTGGCCTGATAACACTCCAGACGCTGTTGAGCTTCGAGGCGTCTTTCATCCAGTGCTTCCAATTCTGCTAGACGGAGCTGGGCATTGTCGTCGTTGGTGAGGTCTTCCTGGATTGCTATCCTGAGCGACGGGATCTGGAGCTCGAGTGGAAGAACTGCTTCCACACCGTAGACGAGGGAATACGGTGTTGCTTGCGTCGACGTGCGGAAGGACGTCCGGTAAGCCCATAGTGCTTCGCCCATGCGTTCGTGCCAATCTTTCTTTGTCTTCGAGACGGTTTTCTCTAGCAGCTTGCACAGAGTCTTGTTGAAGGCTTCTGCTAGACCGTTGGTCGGAGCGTTGTACATCGTCGAACAATTCTGCTTAATGTTGTACAATGCGCAAAACTGGCTGACGGCAGCATTCTTGAACTGCTTCCCATTATCTGTTACGATGTAGCGTGGGACCCCGTAGCGGAAGATGATATCATTCTGGATAAAGCTAATGACGGAGTGCTTTGTAACTTCCCACAGAGGTGTTGCTTCAGCCCACTTGGAGAAGTAGTCCGTCGCCGCCAAAATGTAGAGATGTTGCTTGGATGACTTGGGCAGAGGACCGACGATGTCGAGACCCCATCCGTCGAAGGGCCAAGACGCGATTGTCGGGTGCAAAGGCTCCGGAGGCTGACGGATGTAGTCCCCGTGCATCTGGCAAGCTTGACATCTCCTCGCGTATTCCAAGCTATCTTTGATCATGGTAGGCCAGTAGTATCCCATCCTCCTGACGCGGAAGTGAAGTTTCGGACCGGACTGGTGCGATCTGCAGATTCCCGCGTGTACTTCTTCCAGTGCGGCTTCTGCTTCTTCTTTTGCGAGGCACCTCAGGAGTGTGCCATCGTAGCTTCGTCAGTACAGCTCGCCATTGAAGTGGTAGAACCTTAGAGATCGTCGACGGATGTCACTTTTGCGCTTCGGATCTTCGGGGAGTTTACCATGAACGAGATACTCCACAAACGGTTGCCTTCAGTCTTGTTCTTTAATCTCGAGGACATGCACCGCGTTGGTTTGAACTGGTACTTCGAGTGGACTTTCTTCTGCGGTGATCACGAATCTCCTGCATACAGAGACGACTAGCGAACGTTCCTCTGGAAACGGGAGTGTAGCCGCCAGATTTGCGAGTGCGTCAGCCTGCTGGTTGAGGTTTCGGGAAACGTGCTGAATGGAAGCGGCCTTGAGTCTGCCGAGGAGCTCCACGGCCCGCGCATGCAACTGCACCAGGTCTTCTTTGTTGACTTCGTATGCCCCCAGGACTTGCTGGACCATGAGTTGGGAGTCTCCAAAAATCTCTAGTCCTCGAAGCTTCATTTCGTCGGCTAGCTCGAGACCGATGAGTAGGGCTTGATATTCCGCCACGTTGTTGGAACATGATTCCGATAGTAGGAACGAGAAGGGGAGTATTTCGTTGTCCGGAGTGACGAAGATGACTCCGGCTCCCGCTATGTCTTGCCTAGCTGCACCGTCGAAGAACATTTTCCAGAATAGGGCGACGTCGACGGAGAACACTTCTTCATCTGGAAGATCTTTTGATAATTCCCATTCCGCCGGGAGAGGGTATTCCGCGAGGAAGTCCGCGAGGGCCTGACCTTTAACCGCTTTCTGTGGCACGAAGGTGATGTCAAATTCAAGTAGGAGCAGGGCCCACTTGGCCAGACGTCCGGAAAGCACTGGTCTCAACATGATCTACTTGAGTGGGTCAGCCTTCGAGACGAGTCTGATGGTGTGAGCGAGCATGTAGTGTCGCAGCTTTTTCGTGGCGAAGATGAGCGCTAAGCAAACCTTCTCGATTGGGGAGTAATTCAGCTCTGCACCGACAAAAGTACGACTCAAGTAGTAGCAGGCTGTCTCTACACCAAGTTCATTGTTCTGAGTCAGGAGTGCCCCCAATGATTGCTCCTGGGCGGCAATGTAGAGGATGAGCGGCCTTCCTTGAACTGGTGCTGATAGAACTGGTGGCTTCAGTAGATATGCTTTGATGTTTTGGAGTGCCTCATGACAAGTTTCATCCCATTTGAACAATACTCCTTTCTTCATGAGGCGACTAAAAGGGTGGCACTTTCCGGCCAGGTTGGCGATGGATCTTCGGATATAGGCCAAGTGCCCTTGGAGGCCTCTGAGGTCTCGCACTGTCTTTGGTGCGGGCATATTGACGATAGCATCAATCTTGGATTGATCTATCTCAATGCCTCGATGTCGGACGACGAAGCCGAGGAACTTGCCTGAGGAGACTCCGAACGCGCACTTGAGTGGATTCATGCGGAGTTGGTACCTTCGAAGCCATTTGAAGATTAGCTCGAGATCTTGTAGATGTGCCGACTTCTTCTTGGATTTCACCACGAGGTCGTCGATATAACACTCCACGTTTTGATGAAGAATGTCGTCGAAGATTTTCTACATAGCTCGCTGATAGGTGGCTCCCGCATTCTTCAAGCCAAACGACATTACTTTATAGCAGTAGATTCCTTTCGGTGTGCGGAATGCCGTGAGCTCCTCATCTTTGGGTGCCATCCGAATCTGATTGTAGCCCGATGATTCGTCCATGAAAGTTAGCACCTCGTGACCTGTCGTTGCATCCACCATTAGCTCCGTGATCTGTGGGTGCAAAAATTGTACCGGACCAGATCAGAGCAGCATGGGCCCGCACAACGGCCCAAATGGGTAAGCCTGCCTGGGCTCACATGGGCCCACTCTACGAGGCTCGCAGATCAAGCACTACCCCTTATTGAGCCCGAACAACGGCCCAATAAGAGCCCAGATAGGAGGCCCAGAACCAGTGCCACGTCATCAGCGCCACGTCATCACTGCCATATCGGGCACGTGCCTACGCTATAAAAGAACCCCCAAGGCATCCAGGAGAGGGGTTGGCCATTCAATCAGAGGAAGAGAAGATTCAGAGCTAGAGCTTACTTCTCCCCTCCAAGTTTCTTTTCTTGTTGCTCCGTGCAACCCCCACTGTAAAAAGCTTCTCTCGGCCTGTCGAGAGAACGCTCAACCCCTTTATATTCAAATTATAGTGAAAATCAGGTGGCACCTCTCGCCCGGAGACGTAGGTCGTAAGACTGAACTCCGTCACCAATCCTTGTGTTATCACTCTTTATTCTCTCTATCTACTCTTCCATCTCTCTAACTCTACAAACCATCAAATTCAATCAAGGCTGTGGGGCGGGGTTCCCGATCAAGGCGGCTCGGAAATTTCCCCCCACAATCTTTGGCGCCGTCTGTGGGATATCGTTAGAGGTCTTACCCACACCTCTACCGACTCCTATTCAACTTGTGGTGACGAGCCACAAGTCCTCATCCAAATCAACATCAACGCCATCATCACGCCGACATCAACACGCTCGATGGTGAAGGCCAGCACTAACCCACCAAAGGCGGGTGCTAAACGAACAAACGATATGCTGATCGAAGAAGAACAAGAAGTCTCGGTTGCAACCAACCGAAGAAATGTTCAGGAGCGGCTGGGGCCGCAAAGCAGCCATCCAGAAGGGCACAGCGATCGGCGAGACCCGTCATCCCCGAGGCGTCGATCTGGCAAAGAGCACGCCACCCAAGGGGACAACGATCTAACTACATACCAAATTTCGGCTGCTGATTTCCAGCTGTTGAACCTTCTCAAGAGGAACGCAGCCCTCAAGCAAGAGAGGGATTCCCTAAAGAAGGTAGCTGAAAGAGCGGGGGTTGTGGCCCACAACTCTCCAACTGCCGATGAGGACCAACCAAAGACCTTCGATTCCGCCCATTCAAGTCGGAAGCTCGAAGGCAATTCGGCTACGCCCTCTCGAGGCTAAAGTCCGATAAAAAGGCTCCTGGCAACCCAGGTCAATCAAAGACCTTCGATTCCGCCCATTCAAGTCGAAAGCTCGAAGGCAATTCGGCTACGCCCTCTCGAGGCTAAAGTCCAATAAAAGGCTCCTGGCAACCCAGGTCAACCAAAGACCTTCGATTCCGCCCATTCAAGTCGGAAGCTCGAAGGCAATTCGGCTACGCCCTCTCGAGGCTAAAGTCCGATAAAAAGGCTCCTGGCAACCCAGGTCAACCAAAGACCTTCGATTCCGCCCATTCAAGTTGGAAGCTCGAAGGCAATCCGGCTACGCCCTCTCGAGGCTAAAGCTCGATAAAAAGGCTCCTGGCAACCCAGGTCAACCAAAGACCCTCGATTCCGCCCATTCAAGTCGGAAGCTCGAAGGCAATTCGGCTACGCCCTCTCGAGGCTAAAGTCCGATAAAAAGGCACCTGGCAACCCAGGTCAATCAAAGACCTTCGATTCCGCCCATTCAAGTCGGAAGCTCGAAGGCAATTTGGCTACGCCCTCTCGAGGCTAAAAGTCCGATAAAAGGCTCCTGGCAACCCAGGTCAACGAAAGACCTACGATTCTGCCCATTCAAGGTGGAAGCTCGAAGGCAATTCGGCTACGCCCTTTCAAGGTGAAAGTCAGATAAAACGCTCCTGACAATCCAGGTCAAGCTAAACTATCAACTATACTCATCTGAGGCGATGAGAATAAGTCCGAGGCGACCAGTGCCTCGGCACTCTACAAGCCCAAGGCCCAGCCCTTGGCACTCGAAGACAAAGCCCGAGGCGATCAATGCCTCGGCACTCTACAAGCCCAAGGCCCAGCCCTTGGCACTCGAAGACAAAGCCCGAGGCGATCAATGCCTCGGCACTCTACAAGCCCAAGGCCCAGCCCTTGGCACTCGAAGACAAAGTCCGAGGCGACCAACGCCTCGACACTCTACAAGCCCAAGGCCCAGCCCTTGGCACTTGAAGACAAAGTCCGAGGCGACCAACGCCTCGACACTCTACAAGCCCAAGGCCTAGCCCTTGGCACTTGAAGACAAAGTCCGAGGCGACCAATGCCTCGGCACTCTACAAGCCCAAGGCCCAGCCCTTGGCACTCGAAGACAAAGTCCGAGGCGACCAACGCCTCGGCACTCTACAAGCCCAAGGCCCAGCCCTTGGCACTTGAAGACAAAGCTCGAGGCGACCAACGCCTCGGCACTCTACAAGCCCAAGGCCCAGCCCTTGGCACTCGAAGACAAAGTCCGAGGCGACCAACGCCTCGGCACTCTACAAGCCCAAGGCCCAGCCCTTGGCACTTGAAGACAAAGTCCAAGGCGACCAACGCCTCGGCACTCTACAAGCCCAAGGCCCAGCCCTTGGCACTTGAAAACAAAGTCCGAGGCGACCAACGCCTCGGCCCCCTACAAGCCCAAGGCCCAGCCCTTGGCACTTGAAAACAAAGTCCGAGGCGACCAGCGCCTCGGCACTCTACAAGCCCGAGGCCCAGCCCTTGGCACTTGAAGACAAAGTTCTAGGCGACCAACGCCTTAACACTCTACAAGCCCAAGGCCCAGCTCTTGGCATTCGAAGACACGGTCCGAGACGTCGTCGACGACGTATTGGTATTCGATCAAAAGTCCAAGCTTAGTCTTGTCACTCAGGTCTAAGCATTAGATTGTCAATGGCCATCACCTTTTCTCGACGACTAACGGTTCCAAGCCGGTCAGGGGGTGGTTGGTCTGACTCTGTCAATGCGTGTCTCCACACTGGTGCAGTCGACGGTGGGTAACACGGGATAAAATGGTGCTTCCTTGATCCTGGCCAAGTCAACACCCTCGCGTAACCGTAGTACCTAATGAATACAGTAACCATGTACGGTAATACATTGGGTGAAGACCGGCTGGCCATCATGCGGCGTCATCCTAGATTATCTCTAAGAAACCCCCTCGAATGTAGCATTGTTCCTTGCCGACATCCTCGCGCACCAGCGTTTTACCGAAAAAGTGTCGGTTTCAAAAGGGGTTGAAATTCGAAAAATACACTATTTTCAATACCGACACTTTTTGGCCTCTTCTAGCAGCCCCAATAATGGGGTGTCGGCACCAACAAGCAGCCTCCCCCCTCGGTTTCGCACAAAAACCGAGTAGGGAAGAGGTGACGGCACACCATCAACAGCACACCCCTCGTTTTCGTCAAAAACCGAGAGGGGGTGTGTGTCGGCATCAACAAGCAACCCCCCCTCGGTTTCGCACAAAAACCGAGTGGGGAGGGGATGACGGCACACCATCAGCACACCCCTCGGTTTCGTCAGAAAATCGAGAGGGGGTGTGTGTCGGCACCAACAAGTAGCCCCCCCTCGGTTTCGCACAAAAACCGAGTAGGGAAGAGGTGACGGCACACCATCAGCTACAACCACCCCTTGGTTTCATCAGAAAACCAAGAGGGGGTAGTGTCGGCATCAACAAGCAACCCCCCCTCAGTTTCGCACAAAAACCGAGTGGGGAGGGGATGACGGCACACCATCAGCACACCCCTCGGTTTC
This sequence comes from Chamaelirium japonicum, assembly GCA_947650365.1. Classification (NCBI taxonomy): domain Eukaryota; kingdom Viridiplantae; phylum Streptophyta; class Magnoliopsida; order Liliales; family Melanthiaceae; genus Chamaelirium; species Chamaelirium japonicum. The sequence goes on from OX393557.1 coordinate 9,576,745, forward strand.
ATCAAAAAACCGAGAGGGGGTGTGTGTCGGCACCAACAAGCAGCCCCCCCTCGGTTTCGCACAAAAAACGAGTAGGGAAGAGGTGACGGCACACCATCAGCAGCACACTACTCGGTTTCGTTAGAAAACCGAGAGGGGGTGTGTGTTAGCATCAACAAGCAGCCCCCCCTCGGTTTCGCACAAAAACCGAGTGGGGAGGGGGTGACGGCACACCATCAGCTACAACCACCCCTTGGTTTCATCAGAAAACCAAGAGGGGGTAGTGTCGGCATCAATAAGCAACCCCCCCTCGGTTTTGCACAAAAACTGAGTGGGGAAGGGGTGACGGCACACCATCAGCAGCACACCCCTCGGTTTCGTCAGAAAACCGAGAGGGGGTGTGTGTCGGCATCAACAAGCAACCCCCCCTCGGTTTCGCACAAAAACCGAGTGGGGAGGGGGTGACGGCACACCATCAGCACACCCCTCGGTTTCGTTAGAAAACCGAGAGGGGGTGTGTGTCGGCATCAACAAGCAACCCCCCCTCGGTTTCGCACAAAAACCGAGTGGGGAGGGGGTGACGGCACACCATCAGCACACCCTCGTTTTCGTTAGAAAACCGAGAGGGGGTGTGTGCTGGCATCAACAAGCAACCCTCCCTCGGTTTCGCACAAAAACCTAGTAGGGAGGGGGTGACGGCACACCGTCAGCAACACACCCCTCGGTTTCATCCGAAAACCGAGAGGGAATGTGTGTCGGCATCAACAAGCAACCCCCCCTCGGTTTCACACAAAAACCGAGCAAGGGAGGGGGTGTGACAACACACTATCAACAACCACCCCTTGGTTTCGTCAGAAAACCGAGAGGGGGGCTGCTCGGCGTCATCCGCAGCCCATCCCTCGGTTTCATCAGAAAACCGAAAGAGGGGTGCGACGACATCAATAACAAGCCACCCCTCGATTTCGTCAGAAAACCGAGAGGGAGAGATCGACATCACCAACAGATGATGAGCGTCGCCAAAAAAAATCCCCCTTCTCATCAAGGGTGAGCACGCGGTAACCATCGCATTATCACTGGGGCCCGACTGCAGTCCCTAGTGAACACAGTAACTAGGTGCAGTTGGGTGTCGGACAGAACGGACGAGTTACCGCGTGCCGAGACATCCTAAATACGACAGCCTAAAACCCGGCCGGCGCGTTCTTAAGAGTCATCTCTCTATAAAGGTGAATACCGGAAAAGCTACTCGTCAAGGCGAACAATGTTTCATGTCCACTTTGACCGTTTTTACTGTGCCTACACAACGGCACCTTATACGTATTCATCCGACATGCTATGAAAAGTTATGACTGTCGGAAGGTTTCAAGGTCTTTTTCTTCGAAGACTAGCATCAGAATAATTACACGGCAATGACGGATGCGCTCAGGCCCTCAATTTGGTTCGTTACGCGCCCACTTGTAGTAGGCCAAGCGCCGGGGATGAAAGAAGAACTTGCACCTCTCCCTGCCTACGCGTACATGCTCTTGGCGACAATCGATCAGAATGGGAATAGGGGGTCGAGTGAACCAAACACCCTCCCGCACATTCTCCTCATGTAATTCGTCACGCGGCGGCGATGACGAACCGAACTCGTCCTCCCCCTCCGCGCACTCCGTCTCGCAGCGGACCGAGGCGACCCCTCCGTGTGCGCTGTCTCACAGTGACCCGAGGCAACCCCGCGTGTCCCCTTCGCAGCAGCCCAAGCCAACCCAGAGGACGATGGTGTTCCGGACCCACCAGGAGGTCTCCCGGTTCTACGAGCGCTACGCTTGCCGCGTCGGCTTCGGCGTCTCCGTCCGGCGATCCTCCTTCACCGAGGAGGGCAGCTGCCTCTACCTCGGCCTCGTTTGCTGCAAGGGCGGCCGCAGCCGCCCCGAGCCCAAGTTCCGGAGGCGCACCTCGACGACCACCAACTGCCCCGCCCGCATCCGGGTCAAGCTCTGGGGCGACGGCCTGCTGCACCTCGAGCAGGCCAGCCTCGACCACAACCACGCCGTCAGCCCCTCCATGGCCCGGTTCCTCAGCTACTACCGCAACCTCTCCGGCGTCGCCAAGAAGCGCTCCCGCCGGAACGCAGACGACGGCGACGGCCGCCGGACGAGCCCGGCACGGCGCACATCGACCGGCTGGCGGGTGCGCTCGAGGAGCTGCTCTTCGGCGAGAGCCACTGCCGGAGCTTCATCGAGCGGGAACGGCTCAGGCTCGCGGAGAGCGACGCGGAGGCCCTCCGCCTTCTGGGCTGACGCCAAGTCGACCTCGTCACGCTCGACACGACCTACGTCTCCTGCCGTGCCTCCTGCCGCGCCAGCCCGAGCCCGGCCTACGCTGCACTCACGCGGATGAAGGCCAAAGAGGAAAGGGAAAAGAGAGAAAGAAAAGAGAGAGAGAGGGACTCTCTCTCACATGAATGAAAAACAGAGAGAGAGAGAGAGGGGCGTCCGCTCTCACATGCAGGTCAAAGCCAAAAACAGAAAAGGAGAGAGAGAGAGAGAAAGGAAAGAGAGAGAGGGATGCGCTGCTCTCTCAAAGTCTCTCACGTGAATGACAATCAGAATGGAAAGAGAGCCTCACGGGATGCAGCCTCACGGGATGTGCCATTCACTTGCCGGGCCCCATTCTCCTGTGTACAGCACAAGCAAAACAAAAGCAAAGAAAGGAAAGAGAAAAACAAAAAAAGAAAGAGAGAAGCAAAGAAAGGAAAGAGAGAAAGAAAGAAAGGAAAAAGAAAAAAGCTTTTCTTTCACCAAAAGGCTCTCGGTATGCTCTCGGTACCCTCTCGGTATGCTCTCGGTATGCACTCGGTATGCTCTCGGTACCCACTCGGTATGCACTCGGTACCCTCTCGGTATCCACTCGGTCGGAAAACGCACTACCTTTTCGGAAACACCCCCTTGCAAAACCGAGACTTTTTGGCTTGCACCAAAAGGGTCTCGGTAACCACTCGGTATGCTCTCGGTACCCACTCGGTATGCACTCGGTACCCTCTCGGTATCCACTCGGTCGGAAAACGCACTGTTTTTTCGGAAACACCCCCTCGCAAAACCGAGACTTTTTGGCTCGCGCCAAAAAGGGTCTCGGCATCAGCGGAAGAAGGCCCTGCTAATACGAACCGCGGCACCGACAACCCTCGCCAACCGCGCCAGGATCCTAAAGCGTTTGCACCATGGAATCCCAGCCGACCCAGGGGGTCCTGACCCGACTGGAAGGGGGTAACTGTGGGTGCAAAAATTGTACCGGACCAGATCAGGGCAGCATGGGCCCGCACAACGGCCCAAATGGGTAAGCCTGCCTGGGCTCACATGGGCCCACTCTACGAGGCTCGCAGATCAAGCCCTACCCCTTATTGAGCCCGAACAACGACCTAATAAGGGCCCAGCAAGGAGGCCCAGAACCAGCGCCACGTCATCAGCGCCACGTCATCACTGCCATATCGGGCACGTGCCTACGCTATAAAAGAACCCCCAAGGCATCCAGGAGAGGGGTTGGCCATTCAATCAGAGGAAGAGAAGATTCAGAGCTAGAGCTTACTTCTTCCCTCCAAGTTTCTTTTCTTGTTGCTCCGTGCAACCCCCACTGTAAAAAGCTTCTCTCGGCCTGTCGAGAGAACGCTCAACCCCTTTATATTCAAATTATAGTGAAAATCAGGTGGCACCTCTCGCCCGGAGACGTAGGTCGTAAGACTGAACTCCGTCACCAATCCTTGTGTTATCACTCTTTATTCTCTCTATCTACTCTTCCATCTCTCTAACTCTACAAACCATCAAATTCAATCAAGGCTGTGGGGCGGGGTTCCCGATCAAGGCGGCTCGGAAATTTCCCCCCACATGATCGACAAGGGAAAGTCATCATTTGGACATGCGTTGTTCAAGTCTCTGAAGTCCACGCACACTCGGATTTGGCCGTTCTTCTTTTTGACCGGGATGACACTAGAGATCCATGTCGGGTACTTGACCTCTCGAATGAAGCCGGCTTCGATCAACTTGTTGACTTCGCCTTCTATTTGGGGTACCAGTTCTGGTCGGTAGCGTCTTTGCCCTTGCTTGATGGCGCTGGCTCCGTGTTTGACGCTGAGCTGGTGCACTGCGATTTTGGGATCGAGGCCTGGCATCTCCTTGTAGGACCATGCGAAGACGTCTCTGTATTCTTTAAACAGTTTGATATATGCGGCTTCTTCCTTAGGGGTCAAGAGTGTGCTGACGAATGTAGGCCGAGGTTCCGTCTCTATGCCCAAGTTGATTTCCTTCAAGTCATCAACGGTGGACTGCCCCCTTTCTTCGAGGACTGGCGGGGCGTTGGGCAACTCGTCGTCCGAAGTAGAAATATCACCGTTGTCGGGATCCGTAATGGAGATATGATGGACGGCCGCCATGGGTGGGTGGGTGGGTGTTGAGATGAAGTCCTCGATTGGTATTTCCAGACGATCGAACACTGACTTCTTCTTTGAGTGCTTAACTGGCCTGAGCCTTTCGAACACGGATGTGCGTTTTCGATTCGACCGGTTTTTACCACCTCTGATTTGCTTCTGGAGCAAGGCTTGGCATCGAGCTCGCCGTCGTCTTCTTCCGCTGTCGGGACGGCTGGGGTGGGTAGAGCATGTATCGGAGATTGTCGATCCTTCAGCTGCTTCGTCTACCATCTTCGCCCCGATATAGTTCAAGGTGAAGGTCTTCTTTGTTGCGGTTCTGATGACCAACGGAGCTTGACTGGAGCCGATGCCTCGGTGGTTCGGGAGAATTTGTTCTCTGCTTTGAAATAGCCGAACTTGAGTTCTCGTCATCCCATGTGGAGTTGCTGCTGGTGGAAGTGTGCCCATGGCGCTTTCTTCGTTGTAGCCGGCTCTGAACAGCAACTTGGCAGCGTTTTGCCCCCAACTCCCTTTCGGCTTGAATTCGATTTGCTCGAGGTCTGCCGATTCGACAGGTCTACTTGGGTTCGGAGCTTGCGTCAGACTGGGTAATGGCACCGTCATTTCTTACAGAGCGATGACATTGGCCTGAGATAACGACGGGGCCAGCTTCCTTGTCGGAGTAAAAGGCGATCGCTCAGATTTACGGAGCCACTGAGGCGCGAGACACAGGACAGGCGCCGTTTGGACTGGCAACGGGGTATGTTGCATTGCTCTTGGTTTCGGTGTTCCTTGGACCTTGAGTCTTGCCTCGTTAGAAGGTGGCACCGGATTCACGGGAAGTGGCGTCTCGTCATGCTTCACTTCTTCAATCTTTTGGGCTCGAGGGGCTTTAGCTGGAAGAACTTCCGCGACTAGGCCCTTTGCTTGGTAGAACTTAGCGTCGGTCAAGTGTGCCTCGGCCTCGTTGAATGGCTTGTCGTCCGCAATTATGCACCTCTCCATGCCTTCTTCGTAGTACTTGAGGCACTGGTGCCAGGTAGATACCACGATGCCGTTCTCGTGCAGCCATGGTCTTCCTAACAGGAGACGATATGATGTCTGGCAATCGATGATGTGGAAGAGGACCGTTGTGTCCAGCGGGCCGATTGATAGCTTCAGGCGGATGATTCCGATAGTGGACTGTCCACCCTGGTCGAACCCTTGAATGAGCAACTGACTCGGCGAGAGCTGGTCGTTGGTCATGCCGAGTTGCCGCATTGTCTGGATAGGCATGATGTTGACGGCGGAGCCACAGTCCAACAGGATTCGGTTCACTGGCTTCTCTTTGATGTATCCCGAAATGTAAAGAGGTCGATTGTGCAATCGCGTCCCGAGTTGCAGGTCCTCATCCGAAAAGGTTATCGTCGCATCACACGAGGCCACAGCTCTGCCCTTCTGGTCATTCTTCCTCTTCCTTTTGTAGCTATTTGGATCGGCTACTTCCTTTTGTAGCTATTTGGATCGGCTAAGACCGCAGCCATCGCCAGGCGAGCCTTCTTCGGGAGATGCAAAGCTTCTACGAGTGGCATGTGCAGGATTGCTTCGTCATGTCGGAATCGTCCCCCTCATCGGTGGTGTTGCCTTCTTCAGAAGTTTCGCTTTCGTTCTTTCCTTCCGACGCCTCGTGAACTTCGACCATGCAACAAGACACCTTGACGTGTTGGTCCATTGGGAGGAAGTGATCCGGGAAGAACTCCTGCAGGGTTGTCGGCTCTGGAAGGCTCTGCTGAAGGAGATCGTCTTGGCTTACTGGCGGTACTTTAAGTGCCTTCCTCCCTGGAGTCTTGGTTTTCTTCTTATAGGTCTTCCGCCTGGTGAACCCTCTCATCACACGGTCTTGTTTGAGCTTCTTTTCTTGCCACGGCTTTCGCTGCCGCGGTACCATGACCCATGCTTCTTCGTCGATGGATTCCCCTTCGCTAGGATGATGGTCGGTAGCAGCAACTGGTTCCCTCGAAGGCACTTGTTCTTCTTGATGCTCCACTGGCTCGTCTTCCGATCCCCAGCCGGTGGGCTTGATTTTGTCGATTGAAACGAACGGAGGCCTTGAGTAGAGGACGTAATAGTCGAACTTCCCCGAAGGCTGGCCCAGCAGACCAACTTCTGGATCTCCTTGCTCGTATCTTTCCCGAAGAGCACGTTGGGATATAGCTTGACTGGAAGGGACTTGCTCTTCTTGAGGCTCCACTGGCTCGTCTTCCGATCCCCAGCCGGTGGGCTTGATTTTGTCGATTGAAACGGACGGAGGCCTTGAGTAGAGGACGTAATAGTCGAACTTCCCCGAAGGCTGGCCCAGCAGACCGACTTCTGGATCTCCTTGCTCGTATCTCCTTTGGAGCGCTCGTTGGGATGCAGTATTGCTTGGAAGAGGTGCTGGCGTGAGCGATGGTTGCCCCCAGGGCAGCGGTATTTCTTCCTCGGAGAACGCAGGAGTATGTCGACGTCGCTTCGAGACTTTCGGCTGGGAAGTTGACTTAGCGATTGGAGCTTGACGGTTGATGCGCAATTTGGGCACGCTTCGCCGAGCAGCAACGAGCACCGGCGAGAAGGAGCCGAAGGTGATGGACGTCATGTTGGCCGTAGCAACCTCTCCGGAGTCGATCTCTATCTTCCCTTGCTTTACGAGCGCCATGATTCTTTCCTTGAAGACGAAGCATCTTTCGATGGGATGACTCACCACCCGGTGGTATTTGCAGAAGAGAGGGTCGTCGATGTGATGCATCTGCTCGGGCCTCTTCGAAGGAGGGAGCTCTATCATCTTCTCTTGCAGCAGTTGGTCGAACATGGAGGAGACTTCCGAGTCTGGGAAGGGGTACTCCTTGGCTTCGAGCTCCTCGAGAGTCATCCTTTGTCTTGGCGGCGGAGGCGGTGGTATGGCGACTCCCTTCTTCTGATCCGGCTTGCCACCGATCTTGAGCGGTTTGGAGGTTGAAGCGATGTCCGCAACATTGACTTGTTTCGATTTCGGTGCCAGTGGCTTGTCCTTCTTCTCCACCTTCAAGAAGTCTTTGTTCTTCGAGTCACTGCGGTTTGCTAGGCTGAGTTCCATATCGTGAGCCCGAGTCGCGAGTTCTTCGAAAGACCGAGGCTTGATACCTTTGAGGATGTAGAGCAGGCCCCAGTGCATGCCTTGGGTGCACATCTCGATGGCCGAGTCTTCAGACAAGCGGTCTCGTGAATTCAGAGCGAGGTTCCTCCATCTGTCGATGTAGTCGATCACCGGCTCATCCTTTCTTTGCTTGACTGCAGTAAGCTCGGTCATGCTGACGGTTCGTCTGGTGCTGTAGAAGCGATTGAGGAACTCCCTCTCCATCTGATCCCAGCTGTCGATGGTCCCTGGAGGAAGATCAACGTACCAGTCGAACGCGTTGCCTTTGAGGGTGCGGACGAATTGCTTCACCATCTCGTCGCCATATGTGCTGGTATTATTGCAGGTCTCGATGAAGTGGGCGACGTGCTATCTTGGATTTCCCTTTCCGTCGAAGTGCTGGAACTTTGGTGGCTGGAATCCGACTGGGAAGCGTAGTTACTGGATCCTCACAGTATAGGGCTTCGAGTATGCCACCGTGATCGGAGGAAGGCTACTGCCATGGGAGCGCATCATGTCGGCTATCAACGCTTGGACTTGCTGAGCATTCATCGTTGCCGTTGCCGGAGGTTGTGTGGCCACCGAGGCTGGTGCTGGGGAGACGACTTCCACTGGGACGGGAGCCGAGGAGAGCGCTGGAGTAACTGCTTGAATTGTCGGAACAACTTCTACAGGAGTGGGAGTTGAAGACGGAACTGGAGCGGCCACTGGAGAAGCGACGGGTTGGCCGACTGCTGCAGCATCCTTTGCGCTTAGCTTTTGGAGCAGAGAGTTGATGTGACGATCCTTCTCCTCCATCAGCCGAGTAATTTGCGCCATATGCTCGCTCATCTGCATGACTTGGAGCTGAAGAGCGGACAGAGGATAGTGACGGAGAACGTCTCGGCGTTGCATGTCCGCATCCTCGCCGTCATCATCGGAGACGTAGTTACGCCGGCTTGCTTCTGGTTGATGACTGGTGTTTGCCCCCTGCAGAGGAGGTGCAACGTCCGCTGGGGAACCCGAACGGGCTCGGGGCTGGGGCTGGTCCTCCCCAAACTTCTGGATATGGACTCCAGGATCGAGGCTCGTTTCTTCATGCACCAGGGCCTCGTCGGCGCTTTGGCGAGCATCTTTGGTAGTAGCTTCTGGTACGAAGACGTCCGCAAGAGTCCGAGTACGCCGAGTGTAGACGCGTACCATCGGGGGAGGATCACCCTCCGGGTTTACTGGATCACCGTGTCGGAGTAGAGGAGACTCGGCGATTGGTGAGAGGCTTAGAGCAAACGCATCGTTGTTTTGTTCCGGCCATTGCAAACTTCAAGCAGCTTCTTTAGCTGTACGGATGAAAGAAGAAGAGGTCCCACCGGGCGTGCCAGAAATCTGTAGCGCGGGAAAAAGCACGAGTCGTCTTTATTGCGCAAAACCAGATTACAAGTGTGGCCGGGACCCGGGTGGCTCGGGTGTAGCGAGTCCGGGTTGCGGCGAGTTTTGATCAGGGGATTATGGGAAAGATCTTCTGGGGGATCCCTTTGATCCGCGTCTGCACGTGGTGTTCGTGCGAGAGCTCTGAAGGGGCTGCCCAGGACAGGGGTCTTTACAGGGTGAGGGTTTTGGAAAGGCTAAAGAATGTCCACCGTCGCTTTGTCCCTTCCGTGCTTCGCGCTTTCTCGGCTAGGAGGTTTTCCGGCTTCGTTCCTCGGTCTTCGTGTCTTCCTCGCTCCTTGCTTGACCTCGGCGTCCTTGATCGTCGGTTCGCGGCGTCGATCGTGCTTTTGGCGTCGGCTTTGGCTTCGACTTTTTGGCTTTGGCTTGGCTCCGGCGTGGCTCTGGCTTTTGCTTTGCTTCGGCGCTTGCACTTGGACGTAGCCGGAAGAGACTTGCGATGCTTTCGTTCTTCCGGACTTCGCGTCGTATCGGCTAGAACGTGCGGTGCTTTTGCTCGTGGCCGGCGTAGTCGCTTGGCTTTGGCACTTGCGTTGCTTTGGCGCGGGCTTTACAGGGGCTTTGCTTTGGCTTCTTGCGTTGGCTTTAGCTTCAGCGTCAACTCGATCTTCTTCTTCGAACGACGTGGGCTACTTCTCCGGTGCTTCGATGGTTTGCGTGTCGACTGGACTTCTCTTCTTCTCCAGGCTTCTTTGGCGTGATCGGAGTCGAAGAATGCTTTCGAAGATAGTGGGGGTAGCACCGGTATCCTTGCGACGGTTGTAGCATCGGCTTTTGTTGGTGAAGACGGCAGGGGTAGCGACGGCCTTCGTGCGACGGTTGTAGCGTCGGCTTTTGTTGATGAAGACGATGAGGGTAGCGACAGTCTCCGTGCGATGGTTGTAGCGTCGGCTTTTGTTGATGAAGATGGCGGGGGTAACGGCGCTTCAGACGGTCTGCTCCAGGCTTTCTTCTTCGTGGATGGCGCAGGCGTTTGTTGAAGACGATGGGGTGATGACGCTTCGTTTCTCTCCTCCGGGCTTTGGAGCTTGATCAGGATCGAGGATTTGTTGGAGCCGACGGGGTAGTGCCGCTCCGAGCTTCTTCTCCGGCCTTTGCTTCTGGCGTCTTCGGAGTCGAAGGGTCTCCTTCTCCGAGCTTTCTTCTTCGTGCATGGAGTCGAAGTCTTGATCTTCGTGTGCAAGGGTCTTCATGTTGATGAGAGCTTTAAGTAAGCCGATCCCGATGGGACAGGCTTGACTGTGCCTCGTGAAACCTTGGGTCGATAAGGAAGCGTGCACGGAGTCGAAGTCTTCATCTTCGTGTGCAAGGGTCTTCACGTTGATGAGAGCTTTCGGTAAGCCAATCCCGACAGGGCAGGCTTGACCGTGTCTCGTAAAGCCTTGGGTCGATGAAGAAGCGTCTCCTTTTCTGCAGAGCTCCCGCGCTTCGTCTTCGGTCTTCAACCATCGACCTCGTGGCGGTTATGGCGTCGGCTTCTTCTCCGGGCTTTTGGGCTTGATCGGAGTCGAAGGCCTTATTGATGACGACGGGTGTAGCGCCGCTTCCCTTCTTCTCCGGGCTTTTGAGCTTAATCGGAGTCGAAGGCTTTGTTGAAGAGACGGGTGTAGCGTCGCTTCGTTCTTCTTCTCCGGGCTTTTGAGCTTGATCGGAGTCGAAGGGGTGTTGGAGACGACGGGGTGGTGCCGCTCCTCTTCTTCTCTGGGCTTTTGGGCTTGATCGGAGTCGAAGGCTTGTTGGAGACGACGGGGTAGTGCCGCTCCTCTTCTTCTTTGGGCTTTTGGGCTTGATCGGAGTCGAAGGCTTGTTGGAGACGACGGGGTAGTGCCGCTCCTCTTCTTCTCCGGGCTTTTGGGCTTGATCGGAGTCGAAGGCTTGTTGGAGACGACGGGGTAGTGCCGCTCCTCTTCTTCTCCGGGCTTTTGGGCTTGATCGGAGTCGAAGGCTTGTTGGAGACGACGGGGTAGTGCCGCTCCTCTTCTTCTCCGGGCTTTTGCTTCTGGCGTCTTCGGAGTCGAAGAGTCTTCTTCTCCGAGCTTTCTTCTTCGTGCACGGAGTCGAAGCCTTGATCTTCGTGTGCAAGGGTTTTCACGTTGATGAGAGCTTTCAGTAAGCCGATCCCGATGGGACAGGCTTGACCGTGCCTCGTGAAGCCTTGGGTCGACGAGGAAGCGTGCACGGAGTCGAAGTCTTCATCTTCGTGTGCAAGGGTCTTCACGTTGATGAGAGCTTTCAGTAAGCCGATCCCGACAGGGCAGGCTTGACCGTGCCTTGTGAAGCCTTGGGTCGATGAAGAAGCGTCTCCTCTTCTGCAGAGCTCCCGCGCTTCGTCTTCAGTCTTCAACCATCGACCTTTGAATCTTTCCCCACCCCCTCTATTTATAGGCAAAGGGGAGGGGAGAGAGATATGGGAACTTTTAATTTTAAATCCCTTTTGTATCTCTCTCATAATTGCCCGAGATTTATTCATCCATTGATGAGGGGAATAACACTTATTTGTTTTCCTTTTCTGGCGAGGCAATTATGGCTGGATTTCGCACACGAAATCGATGGCGATCGGGCGCTTCTTCTTGTGCGTCGGATCGAGGGATCGGCGCAGATCCGCGTGTGTGCAGACGTCATACACAACCTCCCCCCGCGCATGGCGGTAGTTCTTTCCTTTTCTTTCTTTTCTTTCCTTTTCTTCTCTTTCCTTTTCTTTTCTTTCCTTTCTTTTCTTTCCTTTTCTTTTCTTTCTTTTCTTTTCTTTCCTTTTCTTTTCCTTCCTTGCAGGGCCGGTCGGCCCCTCCATGGGGTTCGGGTCCTAGTAGGGCCGGCCCCCATGGGGTTCGGGTCCTAGTAGGACCGGCCCCATGGGGTTCGGACCCTAGTAGGGGCCGACCCCTTTTAAGCGTGGGGTCCGCCTCCCTTGTGCTGGGTGTGAATCGGGTCCGGGTCCGCATCGGTGCGTGCAAGTCGGGTCCGCGCGTTAGGTTTGCATCCGCGTCGGCCCACATAAGTCGGGTTCGGGTCCGACGAAATTCGTGTGTCTATACTCATTATCGAAAAACCCAATCAAACTTGGCATATGAATCTACTGCCAAAAAACCCAATAGGATCTCATTATCGAAAAACTGAATCTTACAAGGTTTGACTTATTTGCGATAAAGATGTATCGTTGCGGCCAAAACCACTTCTATCGTCCTATTCCACCATACTTAGGCATGAAGGGTATATTTCTAACTCTTTGGGAATATACTTTACTCATGTGTTTAGGGTTTGGGTGCATGACTAGCTAGTACTTTTATTCGATGTTTTTTTTATCGTTTTAGCCTAATGCATACATGTTCATTCCATATATATTGTTAAAGATGTATGGGCATCTTTTTATATTAGAAATGTCCACATAAGCATGCTAGACTTCAATGTTTCACCTCACTCGAAATAATGATTGAAGCCTGTGTGTGTGTGTGTGTGTGTGTGTGTGTGTGTATAGCAAGCTAGTTGTGTGCATGATTCAACAGTCGTGTGCACAACTTTACCTTGGTCTTTTATGGGTAAACGAAGAGTGCATGCCTGACTAAAGTTGTATACAGAACTTTTCCAAGTCATGCGCACGATCCTAGTCGGCAACACACTATTTGATATCCACCTTATGCCCCATGTAGGACGGTCCTATGGCACGCCGACATGTGGTCGATCGTGCGCATGACTTGACTTGGAACATTCAGTAAGGTCTAAGTTGGTTGGCTTGACCTATCCCTTATGCCATGTGTAGGTCATGGGCACAAGTGTGTGGTCATATGCATGACTTGGTATAGACAGACCCTTAGAGATAAAGATCGCTTGGTTGATCTTAACTATCCATTTAACGACTCCCTTGGGCTATAAATAGCTCACCCCTTTGCCCCTTTGCAGCTAATGAGTCCATGGATCATAGATCCATGTTTATTAATTAGTGAGAAATTAGAAGAGGATCTTAGGGTTTACTGAGTTCATTCTTGAGCTCCATCACATCTCTTTTTTCCTTTCTCATCCTCTCTTCAATCTTCTACCTAGATCCAATCTATGGAGGTTGGACTCATAACTTGAATGATCACTTAAGAGTCATTAAACGCCTTGTGTTCAATCAAGTTAGAGAGGGCAAAGCTTGCTCAGGATCTATGGTATCATCCAACATCTACATTTAGAACTAGGTTTGAGGTTTTTTCTTAGAGCTTGAATCTCTTGAGTATACTAGGTTTAGGAGCTTAATCAAAGGTCTTGAAAGAGGATCACCTTCTATTCTAGTTACTCTTTAGAACCGAGTTCTTTTTCTTTTCTTTTTGTTTTACTCCACTTCACTTGCACAGACCGTGTGATCCCATCGTCGTGTGGAAGGCTCTTGCGAGAGCACTTCGTGATGTCGTTTATGTTGAGCATCTTTAGTGACACCGCTCGCTTTGGGAGACCTCTTTGGAGAGAAGGACAAGTGGAGAAGAGAGACAACGACAATGGTGCAAGAGTCAGCTCAGTTCAGTACCTATGAAGTGAGAGCGCCGCCTATACTTCACTGAAAACATGGGTCACAGACCTAGGGGGCTAAGGTGTAATCTTTGTATAATCACATGTAGTTTGCTTATAACCTTATTCTGATATCCTAAGGGAAGGTTGACCCCTCTATGTGAAGGGACTAGGCCCGGTTTCAACGGGAGGGTGGTTTTCATCCTTGTTAAGGGTTTCCACCTTATATGTGCTTGTGTGCTCTTTAGCGTTATAACTCGAGATCACTACTTATAAGTTTCGTTATTCTTTAAATTGTGTGATCTAATTAATGCTTGCATCTGCTGTTGTTGGGGGCCCCACTAGCTTCGACTAGTGAATTTAGTTTAGCATGGTTATTAGAACTCCTAATATATAAAATTTTATTTTGATAGTGAGATTCTATCTAGTTTTTTAACAGTGAGATAGTGAGTTTCAAATATCAAGTTTTTCAATAGTGAGATTCTATCGGGTTTTTTGACAATGCGATTTATGATTGGGTTTTTCGATAATAAGATTCATATAACGGGTTTTGAGAGCTAAACAGAAAATAGTGATATTCTACTGTTAGGTTTTTCGATAGTGAGTTATATCGGATTTTCAAGAGTAAGATTCTACTACCGATGGACAATTAGGTTTTTCGATAATGAGATTTGTATATCGGGTTTTTTGACAGTGAGATTTTAATATCAGGATTTTCGAAAGTAAGATTCGGTTTTTTAATAGTATTTCGATACTAAGATTATATTTGGTTTTTTGACAGTGAGATTATACTGTCGGGTTTTTCGTCAATAAGATTCAAATGTCAAGTTTTTCGAAGTGAGATTTAGTTTTTCGATAGTGAAATTATATCAGGTTTTTCGACAGTGAGATTTATATGTAAAGTTTGGTTGAGTTTTTCGATAGTAAGATTCATATGTCGACTTTTTCAATAGTGAGATTTATACACATGATTTTTTGAAAGTAAGATTCAGTTTTTTGATAGTGAGTTTCTACTATTATATTTTTTGATAGTAAGATTTTATCAGAGTTTTTGACAGTGAGATTTATTATTCGGTGAAAAATCTCACTGTTGAAATATCCGATATAATATCTAATGTGGAACAGTGTGTGTTAACAGGAAAATATTTGTTGAGCAATAACAGGGTTCACCAATTGGCCACGAGTTTAAATAGGAAATTGATTTAAACAAATAGTATGACTAATGGTTTTAATAAAGACTCACAAGCACGCAAGCAGTTATTCCAGTCCTAATTAATCGAACAACAGGTACTTGGTTGTATCAGCAGAGTTCCACAGGCAATATCAGGGCTAACAACGAACAGAGATCAGCAGAATCACACAACTCACAGTTTATGATGGACAGCTGGTCACATAGATAAAATATAGGAGATTTGATTGTTGGTGTTACTCTCGAATATTGACCGAAAAAAAAAACTCATCTACTGAGGAGCTAGACTGTCCTTAGCAATCTCTGGTGGCGGTAGGACTGGTGCAGGAGTCTTTGGCAGCGGCAGGGCCAATGCGAGGGCCTGTAAGACAACAACGTTTGGGTGCACGGGTGGGTTGGCGTGCCACCGTTGATGATCCTCAGTGATTCTGAGATGAGCTTCTGCATCCTTGGCGACCAGATAGGTAATGTGCTCCACATACTCTTCCACGCTTTCGCATGCGTCGAACTGGAAGTCGAGGAATGGGGAGCGGATGTCGAGAAAACCGTCTTCATCGTTGATCAATCCGTGATCGACGTCCGAGTCAGCCATGCGAGCATAGTGGATTGTATCGGAAGCACGGGCTCGGGACAAGATGGGATTGGGTTGATTGCGAAGTGGAAGGGGGGGAGAAGAGGAGACCGGGTTGGGTCGGGTTGGCCGTCGGGTGTAAGGAAGGGGAAAGGGAGGGAAGTCGGGTCGGGTTGGTTGTAGGTAGAGGGAGGGAAGGGAAAGAGGGTAGAGGGGTTAGGTCGGATTGACTGATGAAAAGGGAGGGGAGAGGGCTGCGGGGTTGGGGCGGCCTGCAGAGGAAAGGGAGAGGGGGGGCGTGAGCTGGGGTTGCCGGGGAGAGGGGAGGAGAGGAAAGGCGGGTGGTGGTTGGGGCGGGTTGCAGAGGAAGGGGAAGGGGGCTGGGAAGGGGCGGTGCCGAGTTGGGTTTCAGGGAAGGGAAAAATGTTGGAGATAAATTCATGGTAGAGGCTCACAGCGGAAACGATTTTGCGGTCGAAAGACCATTCATGGTGCACGTTACACGATTTTAACTTTCATCGAAACTAATCTATATATGTGTGCATGTGTATGCACGTGAATCGAACACCCTAACGGCAATCTAGCATAATGATTAACTAGCATGCATGCAAACCATAATACTCGCTAGATCTACATGTTAGATTACACATACCTTTCGTACGGATCTTTTAACCACGGAGAATTGTCTTTTTTGTCGATAGAGACGGAAGATTGTTCGCGAAGATGTTGATGGTACCAACGGAGATGTTGCCTTCTTGTTCACCCGATCTCACACGATGCACGGAATATCGCTCTCGGATCTCTGAGTGCCTCCGAAGAACAACCCTTCTCCTTCTTCAGAACTCCACGCGAGGAAGACGAAGTTGCAAGCGAGATACGGGAGAGAGATTAGGGAGAGAACTAGAGAGATGAGAGAGGGAGGGGGTTCGGTTTTGGCATCCTTATGGCTGGCCCCATATAGCCCTATATATAGGGCCGGCCTACCCCATTGGATAAGGATCCAAGGAGATAAAGACCTCCCACAATTATCTCTCCAATCTCACCCTTTTATCTCTCCTTGTATTTATCCGTTTTTCCACTTTTTAGGGCTCGATTTGACCGTTTCAAACCCTTATCCCTATCCATATGGCCGACCCTATAGATGAGGGATTCTCATCCCTACAATATAGGGCTGGCCCTAGCAAGGTCTCCCACTGCTAGGGTCGGCCAAGAGTGAGGTCCGGCAGAGTGAGGTTTTTACCAAAACGCCCTGACGCCTCATTTTGACCATTTCTAGCGTGCGATACCTAGTGGTCATTACTTAAGTGATTTCTACTAGTTACCTTGCTATTAACTGAGGCCACCGGAGGGTGCCTCTAGCAAAGTCAACTAGTCAACTCGCAGCATACCCCGGTGCATCGCACCTATACAGCGAAGTTCACTTATGGCTAGGGATTACTACCTGCGCCTCTGTAGTAGTCTCGGGCATAACCCTTAGTACTCGCATGTAGTTACACATCTACCGTGCTCTAGTGCCAAGCACACACGGAGCGTATACTTCTTTCTTCCTCTTTATGCTTAAGGTGTTCCGAGGAGATGGTTCAAGAACCGTACATAATGTTGATAAGGTGGAACCATCAGGGACCGGGGTTCATGGCTTCCAACTCAAGCTCGATCGACACACTACCCAAGTGTACCATCGATCCTCTGAGCTCGAGTTAACCTGCGTAGCCACCCAGAGTGCGACGCAGGCTGCACTCCAATTCACCCAGACTTACTATGATCTCTATCATACCCCTGCTCTCCGCTTAGTAGTGGTAAACTCGTTGTCCCTCCACTTGATGCCATGATTCACTTCGAGCGGTAGAGACTACCGTCAGACTCGAATGATCATATGACTTGGTTCCTTCCAGGTTGACCTATACTTCGTACCTCTGATTACCCCGTCGAGTAATCGAACCCGGTCAACAGTCAAACTGGTGACCACCAGGCCTGGGTTTGGTACAGTGTAAGTCACACCAAGGAACTCACCTCCCTTCAGGGGTAGGGGTGGCAATGGGTCGGGTCGGGTCGGATTCGGGTCGGGTTGAGACATATGTATAAGGGCAAAACACCCAACCCGAACCCGACCCGTTTAATAAACGGGTCAAAAACTTAAACCCAAACCCGACTCGTCTAATAAACGGGTTGACCCGACCCGACCCGTTTAACGTGTTTACTAAATGGGTCGGGTCGTGTCGGGTCGGGTTGGCTCGGGTTAGGTCAACAGAACCCATGTAAACCTGTCGGGTTGGGTAAAGACCAGTCGGATTGGGCCGGGTTTGATCAGGTTGGGTCGGGTTGGGTCGGGTCGGGTTGACACGACCCATTTGTTAAACGGTTCAAGTTGGGTCAATCGGGTTATAATTACAAACCTGAACCCGACCCATTAAATAAACGGGTCAATCGGGTTGACCCGTTTATGACCCGAACCCGTTTATACCAAACCCAAACCCGCTAACTTCGGGTCGGGTTGGCGGGTCGGGTCAAGAATTGCCACCCCTATTCAGGGGTGTGGATGGCCTGCAGGAGTGACACGCTAATGCAATGCCAGCCGGGTAACCCAGTACACCGTGATTTTGGATCACTGTATACGGATCCTCACACATTGGTGCGCCAAAGCACTACGCAACTGGTTAGTCAATTAGACGTGATTCCTTAGGGTTTAGGACCGTTTTACTCTAAGCAGAAACACGGCTTAGTGTACCAATGTCTGCTCACTGATCTGTACACCGTGTTAGTTCCGTTCAGCCACAGACATTATGCTTGGTGATGACCATGGTGAAGACATCCCATGAACTGTCATCGCCAACAGCTTATCATGATGAGGCGACCAACCTGATCATAGCTGCAAACTGATTTAGATTATATGGGACCAATCCACTCAGTCTTCAACTCAGTGGACTACCATATAACCATGGCTCTCTTTTCTTAAAAGAACACGTAACTATGTTACGTACCAATATGCATCTCATAATAATAGCTATCAATCTTTATTAGACCAACACATTAAAGTTTTACAAGCTTAGAACACATCAATCCTAACAATCTCCCACTTGCAGGTCTAGCAAAGCAAAACAGTTTTGACTCCCATTGCGTCCATATGTCGCTCGAATGCCTTGGTAGGTATTGCCTTTGTGAAAGGATCAGCAACATTATCTGTAGATGCAATCTGTGTCACCGCTACTCGCCCTTGCTTTTGAAACTCCCGAATCAAGTGGAACTTGCGCTCGATGTGCTTTCCCTTTTGGTGATGTCTTGGCTCATTTGCTTGTGCTACCGCCCCACTATTGTCGCAGTAAAGCACAATAGGTAACTGGGCCTCTAGTACGCACCCCAAATCCGTAAGAAATTTATTAAGCCATACTGCCTCTTTGGCTGCCTCGCACGCTGCAACGTACTCAGCCTCTGTAGTAGAGTCTGCGATGCATTTCTGCTTCACACTCTACCAACTAACCGCTGCTCCTCCTAACATAAACACAAAATCTGATGTCGATTTTCTGGATTCCAAATCTGACATAAAGTTAGAATCTGTGTATCCAATCGGCGTCAGTTCTTGTGCAGTGTAAACAACTCATAGTCCCTTGTTCTACGAAGGTACTTGAGTATACACTTCACTGTTGTCCAGTGATCTGGACCCGGATTCGACTGAAACCGACCCATCATGCCTACTGCGAAACAGATATCTGGCCTTGTACAATGTATAGCATACATTAGACTACCTAATGCCGAAGCATAAGGTATCTTTTGTATTTTTGCTCTCTTCTCATGTGTCTTAGGATATTGATCCTTAGACAGTTTTACGCCATGTTTAAATGGCACAAAACCCTTCTTGGAGTTTTGCATGTCAAACCTAGCCATAACCTTATCTATATACGCGGCCTGTGACAGCGAGAGAATCATGTTCTGGCGATCTCGCGTTACCTTGATCCCCAAAATATAACTCACTTCACCTAGGTCTTTCATATCGAACTGTGTTGACAACCAGACCTTTACCGTTGACAATGTTCCAACATTATTTCCAATGAGTAGAATATTGTCTACGTAAAGTATCAAATATACCACTGTAGTCTTATCACTCCTTTTGTATACACATGGTTCATTCT
Source organism: Chamaelirium japonicum (assembly GCA_947650365.1). Taxonomy (NCBI): domain Eukaryota; kingdom Viridiplantae; phylum Streptophyta; class Magnoliopsida; order Liliales; family Melanthiaceae; genus Chamaelirium; species Chamaelirium japonicum. Next base: position 9,596,026 of record OX393557.1, read on the forward strand.
CGTTTTGAATAAATCCATATGACTGGATTGCCTGATCAAAACGGATGTTTCAACTTCTAGATGCTTGCTTTAGTCCATAAATGGACGTTTGCAACTTGCAAACTAGATGTTCCTGACCCTCTGACTCAAAACCTGGTGGCTGCATCATATAAATGTCTTCTTCTAAATTTTCATTTAGAAATGCTGTCTTGACATCCATTTGCCAGATCTCCCAGTTGTAATGGTCCGTAATGGATAGGAGGATCCGAATAGACTTTATCATAGCTACCGGTGAGAAGGTTTCGTCAAAGTCGATTCCTTCTCTCTGGGTATAACCCTTGGCAACTAATCTAGCTTTATAAGTCTCAATTGTACCATCGGATCCTCTCTTCTTCTTATACACCCACTTACACCCAATAGGTTTAATATTGGATGACGGTGTAACAAGAGTCCAGACAGCGTTATGGGACATTGATGCAATTTTTGCCTCCATAGCCTTTTGCCAGTCAGAGCCGTCAGAAGCTCCCACTGCCTCATCGTAGCTCAGTGGGTCATCCTCCTGACCCTCTGGATCAACCAATAAGGTTTCTCCATAGTATATGTCAGGAGCTCTGATGTTTCTCCCAATTGCGACGAGGTGGTGGTTGTGTTACAGGATTAATAGGTTCTACAGTATCTGGTATATTAGTGTCTGTGATGTCAGCTCCCACTATGCTTTCGGATGCGCTCTCTGATCTAGTACCTAGTAGCTCATCCAGAACTACCTTACTAGTAGGTTTGTGGTCCAGAATATAATCCCGTTCTAGGAAATAGGCGTTTGTAGAAACGATCACCTTATTTTCCTCAGGATCATAAAATAGACCACCTTTGGTCTCCTTAGAATACCCTACAAACAAACATACTTTGGACTTCAGTTCCATTTTATCCCTCTTATCCTTCCGCACATGTGCAGGACATCCCCATATTCTGAAATACTGTAGTTTCGGTTTGTTCCTTGACCACAGCTCTCTAGGGGTCTGAGGTACTGACTTAGACGGAACGTGGTTCAGAATATAAACTGCTGTTTATAGGGCATATCCCCAAAAGGTCATTGGTAAACTGGCGTAACTCATCATGCTGCGAACCATGTCCAACAAGGTTCGATTCCTTCTCTCGGAAACTCCATTCTGTTATGGGGTTCCTGGAGCAGTAAACTGAGATTTAATCCCATGCTCCACCATATACCCAAGGAACTCGTCAGATAGGTACTTGCCTCCTCGATCAGATCGAAGGGTTTTTATATATTTACCTGTCTGTTTTTCTACTTCAGCCCTGAACTCTTTGAACATGTCAAAGGATTCCGACTTCCGTTGCATCAGGTAAGTATAACCATATCTTGAGTAATCATCAATAAAAGTGATGAAGTACTCATGGCCTCCTATCGCCTTGACGCTCATGGGTCCACACACATCTGAATGGATTAACTCCAATACCTCAGTAGCTCTTACTCCTTTGCCTTTAAAGGCCCTCTTGGTCATCTTGCCTTCCAAGCAGGATTCACAGGTGGGAAGGATCTCCGTAGGATCTGTTTCCAGAAGCCCGGCCTTCACCATCCTATGGATCCTGTCTAAGCCAATATGCCCAAGTCGTAAGTGCCACAATTAGGTTAAATTTTCCGAAGGTTTTTTACGCTTAGATGAATTAACATTAAATGCTGAAGTTATTTTGTTATCTTTTTCGAATTTAGGACTGACTACATAGAGATGATTATGAACCATTCCTCTTATTATAAAAGTTTTATTCAGCTTAAACGACACACCAGAAGCATCAAAATAAACTGAATAACCTTTATTAACTAAAGAAGAAACAGAAATCAAGTTACGTCTCAAGGACGGTACATAAAAAACATCTCTAAGAGTCAAAGTCTTATTATTCGAAAAACTAAGATTAACGTCTCCAATAGCTTCAGCAGCAGCCACGGCCTCAGTTCCCATGCTCATGGTCACCTCTTCATCAAGCAACCTTCTGCTTTCCCGAAACCCCTGAAGAGAGTTACAGGCATGGTTAGTGGATCCTGAATCCACAATCCAACTAGCAAAAGAACTATTACTTGAAAGAAATGATTCAACAACTAAGAGTTGTAGATTACCTTCACCAGTATTCTGAGGCTTCTTGTAGTCCTTCTTCCAATGACCCTTCTGGCCACACCGGAAACACTTCGTGTCTGGTTTCTTTGATTCTCCAGACCCAGAGGCCCCAGCAGAGTCCTGCACAGGCGTTGACTTAGGTTTCTTCTTATGTTTCTTGCTCTGAGGTTTACCAGACTTCTTGAAGGATCTGCGTTGCACGTGAAGTGCTTCGCCCTTATGCTTGAAGCCATTCTCAGCTGCCTGGAGAGCTCCCAGAAGCTCTGCATTTGTCATAGCCAACTTGTTCAAATTAAAGTTGGTGACAAAGCCTTCAAAGGCTCCAAACAGTGATGAGAGGAAGATGTCTGTCATCACCTCGCCTTCTAGCACAATGTCAATGGTCGCTAGTTCGTTCTGGAACCCAAATATTTTCATCATGTGTTCCCGAACCAGCGTCCCATTGGACATCTTAGTGCCGACGAGTTTCTTGATGATAAGGTATCGCGTAACACGATTGTGACCTTCAAGCATCTCCTTCAGATACAACATCATGTCAGAAGCGTCGGGCATCTCCTCGACTTGCTTCTGCAGAGTTGTTTGCAAGGATGCTATAATATAGCATTTACATATTTCATTAGATTCCTTCCAGTCAGTGAAAGCCTTTAACTGTGCCTCTGTGGCATCGGGTCCTGGCAAATCCGGCTTAGGTTCATTCAGGGCTGTCATGTGTTTACCAATCCTTAGGACCAAGTACAGGTTGTGCTTCCAGTCCTCATAGTTGGGACCGGTAAGTTTGTGGTCATTTAGGATAGCGAACAGGGGGTCTAACTTGGTCATCTGAAAGTAAAAGATTGAATAATGAGAATACATGAAAACTAATTTTATGAATTTTTTAAAACAAGCTAATTATATCCATATGTCAACGCTACCCTCAAGCGAAGCCATCTCTATGGATTAATTCACCTGCCCTAGGGGGCATCATACAGCGTCAATCCGCTTACACGAGCCTTTTCCTTGACCCTATCCAAATCTACCAACTAAGGGCTTTGATGGACCATGGTTATCTTTCGGCCAGTACCACATGATCCCCATTGTCTGAGCAACGAATGCCTCATGTGTACTTTGGATGCTTACCCACGAGCCTAGGTAAATACGACACGGGAGTTTATACGGCCCCCACTAAGGTGGGATGAAAAGCCCTTCTCTCCTCACCCCGTAATTACCATATCTAAAGAGAGATCACTAAGTGATTTGGCATGGAATGACACAACCCCCATCCTAGGGGATGTTGAGTTACGCCTCTCCACCCTAGCACGAAGCGATTGGTCATGGAGGCCAGGGGATCTCAAAAGAGTCCTCTCTTGTATCCCTTATTATATATGAGGGTTATTTTGTAAGTATGAATTTATGCAAATGCAAAGGTAGCGACCTCCTATATACTAGACCCTGGTCACACCATGCTCCCACTAGCGTTTAAGCCCTTCGCCTAGCATTAATCATTCTCGGAATATCATAGTCCCTGCCTCAAGTGGATTTCTCCATTCAAGGGTCACATTACATATTCCGAGAATATCGATGCTCTGCAAAATTGGTTATCACGCTAATGCTCTGGAGCTAATCCTAGAGTCAGACTCATTGGAAAGGACTCATACTAGTCATGGCGCCTCGCTTATGAATTTGACAATTGATGTTCAATGGATCTCCATCTCATCTTTGATTTCGATGCTGGCCAAATAGGCACACCCGACTAGTCGGATGTTGACCTAATGGTGGCATAACCATATGTGATGGGATCCCACTAATATCAAAAGTCAAATAAATAATAGGCGTCATCTAGCGGGATCCTATCCTCAAACGGTCGCTTGGACTGGAGGGGAAAGGCATCTCTCTGAAAACTGATAATCACATTATCTCATCGGGGTTCGATATGAAGCATAAAGAACTAATAAAAAAAGCAACCATAAAGACTGAATTAAGTTCAGGGTCCGACCCCTGAACCTAATTTGCACAGCGCAGGCCTCTAACTTTCTTTGCAAGGTCCCTCGGTCCGGCTCCTCCGTCGTGCTCGCGAACACTTTGCCAGATCGTCTTCATCCTCCAGGGTTCCGCTCACGCTCCCGATGGTGGATTTCTTTGGCACATATTTCTTCTCGATCTGTAACCGAAAAAGTTTAGTATGCTTCGAGCAAGTGCTTACTCGTACATAATTTCCTAGAAAGAAAAGAAAACACACCTAGAAAGAAAAAGGCCATGGGAACCGAGGATGGTCAACCCCCATCACTCGCCCAATCTACGGCTCAATTATATATCCACACACAGAGAGCAAATCCAGACAATGGCTAACTCGGGGTTCGACCCTCGGTAGCAAGTACAAAACATAGATCTAGATTTTTATAGCGGCGTCCTGCAAGAATGATTAATAGAACAAGCACAATATATACATATGCATGATCTAAGCGTAAGAACCCCGATGATTTCACGCATTCATCATGCGCACACATATTGGTTTCATGAATAATCGTGAAACGCACACCACTAATGCGGCTCTGATACCAATTGTTGGAGATAAATCCATGGTAGAGGCTTGCAGCGGAAACGATTTTGCGATCGAAAGACCATTCATGGTGCACGTTACACGATTTTAACTTTCATCGAAACTAATCTACATATGTGTGTATATGTATGCACGTGAATCGAACACCCTAACGGTAATCTAACGTAATGATTAATTAGCATGCATGCAAATCATAATACTCACTAGATCTATATGTTAGATTACACATACCTTTCGTACGGATCTTTTAACCGCAGAGAATTGTCTTCTTTGTCGATGGAGACAGAAGATCGTTTGCGAAGATGCCGATGGTACCAATGGAGACGTTGCCTTCTTGTTCACTCGATCTCACACGATGCACAGAATGTCGCTCTCGGATCTCTGAGTGCCTTCGAAGAACGACCATTCTCCTTCTTCATAACTCCACGCGAGGAAGACGAAGTTACAAGCGAGATACGGAAGAGAGATTAGGGAGAGAACTAGAGAGATGAGAGAGGGAGGGGGTTCGGTTCTGGCATCCTTATGGCCGGCCCCATATAGCCCTATATATAGGTCCGAACTACCCCCTTGGATAAGGATCCAAGGGGATAAAGACCTCCCATAATTATCTCTCTAATCTCACCCTTTTATCTCTCCTTGTATTTATCCGTTTTTCCACTTTTTAGGGCTCGATTTGACCGTTTCAAACCCTTATCCCTATCCATATGGCCTGCCCTATAGATGAGGGATTCTCATCCCTACAACATAGGGCCGGCCCTAGCAAGGTCTCCCACTGCTAGGGTCGGCCAAGAGTGAGGTCCGGTAGAGTGAGGTTTTTACCAAAACGCCCTGACGCCTCATTTTGACCATTTCTAGCCTGCGATACCTAGTGGTCATTACTTAAGTGATTTCTACTAGTTACCTTGCTATTAACTGAGGCCACCGGAGGGTGCCTCTAGCAAAGTCAACTAGTCAACTCGCAGTATACCCCGGTGCATCGCACCTATGCAGCGAAGTTCACTTATGGCTAGGGATTACTACTTGCGCCTCTGTAGTAGTCTCGGGCATAACCCTTAGTACTCGCATGTAGTTATGCATCTACCGTGCTCTAGTGCCAAGCACACACGGAGCGTATACTTCTTTCTTCCTCTTTATGTTTAAGGTGTTCCGAGGAGATGGTTCAAGAACCGTACATAATGTTGATAAGGTGGAACCATCAGGGACCGGGGTTCATGGCTTCCAACTCAAGCTCGATTGATACACTACCCGAGTGTACCATCGATCCTCTGAGCTCGAGTTAACCTGCGTAGCCACCCAGAGTGCGATGCAGGCTGCACTCTAATTCACCCAAACTTACTATGTTCTCCATCATACCCCTACTCTCCGCTTAGTAGTGGTAAACTCGCTGTCCTTCCACTTGATGCCATGATTCACTTCGAGCGGTGAAGACTACCATCAGACTCGAATGATCATATGACTTGGTTCCTTCCAGGTTGACCTATACTTCGTACCTCTGATTACCCCGTCGAGTAATCGAACCCGATCAACAGTCAAACTGGTGACCACCAGGCCTGGGTTTGGTACAGTGTAAGTCACACCAAGGAACGCACCTCCCTTCAGGGGTGTGGATGGCCTGCAGGAGTGACACGCTAATGCAACGCCAGCCGGGTAACCCAGTACACCGTGGTTTTGGATCACTGCATACGGATCCTCACACATTGGTGTGCCAAAGCACCACGCAACTGGTTAGTCCATTTGACATGGTTCCTCAGGGTTTAGTACCGTTTTACCCTAAGCAGAAACACGGCTTAGTATACCAGTGTCTGCTCACTGATGTGTACACCGTGTTAGTTCCGTTCAGCCACAGACACTGTGCCTGGTGATGACCATGGTGAAGACATCCCATGAACTGTCATCGCCAACAGCTTATCATGATGAGGCGACCAACCTGATCATAGCTGCGAACTGATTTAGATTATATGTGACCAATCCACTTAGTCTTCAACTCAGTGGACTACCATATAACCATGGCTCTCTGTTCTTAAAAGAACACGTAACTATGTTACGTACCAATATGCATCTCATAATAATAGCTATCAATCTTTATTAGACCAAAACTTTAAAGTTTTACAAGCTTAGAACACATCAATCCTAACAAAAATGGGGGTCGGTCGGGGCGGTGTTGGGGTCGGGCCACCGGGAAGAGGGGAGGGAAGGAGGGAGGGTCGCAGGCGGCGGGGAAGGAGGGCCGAGCCGGGCTGCGTGTGGGTTGCCACAGGACGGACGACGGGCGGGGTGGTGGCGTGGCTTCGCAAGAAGGGGCCGGGCTCTGGTCTGGGGCGCAGCAGAGGAGTTGGAGGAAAGGGGTCGGGGTCGGGTTTGGAGAAAAGGTGGGACGGGAATGGGGGGTCCCACTAGGGTTTCACACACCTAGGTTTAGGTTTGGGTTTTACACACCTCACCTTGGCTCTCTCAATAATTATAGGGAGAAGCAAAAATTTTATTATTTATTGCATGCTGAACCAAAAGATAACAGGGCTATAAATAGGCTTACAATGACAGACAAACTAGCCCACTAATCGAGGTGGGACTAAAAGTACCATAAGTAAAACAACAGCCCACTAATAATATGGGCCTTACTCAACATAAAGCAAAATAGTCGACATGGCTGGACTCAGAACCACATGCTCAGGTGTCGCCTCCTGTGCTGGTACACCTGCCAGGGCCGAGGCTCGATGTCCCCATCATTCTCCCTAGGTGGGAGAGAGCTCGACCCCATCGAGTGAAAATTTGTAAAGCTCTTGTACTGCTCCAATGCGTCAGGATCCAACTACTGAAGGTCACTGTAGTCAAGCTAGGTATCATCAGAAGTGGGCCTTCCTTTTCAGGGGATCAAATACCGTTGGGTTCCACCGTCCTTACTGGAGACAATCTCATCATCCATAATTTTATCTATTTTTTCTGCTGTATAATTTGGTGGGATTTCTGAAAGTAGAGGTAGGGAGGGGCTATCAGGAGTAGGGTCATAGGAAGGCTCATCTATGAGAGGATTGCTAGGGTTAAAATCAGGACCCTTGTAGGCCACTAGGTCCTCGATATTGAAGGTGGAACTGATGCCGAAATCTTCAAGAAGATCTTTAATATAGGCATTGTCATTCAATTTTTTTAAGATTTGAAAAGGACCCACACTGCGTGCATACAATTTTTTAACAGTTCCCGAGGAAAACCGTTCCGGACGGATCTGAACCATTACATAATCGCCAACATTAACTGTTTTAAACCTTTTCCTGAGATCGGCTTGTAGCTTATAGGTAACATTATTCTGCTCAATCTTATTTTTGATTTTTCTGTGTAGTTATTGGACATGCGATGCAAATGCAGATGCTGACTCAGAGACTTGATGATAGTCAGCCATAGGGATAAGATCTGTAGGCTGCCTAGGCTTAAAACCATGCACAATCCCATGGGAACTCAAACCAGTGGTCATACTGATAGATGTATTGTATGCAAATTCAGCGATGGACAACCTAAAAGCTCAAGTTCCAACATGTTCACCTACCAAGGTGCGCAAAATGCTTCCCATACTTCGATTAACTACCTCGGTTTGGCCATCGGTTTGTGGGTGGAAATCAGTAGAAAAGTGGAGCTTAGTGCTCAACTTGTGCCACCAGAAAAAACTGATAAACTTGACATCCCGGTCAGAAACAATGGTTTTAGGCAGACCGTGCAACCTGACGACACCGTCAAAGAAGATCTTAACAACTCTCGAAGCATCGGACGTTTTGGAGCAAGGTAAGAAATGACCCATTTTTGAGAAATGATCCACGACGACTAGGACCGAATCGTGTTTACGCAGAGTCTTCGGAAGGCCCAGTACGAAGTTCATACTGATATCTTGCCATGGACAGTTTGGGACCGGTAACAGGGTGTACAGGTCTGTGTTTTGTTTTTGTTGTTTGGCTAGCTGATAAGTATAACACCTACCAACGTGCCTAGCAACATCGCGCTTCAGACTTGGCCAATAGAACCGGTATTCCACAGCTTCGATGGTCTTCTCATTTCCAAAGTGTCTGGCAATACTTGAAGCGTGCAACTCCCATACGAGAAACTCGCGTAGGGATGTTCGTGGGATGCATAGCCGTCGTCTCAGGAATAGATATACATCATGCATGAGATAGCCATCAATTTCTGGAAGGGTCCCGTCTCTCAATAACGCATAGGTTTTGCCAAAATCGGGACATGACTCATACTCAGCTTTTAGCTTCACGATCCCATCAACTAACGCAGTTAATTTGGAGAGGACGAACACACGGTGACTGAGCGCTTCAGCAGCTTTATTTTTAACTCTCGCTTTATGGCGCAGACTAAAGGTCTAATCCTGGAGGAATTCAACCCACCGACCATGTCGCGCATTCAATATCTTCTGGGAGTAAATATATCGAAGGACCTCATGGTCAGAAAAAAATGACGAATTCTTGCGGCAAAAGGTAATGTCGCCAATGACGAAGTGACTGGATCACCGCATAGAACTCCTTATCATAGGTAGAGTACCTTTGCCGAGTGTCATTTAGCTTCTCACTAAAATAGGCAACGGGGTGGCCTTCCTGAGAAAGGACTCCACCTATACCGAACCCATATGCATCGCAAGCCACTTCGAAAACCTTAGAAAAATCAGGAAGACGTATGATATGGGCCTCAACCATCATTTTCTTAATTTCAATGAATGCTCTAGTGGCGGCACTTAACCAAGTGAATTCACCATTCTTTAAACAATTAATCACTAGGGCCATGATGGTGCTGAACCCTTTGATGAACCAACGGTAAAAGGTGGCGAGCCCATGAAAACTTCTGACATCACGAATGCTCTTTGGCTCGGTCCACTCTTTGATCGCTCTGACTTTTTCGGGGTCTGCAGAGACTCACTCGGTAAAGACAACAAACCCTAAGAAGTGGACTTGAGTTGTGAGAAATGTACCCTTCTTCATATTAGCATACAACTCTTCTTTTTTCAGCACAATACAGACTTGACGCAGGTGGTCTAAATATTGTGCCCGAGATTGACTGTAGATATAAGTATGTCGTCAAAGTATACCACAAGGAATTTACCCATAAATGGTCGGAGTATTTGCGTCATAACCCTCATAAAGGTACTCGGGGTGTTGGTCAGCCCAAAAGGCATAACCATCCACTCATATAGCCCATCCTTACTTTTGAACGTAGTCTTTCACTTGTTGCCAGGACAGATACGAATCTGGTGATAACTACTCTTCAAGTCAATCTTGTAGAAGATGGCAGCTCCGGACATCATACCTAGCATATCGTCCAGTCACGGAATAGGGAAACGGTACTTGACTATTATTTTGTTTATGGCGCGACTGTCTACACACATATGCCATGACCCAACTTTCTTAGGCGTCAGTAAGGCGGGGACCGCACAAGGGCTAATACTCTCTTTAATTTCCGAGCCGCCTTGATCGGGAACCCCCACCCCACAGCCTTGATTGAATCGGATTGTTTGTAGAATTAAAGATTAGAAAGTAGGGAGATAGGATTGACACGTGGAGTTGTTGTCGAAGTTCGGTCTTACGACCTACGTCTTCGGGCGAGAGGTGCCACCTGATCTTCACTATAATATGAATATAAAGGGTTGAGCGTTCTCTCGACAGGCCAAGAGAAGCTCTTTACAGTGGGGGTTGCACGGAGCAACAAGAAAAGAAACTAGGAGGAGAGAAGTAAGCTCTAGCTCTGGATCCTCTCTTCCACTGATTGAATGACCAACCCCCTCCCTGGATGCCTTGGGGGTCCTTTTATAGCGTAGGCACGTGCCCGATATCGCAGTGATGACGTGGCACTGATGACATGGCACTGGTTCTGGGCCTCCTTGCTGGGCCCTTATTGGGCCGTTGTTCGGGCCCAATAAGGGGTAGGACTTGCTCTGCGAGCCTCGTAGAGTGGGCCCATGTGAGCCCAGGCGGGCTTACCCATTTGGGTCGTTGCGCGGGCCCATGCTGCTCTGATCTGGTCCGGTATAATTTTTGCACCCACAGTTACCCCCTCCCAGTCGGGTCAGGACCCCCTGGATCGGTTGGGATTCCAAGGTGCAAACGCTGTAGGATCCTGGCGCGGTTGGCGAGGGTTGTCGGTGCCGTGGTTCGTATTAGCAGAGCCTTCTTCCGCCGATGCCGAGACCCTTTTTGGCGCGAGCCAAAAAGTCTCGGTTTTGCGAGGGGGTGTTTCCGAAAAAACAGTGCGTTTTCCGACCGAGTGGATACCGAGAGGGTACCGAGTGCATACCGAGTGGGTACCGAGAGCATACCGGGTGGGTACCGAGACCCTTTTGGTGCAAGCCAAAAAGTCTCGGTTTTGCAAGGGGGTGTTTCCGAAAAGGTAGTGCGTTTTCCGACCGAGTGGACACCGAGAGGGTACCGAGAGCATACCGAGAGGGTACCGAGAGCATACCGAGGGCATACCGAGAGGGTACCGAGAGCATACCGAGAGCCTTTTCCTTTTTTTCTTTCTCTTTTCTTTCTTTGCTTCTTTTGCTTTGGTTCGAATGAGAGCAGGCGTCCCCTCTCTCAATTTCCTTTCTCTCTCTCTCTTTCCTTCTCTGTTTTACTGTTTCCTTTCTTTGTTCGGTGAGAGGGCAGCTTCCTCTCTCTCTCTTTCCATTTGATTTTCATTACCAAAGGATAGAGATTGGGATGGAGAATCATCTCTGGCCATCCATCATGCGGACGAAATCCTGGAAGCACACGAACCCATCACCGTCGGAGTCGACCTTGCATATCATCCGACGGCAGTCGTCGACGGTGCACCCCTCGTCCCCCAGCTTGACGAACACCCCCAGCAGCTCCTCCGTCGAGATCCTCCCATCCCCGTCCGCGTCGAACACCGCGAACGTCTCCCTCAGCTCCAGCCCGAGGTCCAAAGCTCCCCCGAGCGCAGCGAGCTCCGCCAGGTTGATCCGCCCGGAACCGGACCCCGCGCTGCCGCGCTCCGCCTCGGCGAGCATGGCCAACCCCCTTTGGGGCTGTGGCTCTGGATCGTGCCCCTCGTGCTGTGCCTCCTTCTTTGGTGTATTGGGTCTCTCTCTTATGTTTCGGTGAGAACCCCATGGTCCCAGCCTCCTGTCGTACTGCAGAGAAGAGGGGAGGGGTCCGACCCCCCCACCCCATTTTTGCCTCCCGTCGCACAACAACAGAGAAGAGAGGGGGGGGGGGCTCCGCCCACCCTGTGCACCCTCGCCGCGTGAACGACATGAACAAAGAAGGAGGGAGTGGGGTCCGACCCAACCCTCGTATGCACCCGGCATGGTCGCGTAGCCGACACGAGCAGAGGAGAGAGGGGGGGAGGGGTCCGACCCCTCGCGTGCTCCCCTCGTCGCGCTGTAGATCCGGACCCGCGCACTCACAACGTCGCGCAGCCGACTCGGACCTCGCGTGCTCACCTCGTCGCACAGCCGACTCGGACCCGTGGGCCTGCGTGTGGGTTCTCGAACTCGTGGAGGCAGGATGCTACGTGTCGTTGTTGGGTCATTGGTGAATCGAACTTCTCCCACTGCAGCACGTCACTGAACGGCAGGATGTAGCCCTCCAATATGATCACCAGCACGCATTCCTTGTAGATGGCCTCTACGATCCTCAGGCTGGCCACCTCGAACCCGCTCGAGCACAGGCAAAACCTCGACCGAAGCGTGAAGGAGTAGTAGTCCACCCCGGGCGGGAGGTACTCATACCTCCTCACCTCCTTGTCGTCGTCAGTGCAGAGGTTGATCTCTTGGATGCTGACATCTTCTATTTTTTTCTTTCTTTCCTTTTGGGGTCTCCACCAGCAGAGTTGTGCACGCGTGATGGAGCACACAGGTTGCTCGTGTGAAGAATTCGGTGTCGCACAATGTGTAAAGGGCTAAGGCCGCTCACGTGATGGAGTCAGCATTGAATGATGTGATGGAGCACACGGGCTGCTTTCGTGAAGGAGTCGGCATCGCATGGCATGGAAAAGGCCACGGGCTGCTCGCATGGAGGAGTCAGTGTCACTGAATATCCATCCGGTCATCCCAGGAGAAGGCTCTAAATTCTTTCAGCCACTGTGTCCTTTCATGGGATCGTTGACTCGATGCATATAAGCTAGCACTGTCTCGGTATCGAAAAATCGATCAAAGTGAACATGTAACATTGTACACCTTGACGAGTAACTTTTCCGGTGTCTGCCTTCGGAGAAAAAGGTCTTGAAAACTTCCGACAGCCGTAACTTTCATACGTGCGTCGGATCAACGCGTATAAAGTGCTGTCACGTCGGCACCGAAAAATCGATCAAAGTGGACGTGAAACATCGCACACCTTGACGTGTAACCTTTCCGATATTCACCTTTGTAGAGAGATGACTAAAGAACGCGCCGACCGGGTTTTCGGCTAGCGCCTTAAGGATGTCTCGGCACGTGATAACTCATCCGTTCTGTCCGACACCCCACTGCACCTAGTTACTGTGTTCACTAGGGACTGCAGTCGGGCCTCAGTGATGACGCGATGGTTACCGCGTGCTCACCCCTTATGAGAAAGGGGATATTTTTTTTTTTTGTGAAGTTTGTACAAACAAATCAATAGGGTTGGATGAGATGCTATCCAACCGACCCAATGGACGATTGCTCTTCGTCCCTGAATGATCATTGTATGTGGATGACACTTGAATCGGGTTGACTAATAGGTTTGGATGACGCCGAGCACCCCCCTTCTCGGTTTTCTGACGAAACCAAAAGGGGGGGTTGATATTGATGCCGAACACCCCCCCCCCCTCTCGGTTTTCTGTCGAAACCGAGAGGTGAGTTGCTGATGGTGTGCCGTCATCCCCTCCCTACTTGGTTTTTGTGTGAAACCGAGGGGGGGTCTGCTTGTTGATACCGACATACCCCCTCTCGGTTTTCTGACGAAACCAAGGGGTGTGCTGTTGACGATGTGCGCGCCGTCACCCCCTCCCTACTCGGTTTTTGTGCAAAACCGATGGGGGGCTGCTTGTTGATGCCGACACACACCCCCTCTCGGTTTTCTGACGAAACCGAGGGGTGTGCTGATGATGGTGTGCCGTCACCCCTTCCCCACTCGGTTTTTATGCGAAACCGAGGGGGGGTTGCTTGTTGATGCCGACACACACCCCCTCTCGGTTTTCGGACAAAACCGAGGGGTGTGCTGATGATGTGCCGTCACCCCCTCCCCACTCGATTTTTGTGCGAAACCGAGGGGGGGTTGCTTGTTGATGCCGACACACACCCCCTCTTAGTTTTCGGACAAAACCGAGGGGTGTGCTGATGATGTGCCGTCACCCCATCCCCACTCGGTTTTTGTGCGAAACCGAGGGGGGGTTGCTTGTTGATGCCGACACACACCCCCTCCCGGTTTTCTGACGAAATCAAGGGGCGTGCTGATGATGGTGTGCCGTCACCCCTTCCCCACTCGGTTTTTGGTGCGAAACCGAGGGGGGGCTGCTAGAAAAGGCCAAAAAGTGTCGGTATTGAAAATAGTGTGTTTTTCGAATTTCAGCCCCATTTGAAACCGACACTTTTTCGGTAAAACGCTGGTGTGCAGGGATGTCGGCGAGGGATAGTGCTATATTTGAGGGGGTTTCTTAGAGATAATATAGGATAACGCCGCATGATGGCCAGCCGGTCTTCACCCAATGTATTACCGCACCTGGTTACTGTATTCACTAGGTACTACGGTCACGTGAGGGTGTTGACTTGGCCAGGATCAAGGAAGCACCATTTTATCCCGTGTTACCCACCGTCGACTGCACCAGTATGGAGACACGCACTGCCAGAGTCAGACCAACCACCCCCTGACCGGTTTGGAACCGTTAGTCGTCGAGAAAAGGTAATGGCCAGTGACAATCTGATACTTGGACCTGAGTGACAAGACTAAGCTTGGACTTTTGATCGAATGCCAATACGTCGGCGACGACGTCTCGGACTTTATCTTCGAATGCCAAGGGCTGGGCCTTGGGCTTGTAGAGTGCCAAGGCGTTGGTCGCCTCGAACTTTGTCTTCAAGTGCCAAGGGCTGGGCCTTGGGCTTGTAGAGTACCGAGGCGCTGGTCGCCTCGGACTTTGTTTTCGCGTGCCAAGGATGTATCTTTGAACTTGGTGCATGTCAAAGCGGCGATGTCTGCCTTGGACCCATACTCATCGCTTCGGATAAGTATAGTTGATAGTTTAGCTTGACCTGGATTGTCAGGAGCATTTTTACTTGACTTTTGCCTTGAAAGGGCGTAGCCAAATTGCCTTCGAGCTTCCGACTTGAATGGGTGGAATCGAAGGTCTTTGGTTGACCTGGGTTACTGGGAGCTTTTTATCGGACTTTAGCCTCGAGAGGGTGCACCTGAATTGCCTTCGAGCTTCCGACTTGAACGGGCGGAATCGAAGGTCTTTGGTTGACCTGGGTTGCCAGGAGCCTTTTATCGGACTTTAGCCTCGAGAGGGCGTAGTCGAATTACCTTCGAGCTTCCGACTTGAATGGGCGGAATCGAAGGTCTTTGATTGACCTGGGTTGCCAGGAGCCGTTTTATCGGACTTTTGTCTTGAAAGGGCGTAGCCGAATTGCCTTCGAGCTTCCGACTTGAATGGGCGGAATCGAAGGTCTTTGGTTGACCTGGGTTGCCAGGAGCCTTTTTATCGGACTTTAGCCACGAAAGGGCGTAGCCGAATTGCCTTCGAGCTTCCGACTTGAATGGGCGGAATCGAAGGTCTTTGGTTGACCTGGGTTACCAGGAGCCTTTTTATCGGACTTTAGCCTCGAGAGGGCGTAGCCGAATTGCCTTCGAGCTTCCGACTTGAATGGGCGGAATCGAAGGTCTTCGATTGACCTGGGTTGCCAGGAGCCTTTGTTTTTTTTTATGCCTTAACATGGTGGAATCGAACTTCGAGAGATTTCATTTTGAGAAAAAAAAGACACTTTATTGATATAACAAAGTTGCAGTTACACTTTTTCAGAGGTTGCCCCGCGGACGTTACGATTATGCATCCACGTATTACATTGACTTTCTTTTCTCCACTGCTGCAACCTCTCCTACTCTCGACCTGGTTCCTTATTAGCGAGGTAGCCATCGATCCGCCCTTCTTGGATCAGGTCTTCGATGTGATGCTTTAGCTTCCGACATGTAGAGGTTGGGTGGCCATGGCTGCGATGAAACTCACAGTAGGCAGTCGTATCTCCCGCCTGGTCGGAATTTGGAGGGAGAGGTTGTGGCCACTTGCAAAAGGGCTCGTTCTGCAAGTGTGCGAAGATGTCTTCAATGGAGGTGTTCAGCTCAGTGAACACCCTTTGCTCCCTTGGAGTTCGCCTCTTTTCTGCTGGAGGGGCTTTCGGATCTTCATTGTACCTTTTGGTCTGCACCTTTTTGTCGGACGCAGCATGGGCAGACTTCTTGTAGTGTGCTTCATTCGGAGCTTCATCATCTTTCTTATGTCGGAAGTTACGAGACTTGCGGGGCTCGCGTAGTCTTCTGGCCCGCTGATTGTCTTCCACCTCTATCTCCTGCTGTACGCGCTTGAACATCGCTTCCAAGTTATTGAGAGGATGCCGGATGAAGTCGGTGTAGACATGGAGCTCTGGCCGGATAGCATTCTGGAATGCTAGCATGATGTCCTCCTCATTATAGGAGCGACCGGTGAGCTCAGAATGCTCATTACGAAACCTCATCGTGAAGCTCCTTAGAGACTCGTCGGAGCCCATCCTCAGCTGGTAGAGTGTATCCAGCCTCTTTTTCGGCTTTAAGTTTAGCCGATAATGGTCCATGAAAAGTTCAACCAACTCTTTGAATGTGGCCACCGTACCGGTAGGCAGCGTGTGGTACCAGTCGAGAGCAGGTCCCTCGAGACTTCCCGCGAACATACGACAAAGGATATGATTCTCATACTCATACGGTGTCAGGGCCTGCTTGTAGGCTAGGATATGGAGAGCAGGGTCTCCCTTGATGTAGTTAAACTTTGGCAGGCTCGGTGTTCGCCAACCCATAGGAAATGGGGTTACTAGAACCTGGAGATGCAGTGGCCCCACCGAGGTGATTAGCTGTCTACGGTCTTGATGACGGCGTCCCATGTCGGCGGTATGCCTTAATCGGTTGAGCAGCTCGCGGGCATTTATTGCTTTCATGTGCGAAGGGATAGAATGTCTAGTAGACCCTGTTGACTGAAGTGATCCTTCTCGGTGATAGCTTGGCGCGCCATCGACGTTGAGGCGATCCCACACCGTTTGCCTTGGTGCTGGTGTGGATACCTGACGCCTCTCGATTTTCGGCACATGTGGCTCTTCAAGATGATGACTCACGGCTGGGCGAGTCCTTGGTTGGTCTTCATCAGCAGCTGAAGAGTTGCGGGCCACAACCCCCGCTCTTTCAGTCGCCTTCTTTAGGGAATCTCTCTCTTGTTCGAGAGCCGCATTCTTCTTGAGGAGATTTAGTAGTTGGTAGTCAGCAGCCGAGATCTTGTATGTAGCCTGAGGCTCGCTCCCTTGAATAGCGTGTTCTTTGCCAGATCGACGCCTCGGGGATGACGGGTCTCGCCGATCGATGTGCCCTTCTGGATGGCTGCCTTGTGGCCCCAGCCGCTCCCGAACATTTCTTCGGTTGGTTGCAACCGAGACTTCTTGTTCTTCTTCGATCAGCGTATTGTTTGTTCGTTCAGCTCCCGCCTTTGGTGGGTTGGTACTGGCCTTCACCATCGAGCGTGTTGATGTCGGCGTGATGAAGGCGTTGAGGTTGATTTGAAGGAGGACTTGTGGCTCGTCACCACAAGCTGAATAGGAGTCGGTAGAGGTGTGGGTCAGACCTCTATCGATATCCCACAGACGGCGCCAAAGATTGTGGGGGGAAATTTCCGAGCCGCCTTGATCGGGAACCCCCACCCCACAGCCTTGATTGAATCGGATTGTTTGTAGAATTAGAGATTAGAAAGTAGGGAGATAGGATTGACACGTGGAGTTGTTGTCGAAGTTCGGCCTTACGACCTACGTCTCCGGGCGAGAGGTGCCACCTGATCTTCACTATAATATGAATATAAAGGGTTTAGCGTTCTCTCGACAGGCCAAGAGAAGCTCTTTACAGTGGGGGTTGCACGGAGCAACAAGAAAAGAAACTAGGAGGAGAGAAGTAAGCTCTAGTTCTGGATCCTCTCTTCCACTGATTGAATGACCAACCCCCTCCCTGGATGCCTTGGGGGTCCTTTTATAGCGTAGGCACGTGCCCGATATGGCAGTGATGACGTGACACTGATGATGTGGCACTGGTTCTGGGCCTCCTTGCTGGGCCCTTATTGGGCCGTTGTTCGGGCCCAATAAGGGGTAGGACTTGCTCTGCGAGCCTCGTAGAGTGGGCCCATGTGAGCCCAGGCAGGCTTACCCATTTGGGCCGTTGCGCGGGCCCATGCTGCTCTGATCTGGTCCGGTACAATTTTTGCACCCACAAAACCCTTTTGTAGGAATTTGTCAACCTGCCTCTTCAACTCCGCGTGTTCAATAGGGTTCATTCGATAATGCGGTAGGTTTTGAAGACTTGCCCTAGGGACCATATCAATGGCATATTGTATGTCGCGCATCAGGGGCAGTTGGTCAGGGAGATCTTCTGGGCAAACATCAGCAAACTCCCTAAGCACAGGGGTGACCTCGGGAGGGATCGATTTGCTGGAGTCCTTAGGGGTCTCCCTTGCTGCCAGGATAATGATGGGGGCCCCTTTTTCTACTTCATGACTCAGCTCTTTGGCACTGATGAAACTGACATCTTGGCTTTCTTAACCGGGGTAGGCTTTTGCTCAGGTTGAGCACTTTTGGGTGGGGAGGGGATCAATTTGACTTTCTTGTCCTCATGTTCAAATAGACACATGTTCGAGCGTCCATAAATGAGAACATCGTTATCGAAGAGCCAAGGCCTTCCCAAAATGACTTGGCCCACATCCATGGTCAGGACATCACACCAGATTTTGTCCTAGTAGATGTTGAAATTTATGGGCACTAGACATCTCTGCTTTACCTCCATGACAGTGGAGTTAATCTAGGACACTTGATAGGTATGAGGGTGGGAGATGATATCTGCCTAAGGCAACTCAGAATGATATCGTCATCAAAGTCTCCATCTTCTTCTTCCGCTTGGTAGACGAATTCTGCCTCTCAAGGCTCTGCCGCTTTAATAGGATTGCCATCAACAATGTTGACTCTGACAGGGCTGGGGCAGTTAGCAGCTATGTAGTCGTACCCTTGACACTTGTAACACTTTGTGAGAGGGCTGACTGTGGAGAAGTCTCGCTCGACACTCTTCCCTCTGGCATCCCTTTCAAAATTCTTATTGGGAATGCTGGGCTTTGGCTGGGACGAGTTAGGGTAGGTTCGATTAGAATTGCTAGGGGAGGGTCTGGCGGGGTAGGTCCTAGAGTCCTGATGCTTGTAGGAGTGACTAGATCTAGAGGCGTCGTGGTTTTGTACTAAAGCGTAGGCTTTTTTCAATTCTGTGATATCTCTAGCAAGGAGCTCATTCCTCAGGACTTCTCTCAGACCAAACCAGAAACGGAAAAGGACTTGGACAAGCCTCTTGGTCCCAAGGACATTGCAGCGAGTAAGGAACTCATTAAATTTGGCAACATAGTCCTTAGTTGATTTGCTACCTTGGGTAAATTGGTGCCATTGGTCTAACAGTCGTGCTTGGTACAACGGGGACACATACTTACCCTTCAGCCCATTCTTCATGGAGACACAAGTATCGATAAAGTCCAGGGTTCATGCGACTCTCAAAGCTTCCACATTGGTCCAGTATTGGCTTGCGGGTTCACTAAGCTTTATGGCTGCGAAACGGACCTTCCTAACCTCAATTAAAGAGTACCACATGAAATAACGATCCATGGACTGGAACCAGTCCAAGAAAATCTAGGGATCATGCCTACCATCAAAAGAGGGTACCTCTAACCTGATACTTCGAAGGTACTGCTCATCGGGGTCCTGATTGTTTTACCAGTTGGCCGGGGGGCCTTGAGGGGGGATCAAGAAACTCAATATGCAAATTGGCTCGCGTTTGTTTTATCCGGTTTAATCGGCATTGGTGTCGCGCTGATACACGGCGAGGTTTTGATTCATGACGGTTATACCTTGGGTCAGCTCAGCAAGTGCTCTAGTTAAAGCCTCGGGATCCATATTGCAATTGTCTGACTCGCTAGACTCTCCTAACATGTATGGCCTACCTCTACGGGTTGGCATGCAATAACAATCCACAAAAAGATGCTAATTTTTTTTTACCTTAATGCACAAGAACTAATCAGATGAATGCAAGATGCGGGATCAGGTGCCGAATGCGAATGATCTAACTACGACCATGCTCTGATACCAAAATGATGTAGAATAGTGTGTGTTAACGGGGAATTCAATATTCGTTGAGCAATAACATGGTTCACCAATTGGCCACGAGTTTAAACAGGAAATTGATTTAAACAAATAGTATGGCTAATGGTTTTAATAAAGACTCACAAGCACGCAAGCAGTTATTCCAGTCCTAATTAATCGAACAATAGGTACCTGGTTGTATCAGCAGAGTTCCACAGGCAATATCAGGGCTAACAACGAATAGGGATCAGCAGAATCACACAGTTCACAATTTATAGTGGACAACAGGTCACATAGATAAAATCTAGGAGATTTGATTATTGGTGCTACCCTCGAATATTGACCGAAATAAGAAAACTTATCTACTGAGAAGCGGGACTGTCCTCAGCAACCTCTGGTGGCGGTGGGACTGGTGCAGGAGTCTCTGGCAGGGGCGGGGCCAATACGAGGACCTGTAAGACAACAATGTTTGGGTGCACGGGTGCGCCGGGGTGCCACCGTTGGTGATCCTTAATGATTCCAAGACGAGCTTCTGCATCCTTGGTGACCAGATACGTGATGTGCTCTATATACTTTTCCACGCTTTTGCCTGCATCGAACTGAAAGTCGAGGAATGAGGAGCGAATGTTGAGAAAATCGTCCTCGTCAATGATCAATCCATGATCGATGTCCGGGTCAGCCATGCGGTCATAGTGGATTGTATCGGGAGCAGGGGCTCGGGACAAGGTGGGATTGGGTTGATTGCGAGGTGGAAGGGGGGGGGGGGAAGAGGAGTTTGGGTTGGGTCGGGTTGGCCGTCAAGTGTAGGGAAGGGGAAAGGGAGGGAAGTCGGGTCGGGTTGGTTGTAGGTAGAGGGAGGGGAGGGAAAGAGGGTAGAGGGGTTGGGTCGGGTTGGTTGATGAAAAGGGAGGGAAGATGGCTGCGGGGTTGGGGTGGCCTGTAGGGAAAAGGAAGAAGGGGGGCGTGGGTTGGGGTCAGGTTATTGGGGAGAGGGGAGGAGAGGAAAGGCGAACGGTGGCTGGGGCGGGTTGCAGAGGAAGGGGAATGGGGGTTGGGAAGGGGTGATGCCGGGTTGGGTTTCAGGGAATGGGAAAAGGGGGCCGGGCGGGGCGGTGCTGGGGTCGGGCCGCCTGGAAGAGGGGAGGGAAGGAGGGAGGGTCGTGGGCGGTGAGAAAGGAGGGCTGGGCCAGGCTATGCGCGGGTCGCCACAGGACGGACGACGGGCGGGGTGGTGGCGTGGCTTCGCAAGGAGGGGTCGGCTTGGGTCTAGGGCATAGTAGAGGAGTCGGAGGGAAGGGGTCGGGGTCGGGGTCGGGTTTGGAGAAAGGGGGGGTCCCAGTAGGGTTTCACACACCTAGGTTGGGCCTAGGGTTTCACACACCTAGGTTTAGGTTTGGGTTTCACACACCTCACCTTGGCTCTCTCAACAATTGCAGGAAGAAGCACAAATTTTATTATTCATTACATGCTAAACCAAAAGATAACAGGCCTATAAATAGCCTTACAATGACAGACAAACTAGCTCACTAATCGAGGTGAGACTAAAAGTACCATAAGCAAATCAACAGCCCACTAATAGTGTGGGCCTGACTCAATATAAAGCAAAACAGCCGACATGGCTGGACTCAGAACCACATGCTCAGGTGTCGCCTTCTACGCTGGTACACCCGCTAGGGCCAAGGCTCGATGTCTCCATCAATCTCACTATAAAAAAAAATAACAGTAGAATCTCATTATCAAAAACTAAATTTTACGGTTGAAAATTCCAGCAGCAGAATCTCACTCTCGGAAAACTCGTTTGACAATAAAATATCATTATTGAATAACCGAATCTCAAAAATAATAGAATCTTATTATAAAAAAAAACCTAGTATATGAATCATATTATCGAAAAACCCAATATATAAATCTCATTATCGACAAACCTAATAATAAATCTCACTGTCAAAAAACACGATAATTAAATATCTTTATCGAAAAACCAATTCTCACTATAAAAAAACTTGGCATATAAATCTCATTGTCGAAAGATCCAATAAAATCTCACTATTGAAAAACTGCATAATGCCAGGTTTTTTGACAATAAAATTCTGTTTTTTGATAATGAGTTTTACTGTTTGATTTTTTGATAGTGAGATTCTATCGGATTTTTTGACAATGAGATTCTACTACCAGGTGGATAGTGAGATTCTATCGGATTTTAGACAATGAGATTCTTATGTCGGAATTTTTAATAGTGATCTAGATTTTAATGTCGTGTTTTTCGACAGTGAGATTTGATTTTTCTATAGTATTTTGATAGTGAGATTCAATCGAGTTTTTTTACAGTGAGATTCTATTACTGTATTTTTTGATAATATGCCAAGTTTTCAACAGTCAGATTTAATTTTTCGATATTGAGATTTTCTTAGGTTTTTCGATGGTAAGATTCATATGTCAAGTTTTTCGATAGTAAGAATTGATTTTTTGATAGTAAAATTTTATCGGGTTTTTTCGACAGTGAGATTCATTATTGGGTTTTCCAATGATGAGATTCATATTACGGGTTTTGAGAGTTAAATAGAAAATAGTGAGATTCTACATTTAGTTTTTTCGATGGTGAGATTATATTCGGTTTTTCAACAGTGAGATTTTACTTTTCGGTGGACAATTGGGTTTTTCGATAATATGATTCATATACCGAGTTTTTCGACAATAGGATTTTAATGCGAGGATTTTCTATAGTAAGATTTAGGTTTTGGATAGTATTTTGATAGTGAGATTCTATCTGTTTTTTTGACAGTGAGTTCTATTATTGGGTTTTTCGTCAATGATCAATCAGTCGATGGTTCCAATTGCTTTCGCCCTGATGATGAAATTATCGACCTTTCATCCATCTGTGGATGAGATAAGAAGCGTGATTTCACAACAATAGAATCGTGCTAGCTTTTTTCATGACGGTCTAGATGATCAACATATTGTCTAAGACTAGGTTCTAAGGCAGACTTCATTAAAGTATTAACCGAGGAATCATTTGTCATCAAGGGTTAGTTCTTCAAAGTATTCAAATAAGAGCCATAATCCTGGCTTCGATTTCCCATTGCTATGGTTTGGATTTCTTTACCCAGGCTACCTGTTAATTTTTTCTTCAAATAATGATTATTTGCTCTGGTATGAGAGATTGGTGTACTCGAAAAACCGAATCTCACTTTTGAAAAACCCTAGGTGAAACCTATCGGGTTTTTCAATAGTGAGATTCATATGCCAAGTTTTCGATAGTGAGAATTAGTTTTTTGATAGTGAGGTTCTATAGGATTTTTTTGACAGTGAGATTCTACTGTCGAGTTTTTCGACAGTGAGATTCATTATTGGGTTTTTCGATAATGAGATTCTACTTTCAAATTTTTCGATAGTGAGATTCTATCGAGTGTTTTGATAGTGAGATTCTATATCTTGGTTTTTTGATAGTGAGATTCTCCTGAATTGGTTTTTTGATAGTGAGATTCTATCGGGTTTTTTCGACAGTGAGATTCTATTATCGGGTTTTTTGATAGTGAGATTCTATTATCGGGTTTTTTGATAGTGAGATTCACTATTGGGTTTTTCGATAATAAGATTCATATGCTGGGTTTTTTGACAAATAAGATTTTAATGCTTTTTCGACAATAAGATTTGATTTTTTGATAGTGAGTTTTTATCAGGTTTTTTCGACGGTGAGATTCTTCTACCGAAAAATAGATTTTTCGACAATAAGATTCAATTTTCGATATTAAGATTCTACTATCGGATTTTTTGATAGTGAGATTCTATCGGGTTTTTCGATAGTGAGATTCTACACCCAATACTGAATCTCACAATAGAATCTCACAATAAAAAAATCTGATAATATATTCTCACTATCAAAAAACTGGATCTTACTATCCAAAAACCTAGTATATGGATATCACTATCAAAAAAGCCGGTATATAAATCTCATTGTCGAAAAACTTAGTCAAACTTAGCATATGAATCTCACTATCGAAAAAACCGATAGAATCTCATTATCAAAAAAACTAATCTCACTGTCAAAAAACCTGGCATTTGAATATCAATGATGAAAAAACCGATAGTAGAATCTTACTATCAAATAGCGACATTAAGTAAAGACTAGCTGATAAGAGCTACTCTAAGTTATAATGTAAGTATTAAGGATCTATCTCGAAAGAGATAAATCATAAGTGCTTGTGTTAAATGGACTTCTTTGCCTCTTGAATTTTTAGATTTTATAATCTATATTCAGTATAAAAGAGTGAGCAAACAAATATAAGAAAGTCAGATGTTATTAGGAGTTTAGTTACCTACAAGTGATATATTTCGACATTTATGGTATATTCTCTAAGGTTATTAGGAACAACAATAAATATTTATCACTTATGTAGATTACTATCTCATTATGAGTGTATGTACTTTATATATCAAGTACCACTTATGAGATACTTGAAGGAATGTAACATGTCTCTCAATGTACCATACCAGAAACACCTCGTCAAGATGGTGTATCTAACAGACAAATTCGTACCTTAAAGGATATGGTTAGGAGTATGATTTTTTTATACTACCTCACCATAGTCATTATGAGACGAGGCCTTAAATGTTGCAGTTTATATTTTTCATAGAGTGCCCAATAAAGCAGCTACCTAAACCCCATATGATAGTGGACTGGAAGGGACCCTAGTTTAGACATCTTTCATGTCAGGGATATCCAACTAAGATTCGGTCTTATAGATCGATTAAATGAATCTTGACTCAAAAACAACTAGCTGCTACTTGGATTATCTGAAAGATCAAGAGACTTAAAACTTTATTGTTCCTCGATAAATAATTTTAGTAAAACGAATAAAATCAAATTTATCGAGGATATTGAACTTAGTAAGAGTTTACTTCAGCTCAAGGACTTTACTTTTGAAAAACATGGTGTCATTTATATTACAAGTGTTGAGAGTAGTGAGATGGTCACACCTGTTTATAGTAACTGATGCATACATGGGTCATCAAAATGTTCCTGAGTTGTCTCTTACTAATACAAAAGAATCAGAATAAACTCATTATGAAATGTTATTAAGACGATCACTTAGGAAGATGATATCAGCTACTCAAGATGATTTTATAGCTTATCTCAAAGAGCATGAGTTTGATATAGGAGTGAGGAAGATCCTACAACCTTCACTCGATCCAAACATATAGCCCACTCCTCTAATTGGACCAATGTCATTGGGATGAGTTAAAATCCATAAAGGACAATAACATTTATGATCTTATTGAACTGTCTAAAAATATGGAACTAATTGGTTATAAATGGATATTTAAAATCAATCAGGATTTTAAGGTCAGGATGATCCTACAACCTTCACTCGATCCAAACATATAGCTCACTCCTCTAATTGGACTAGTGTCATTGGAATGAGTTAAAATCCATAAATGACAATAACATTTATGATCTTATTGAACTGACTAAAAATATGAAACCAATTGGTTATAAATGGATATTTAAAATAAATCAGGATTTTAATGTCAGTGTCAAAAGTTATAAGTCACATATTGTCACCTGGGTTTTACTCTAAAAGAGGACATTGATTATAAATAAGTTTTTTCTATGGTCATTATGAAATGCTCTTTTAAGTATCATTATGACATGCATTTATGGCTTATTAAGAGTTAAGCTGCACCAGATAGATGTCAAAATATTATTTCTTAACAGAATATCAAGAAGACATATACATGGTGGAGGCATTTCATCAAAGATACCTAAAGTTCGATTATGTGATTTTCTATTTCAATTTTAAGGAAATCACTGATGATCAAGGAATTTATCATAATATAAAAGGGAGCAAATTTATTTCTCTTGTGCTATATATATGGATGGCATTCTACTAGTAATGTATCTTTGTGCTATGCATAAAGATCCAACGTGATTATTCACGTGGTATGCTTGGCATGTCACAAAGAGCTTAAATTAATTGCTCATAAAAGTTGTCATTAAAAAATTTGCACTATGTAACACCCTTAAGGGTACTTAAGTTAAAAATACTTCAATGCCCAAAGAATGAATATTAGAAGAATGAAATTGAGGACATCTCTTGTCGTTGATAGTAGGGGAGTTTCCTGTAGTTTCAAGGTTATTACGCGTCCGGATATTACGTATATGTTGGAATGCTATTAAATATTATTAAAACAATAGTGCTTTAAAAAAGGTTTATGCTCTAATACTAGAGGCCTAGTCAGCTGGAGTTGATCAGATATTCGGATTCAGTGTTGTCTAGTAGTCTCGACATTAGGTTATCCCCTTCAGCTTAGGCCTAAAATAATTTTTGGTCTATATGTATTGTGGAATTGAATCGAGAAATCAATATTAAGGCTTTTATTATGATAATAAAGTCATAGTGCTTTATGCCAATAATAATAAGAATTTATAAGGTCAAATCTTTTTGACAAAGTTTATTGTCATAAAAAATATAATATATTGGTATAACTCTCCAAAAATATAATATATTAGCATAACTCTCCCAATTGTAGATCACTTACTATGGACCTACCACCACTTTTGGAGCATGAAGCTTATATGTGAGTGATTAGTCATATGGACTTATGTTTCTAGTGAGCGTTTTATATATGCTTTATTGACACTTGTGATGATCACATTCAACAATTGATGATTCTAAAATAGAGCTATCTACTTATTCAAATTATGTTTATGCGCACATATAGAGGTTTGATTAAGTAGTTTTTTTGGACTCGTTGGAGTCATAAAGTTAGACTAGTTGGAGTCATAAAGTTGGACTAGTTGTAAATAGACATGAAAGATCATATTTACATGTAATTTTCATGCTACACTATCACACTTGATCTATGTCGTTGAGTGCCTTGATATTCGTGACCATAGAAGGTCCTATCAAAATAGGTGTGGTAAAAGGCTGCCATGATTCGATACCAGTGTTCTTAATGGACCAGATTGTTTGAAATGTCGCTTGTAATTTTGACGGTAAAGCTTTGAATTCATAAAGTTTACAATGCCTGAGTTCACAATAATATATGTGGCCCAAGTGGGAGATTGTAAGAATTTTCTGTAGGTAGACCTACATAGATCATAGATTAGGCATTGTAGATCGTCAGATTAAGGTTAAATGGTGCCAATTCGGCCAAATCAAATGTGATCGTGTCATGTACATGATCGGGTCCGAGACACATCTTGTAGTGCACTTTGGGGTCATGTTGGTGCATCTATTTCGAGTGTGGGTTAGACCTAATTGTGTAGAAGCGGTTTATAGGACCCAATAGGTCTCCTAGTTGCGATGGGTGGCTAGAGATTAGGGTTTTCCTATAAATAAGGCTGTAGTCCCTGCTCCACCTTCATAACGACTCTCTCCTCTCACGCATCCCATCACGTGGGAGATCCGGCACGGAGTTCTATGGTTTGGAGTGGAAGGTGACAATCATGAAGGCTTCTGCATCGGATCATTCCCTTATATGAAACAAGTACGCAACATCTTCTTCGTCATCAATCTACATGAGATCCCAGGCATCAAGATTCGGCTTGCGAATCCTTACACTTCAACCCTATTTTAATTAGGGATTGACTTGGGAAGTGGGGTATAAAAAAGTGTTACAATTATCATTTATAATAATTTTGTAAGTGAATGAGAATCAAGTGGGGAATTGGGTCTTTTTTTTTCACAATTTTTTTTGGTAAGAACTATGGGGAGTCAATTCATGGCGCCCGAACCTAATCACTACAAGTATTCCAAGTCTCTTGTTCTTTAACTACCATAAATGATATACAATTAGGGATAGAGAAAGAGGAGTGCTCATGGAGAGCGAGCTTGGCTAGAGCATTGGCACAAGTATTATTGTTCATGGCACACCATTCTTGGATACTCGTTGGGGGATTGCCACGAAGAGGAAGCCGATCCCACACCTCTTTCACACGATAGCACCCAAACATTGCATGAGTGGCATCTTCAATCTCGCGATCTCACATGCTGCAAAGGGGATCAAGAGACATACCACGCCTAATAAAAAGGCCCTTAGTCGATAAGCGGTTGTGTAAGAGTTTCCACCCAAAGGCATGCGCACTTGGCAGTGACTTGCACCGCCACAACTCCCCCCAGAATTTAGGGGGTTGGGGTAAATGATGAGACACAGTAGTAACAAGACATCATCGTCCATTCTGACCTCAGCCATGGCATCATTAGCCTGGGTAATGATTTTGTAAGTAGTCTTAGAGCTATAATTAGTTGACCTATTAGGGTCCCAACACACGCTCACCACCCCCACCCCAGACAGAATTGGGATGTTGCAGATCCTCGTGGCCAGGTCTGGCCCAAAGAGGTCACGAATCTTAGTAGCCCGCCATTCCCTACCTATCATCAGATCAGCAACCAGCCCAGACTCGTCCTGGGTGGGAGTGCAATGGTCCAATCCAATGGTAGGGCTGACAATTTCGGACCCGACATGGCAGACCTGACCCGATCCGACATGAAGTTAGTGGGTTTCTAAACGGGTTCGGGTCGTAAACGGGTCGACACGATAGACCCGTTTACTAAACGGGTCGGGTCCGGGTTTAGGTCTGGACACGGTAGACCTGGGAAGACCCGTTTAAAATTCAACGGATCGTGTCGGGTCGGGTCTACTCGCAATCCGATACTGTAATATATAGTATCAGCGGGTCTATCGGGTTAGGTCGGGTCGAGTCGGATTGGGTCAACAGAATAAACCCATGTGGTAAACGGGTCTACCTGTTTATAAACGGGTCGGGTACGGGTTTAAGATCTAGACATGATTAGTTAAACGGGTTGGGTCCGGGTCCGGGTCCGGGTCTGGGTCTAGGGGTTTTGGACACGCCACGAACCGACCCGACACGACCCGACACGACCCACCCCTATCCAAGGGTCATCCCACCAGTTAAGTTGAATAGCTATAAATGCATGCTTTGTTCGCCCGGTCCCTCATCTTTGTGATCGATTCTTTGCCCTAAACGATAGAGGAGGGGGAGTGGAGAGGAGAGGAGAGGAAAGGAAAGGGGAGGAGTAGGAGTCAGCGGCGAGCCGGCGACACCACACATCGGCAGTCCAACTCCGTCCAATGACGTCCGGTGGGACACCTCCGTCCAACCAGAGCTCCGACTGACACCGATGGAGGAGCAGCCACCGGCCTCCATCAAGGGTTTCTTTCTCTTCTCTCGCTTCTCCTCTCCCTCTCCCTCTCTCTTTATCTCACCCCGACCATCACCTCTCTGGGATCAGGTTATCCACGACATCGGCGTCCGGCGGGTCACCTCCCACTATCAGTTCCCACTGCCAGCGGCCCAGCAACCCTAATTTAAGGTTCCACCCTTTTCCTCCATCCACTACCAGAATCTTGTATTACTCCTGCTCAATCTCTAATTACCTAATTGCTTTCTCTTGCTACCTGATTGCGTGCTCTGAAGTCTGGATTCAAACGATTTGGAATGATTGTAGATGTGGATGCAATTACCATGCCGTAGTGATGTAGGTGAATTTAGATGAAGATTGTGGATATTTGCATTGCATGTAGAAAAACCTAGCATGCTAATTTTATCTGCATTTATCATCATCTCATTTATTGATTATTGTGATTATGATTCTTATGAGTTGATTAGAAAATTATATGTATTTGGAATGCATTTCTATCTTTTAAGAGCATTATTTCACATATATTCTTTTAATGTATATCATAGTTAATGGTATTTTTTGTTTTCATCGTGTAATCTAGAGAAGAAAAAAATATTTAGGTGTATACCGTGGTAGAAATGCAGGCTTAATTTGGGCCGGGTTTGGGCATGGACTTCATAAAAAGGTTTCGGGCCGGGTTTGGACAAGTCTGGAAATTTTAATTTGGACTCGGGTCGGGTAAGGTAACACACTCATAAAGTCATAAGTTTGGGCCGGGCCTGGCCATGGAGTGGCCCGACCCGAACTCAACCCATTAACAGCCCTAGCCATTGGGGAATCGTTGAATGGGAAGAAACTGCATGTATAAGGGCATCTTGAGTAATTTCTATATGAAAGGGTAAAACGGTCCTTAAGATCTAAAGAATGGGTGGAATAGAGGTCAAACATGTTTGACTGACGGAATTGAACGGAATGGGGGGTAATTCTAAATTTCGACGTGTTTAAAGTAAAGTCAGGTTTTAAAATGTACAATTGGAAATGTGGGAGAAGAGGGCAAGTTTGGTTCGTTTGAACAAACAATTGATTTTTGGGTGGTTATGACTGGCATCATTCCAAACATGTCATATTCTTAGCGAATACATTTGTCAGTGTACTGAATGACACAATTAACAATACAAGCGAATACATAAGGTGCATATCGGCACAGTAGGACATGCTTGGAATGATATATAATCATATATGATATATAAACTAGCATAAATGTCAATAAGTATATGATATTAGTCGGTCAATAACAATACATACCTTCACACGTCACAGCATGGGTAGAAATACATAAGTAACAACACACAGTTGTATTGGCTTCATGCCCATGTCAGAAGACTTAGAACTAAGAATTCATCACAGTATTTGTTTGATGATGTTTAATTTGTGAACAACTCCAATTTTAATTATAGGGTTATATGGATATCAACAAATAAACAATAATTATTTGTCTATGTTTTTATTTGAGATTCTCAGGTGCTCAACAGATGATTAGTTGATTACACGGAAGAGCCATAGTTGTGAGTCTTGCGACTCAAGATTTTGAGTCAATGTAAAAAAATTCAAACAAAATTGCTTGCAAAGACTTTTTGTAAAAAAACAAAATTTGTTCACAGAATGCTGCCTAGGGACTAGTCCCAGTCGCTAGTCGGGGCTAGTCGGGATTCCGCCTAGCTATGACAGATTCAGAATTAATCGGTTGGCAAAATACCGCCTGGGGACTAGTAGCCGACTAGTCCCGATTTTTATAGCATAGCCCACATTAAAGTTGGGTTGGTTCTTGGGCCGGTAGTTGGTTTAAAAATCAATGGATATTGGCTATTTACTAGCAAGCTAGAGGTCCACATTAGGCTTTAGGTTTCAGCCACACGTTGAATTCTCTTGGTAGTTGATTCAATGTTACCAAATAACAAACAGTTACTCGTGTGTTAGTGTGATGTAACCCCACAAATCCAAACCCGTGACATATATACGTGGACTAATATATACGAGTTCAGTTCTCGGGTTGGGTCTACCTGAGCCTTAAACCGGAATCAACCTGTATTTAGTCGGGTCCACAAAAATTAGAACCCAACCAACCCATTTGGTCAGAATATCCTAACCAACCGACCCATTTAGGTCGGATTGAGTCGGTTTTCGGTTTTACCCGATCCAAGTTGCACTTCTAGTATATTCTATCTGGTAGCTTCTTTAAGGAGCCAATAAATATAGACCTAGGTCATTTCGTGTAATGCCTTGTTTTCTTGGGATTGTTTCATCTTGAAATACTATTGTCCCTTGCACTGGATATACACATTGATTGTCAAAACTATGTTCTTATGATTGTAAATCTATGAAGCACGAATACTTCTAAACCCTCATGTATTCGTATTCGTATCGTATCAGATACCTGATACTCATCGGATACTCGAGGATACGTAACTGATACTTCTCATGCGTATTCCAATTTCAAAATTTATAAATGGATACTCGAGATGCTTTTCATGTGTATCCCAAATTCAAAAAATGAAATTAGATGAATGGTTGGGGTTACAACATGGATGCAATTGGGTATATTAAATATAAGTTTCTTATTATTTTTGAAAGAAGTTTTTTCTTTAAAATGATGGATATAGTAGTTGATTAATTTGCAAGGTTGTTGTAGTTGGGGTGAATTAAAGATGTGCTTTGCTATTGTTTTGGAATATACCATTTTATTTGAGATGGACATAGGTAGATGGCTAATGTTAAGTTGTAATTTTAATGTCATTGTGATTGACATAGTGGACTTCCTGATATTTGTTATACTTATTGATATGTTAGAAAAATTTAAAAAATGTTTATTCATATATTAACGTTTCCCCAACGTATCGTATCCTGTTTTTAAAAAATTATTATATCGATGTATCTGTATCGTATCATACTCGTGTCACATACCCATGCTTCATTGTTGTAAGTTCTTGTATTTTGTTCATTCAGGTTACTTCCCATGCTTTGACGTGTTCTGTTCTGATTGTCAAATCGATTATCAAATATTTTTTTTTTTAATTTAAATAATAGTGATACGATTGTGTTTGATTATAAGCATCCTAAAAATGGCCGTGCCTGTCGGCACTCTGACGGCCGCCTTCTTCGGCAACACAGACCCAACCACTTCGGCACTCGGTCGACCGTTTTCGATGGCCACGTGCCTGTCGGAACTCGGATGGTTGCCGAGCATAGAGAGAGAGAGGGGCGGGTGGACCCTACCGGAGAGAGAGAGAGAGAGAGAGAGAGAGAGAGAGAGAGAGAGAGAGAGAGAGAGAGAGAGAGAGAGAGAGAGAGAGAGAGGCCCCCCACATGGGGTTGTCCCTCCTTTCAACAAAAAAATCTATTTTTAAAATTTGTTTTTTCACAACCCCTCTTCATTTCTTACAAAATACCCCTTCCAGCATCTGTTATTTCTTCTCCTCTCTAGGTGTGTTTGCACTCACCCTAACCTCCCCCCCCCCCCCCCCCCCCCCCCCCACACACACACACACACACACACACACACACACAACAAATCTGAAGTGCACTTACCTTCCCAAACTATCCTACATCCTTCCCTTGTATTATAAATTGGAGGTGTGCATGATAGCTTCTGCAGTATTACGGATGAGATATATCACATGATCTTCATATTCTCAGATTGTTATATATCCATGGTTTTCCTATTTTCAGATCTTCTATATCGTATCGATTTTAATCATATGATTACATATATGTTCAAAGTGCCGTAGCCATACTCTTGTACTTGGTGTCTTATACCTGCTCTGCAATCTAACTCCCATTCTCACATCTACTTTGTGATGCTATCAGCGGCATTCAATCTTATTTCTGCCCAACCATCTCATATTGCTATCTCATTCTATTAACACTATACTATATATTGTTTCTTATTATCTGAATCTCTCTTTTTTCAGAAAAACATCTTAAGTCACTAATAAATGTAAAAATCCAGCCAACAAAAATGTGTATTTAAGCTGTTTTTAGTTTTGAGATTAGGTTATGTAGATGCTTCCTAGTCACTCTTGCTGGAGGCCCCACCTTTTTTCAGGTTAAACTTCTTAGCTCTATATCGGGATGCACAGCTAATTTGTGCAATAACCATTGCTTTAATGGGAGAAAATAGTACTATAAATGGAACAATAAAAATCATGATTCTTATTGAAATCAATTTGGGGTTAAGGAACATGGAGCATTATATCTGTACAGTTGCCAGCTCCAAATTCTGCATAGAGAGCACAAAAGACGCAAACCTAAAAAAGTTAGCCTCTAGCCAATGTCTCCTCGAGAAATGTTAAGAACATGTTGATAGCAACAAAGACAAAATTAAGATGATTTAAATTTTAGGGATTTCTGAAGAGCTGATAAGGCTGTCTTTCTTCTCGTATGCAGGATTTGGTGGATTGGGTACAGTGCCACGGATGCAGAGTTCATTGCATTTTGGATTAGAATGAAGGGATTTTTAAGTAGAGATGGTCAAATGAAAGTACTTGGTGTTGAACTTTTGAAAGGGTGCCTATAAGGGGGAAAGCTGCTCGTACAAATTCAGCAATTGAAATTTTTTACCCATTCTCCAAGCAGGATCAAATGGGACTGCAAAGAATATGGATGCAGCTGATGTCTTATGTTGATTGGAGTTTTATCTACGTTGCATGATTGGGAGCTGAATATTTCAACGCAATCTTGCTTGCCTAAAAGACGTGAAGACACCTTGCCGCTGTGAAGAACAAGTCGAAGAAATTATAGACATCAGAGAATACGGCAGCAATGCAAGATATTCATAAACAAGAAAATCATATGCGGCAGACTGCTAATCTTAGGAGTTCCAATGCCTGGTTGAGCTGTGGCCTAAATGCTAAAGCTTAGAAATTGTAGCGGACCGTCTGTAATCCTTTTAGTTTTAGTTTGATCCTATGTGAGCTCTTGTAACTTACAATATTCTTTAATATACACTTGTTTCAGAAGATCGTAGAGAGTTGGCGGCCCTTCCCTTGTGATTCAGACAATACTTCTGTGCTCAAGTTTTTCAATCAATGAGAAGTGATTGTTTGTTACATTGGCCGACTTTGTGACCTGTGTAAACTTTTCTGGTTGGCAGTATCCCAATTTCTGTTTTCATCTATGATCTGAGGTTTATCATGCTGATGTTTTTGAGTCATAATGTCCTGTCCGACATTGTGCTCTAGCACTGGTGGCATGGAGTAACCTGAACACACTAAAGATGAAGTTAGTTTAGGCTACTATTAGTGCTTGTACAATGAGGATTATTTTTTGAATATCAAAACATTAACGGCCTACGCCCTTGGCTCGTTATTGAAAAAATAATGAGGATATACAAAGTTCAGTCAAAAGATGACTGAAGAAATTAGGCACTAATACAAGTTGACTCTCCATTCCTTTGTGTAAAATTTCTCTGTCAATGCTGTCATCCAAAGCTTAAGAAGGGAACCAATATGTTTTAGGATTTCTTCCAGCAGCGCTTCTTAGTGGAAATCCTAGTATTCCTTTTTTCTCCCAAATGCTCAACTGAACTGCTAGAACCTGGGATGTCCCAAATTAATATCAACGTAGCTGAGATTCTTCTTTTTCTCCAATTGGTCCAAAGCAATCACGTTATTCCTGTCTTCCTCAGAAGATCCCAAATGCTTCTGGTGAAAGGACAATATATCAGGAGATGATTTGTGTCTTCTGTAATTGTTCCATGTAAACTGCCAAAACAAGTCTTAATATGTATGCCAAGTGCCAACTTCCTCTCTTGTGTTTAAATTAGGTAAGAATTTTGTCATGATGCACCGATCACATGAACAACCTCATATTTAGGGGTTTCCCCCCAAATCCTATTAGTTAATAGGCAAAAAAAAAAAAAACCACACCTCAAGAATCTATAAATCTAGAGAGAGATTTAACCTAGAAGAGACCAGAAGGGTTCTATCTACATTTGATTGAATGCGCTGCAATAAAAATAGAGAAATTTCTGAGAATGCTCATAAGGCTTGTAGCAGAATGATCCCATGCAATGTCACTGAGATTTGTGAAAAGAGTGCTGAAAGAAATCTTCACTATCCAGAATTTTTCCAAGAACTAATCTCTCTCATTCCCAAGTCCGGTTTATTTCCTCACTTGTATACATCCCTATTTTGTATGATCCCTCTCCAAAAGGGGAAATTCCTCCCTACACATCCTACTACGAACTTGCAAAGCTGAGAATTTTTTTGAAACATCTCCCTCCCATGTGTGTACTCCCAACTTTCTCCTTGATTTTTTTGCAGTCTCCACCACCATTTACCTAACATAGTTTTATTTTTATGGCTCCCAGGCCCTCTTTGCTCTTTCTTGATTTGCAAACTCAACCCGATCCATGAGATAGTGAGATCCTGATGATCTTTTTGCTACTGTCAATTTTATTAATCA
The DNA here is from genome assembly GCA_947650365.1 of Chamaelirium japonicum. Taxonomy (NCBI): domain Eukaryota; kingdom Viridiplantae; phylum Streptophyta; class Magnoliopsida; order Liliales; family Melanthiaceae; genus Chamaelirium; species Chamaelirium japonicum. Next base: position 9,631,600 of record OX393557.1, read on the forward strand.
CCCATGATGGGACGTGATAGAAAGCCACGTAATAGGAGGGGATAGAAGATATAACTGAATTGACAAGAGTTCATCTCACCAATAGCTTAATCTGAGAGTATTTTCTTCATTTTCTCAATCAATTTATTTCATCTTTCTCGATAAGCCTTCTATTAGTGATAGGAAAGTCAAATTACTTCAAAGCTACTTTACCACCTTACAATTATGGATTTTGGCCATTTCACCCTTTCTTCCATGCACCTTCCTAGTTCCTACATAAAGCTTATTTTGCAAAAAGTTCTTCAAGCATGTAGAAAGCTCAAGAGCATAGAGAATGATATACAGGGTAATCATTTAAGATTCTTTACAGAGAATAAGGATATCATCCACAAAGTGCAGGTTAGAAGTACTCCAGCTGGCACCTCCAATACCTCTAATGTGAGACATCTCTGGACCTCTCTGAATGACAAAATTAAAATACCAACTACAAGAATAAATAATAATGGGGAAGATGCTGACAGAGATGACGACGTTCTTTCAATCACATCCCCATTTTAAATGATTTTTTGAATAACCATTCACCAGACGAGAGATTGGAAGAAGGTAGACACCACAAATCCACCTAATCTAATTATTAGAGAGCCAGTTTGCTTTTACAGCTTGAAGTAGCAATGGCGGTGTAATCTATTGAAGGCCTTTTCAAAGTCCAACTTTAGAGGAACTTGTTGTAGTCATGTTAACTTGCATGTCCATGATCAAAGCAAGTCATTAACCAGAACTTGTCACTATTTTGTAAATGCAATTTGACAAACTTTTCAGCCTATCCTTTTTCGTAATCAGGATGATCTAGGAAATGTTTGGGTGATTCATGCATCCTGACCTATAATCTCTCAATATTGCTGGAAAAAGAATGTTGAGAAACAATCTAGATCTGGAGCTCCGTCCCGTTTCATATAAGTCACTGAAGCCCTAATTAAACAACATATGGTATGAGATATGTTGGATACTAAAATCACTCCAACTGCATTTTAACATCACTGGAGGGTCTCTTTGAAAGAAGTGCTTTGAGTTAGTTTCTAAAGAATATCCTTCCAAGAATCTAATCTCACCCCATTTATAGATAGTTTGGGGACAAATTTCTCTCCTCCTACCATTAACAATCTTATGAAACTAAGATGTATTTTTATCTCCTGCTTTGACCCATTTCTCTCGGGACCTCTGTTTCCATATCATTTTCTCTTTGACTAGGATTTGTAGTAGCTCTCCAGATAAGGATTTCAACAAAGACTTCTCTGCATCTGAAAGTGCAATGCAGCAAATTCTGCTTTTGAGCATTGCTAATTTGATATGCTCTGGAAGATTTTGACTTCATTATTCTAATGTTGGTGAAGTGTGCTGATGCAGCCTGATGCCATTGCTGACAGCTAGTTGTCACCATTTCCTACCTTATTTTGCACTTTGATTTGCTTTGATTTGCATTTTATTAAACTTTAATTAAGTTTATTTGAGCCTTAAAGCTGAACCTTTTGATATTGGTTGATTCCCTAAACTTGCCTATTACATTTTCTGTTGACTCGTTGGAAGTCTGGCTGCCCCCTTTTTTTCCCATCAAAATCTGCTGCTGCATTGTCTCTTGTGATGTTCTTATTTTCAGTTTTTGTGCATGACTGAAGTTTCTAATTGTTAGATCTTAAACTCTTGTTAGTCATTGCTTTCATAATATTGCAATACATATGATATAGTATATCCGTTTTATCCTCCTATGATGATTTTATACGGTATATTAATACAAAGCCTTCTTTCGTTTATAAAAGGGTTGCTAGTTTGCCATGTGACTTTGGTTGTTGTTGCCTACATAGATCCTCGATCAAGTTGGTGTCAGGACTCAGGTCTAAGAAGACCCTGTTTCAGAACCCGACAAATATCCAAAATCAGTGAACATTCATCGAACTAATTGCTGATTTGCATTAAGAATTACAGTGCATGCTTGATCTTGCATACTAGCATTAGGATTTCAGAGTTGGTCTTCATTTGCATGTGCTGTCCTCATTAGCTAGGGCCTTTAAAATGTGCAGATTTTTTTTAAAGAACTCATCATCTTGCTGCCCTCGCACAATTTTTATTGCACACACCATAGTCTAGAGCATCCATCAACATTGATAAGTGTTAGGGTATACCCTAGTTGCTGTACTTTAGGCCTCTTGCCTAGATCCACATCACAATAAGTTTAGTAGCAGCCACAAATTAGATACCAACCTGGCAAATAAGTTGTAGGGTCAACCTGAACCCATGGCCAATCGTGTGCAACTGCATGGAGCTATCCTAGGTCGTCTTCATAACCCACCACAACAATGAGGTATTTGGCAAGGAGCGACACAAACAACATGCAATGAGCACTTTGCTCTATCGAGGGACATACCCAATTGCTTGGGAGTGCTTCTAAGGGGATAGAGCCAACCAGATGAAAGCCCAGAAGCAGAACACAAAGCAGAACAAGACCAATTCACAACTCGATTGGTGAATGCAAAGGGACGCTATGATTGGATGCCACATGATTGTGAATGCAAAGGGACTTGCTGCAAAACCATCAGCAATCACAACCATCGGTTGCACCCAGCCAAATTAGTTAATCGCAATCAACCCCGATCGAAATGCAACAGGATACTGTGATTGGATTTCGAGTGATTCTGTTTCAACAATAGACACTCGGGGGATAAACATCGATCGAACAGTAGCATCCCCCGAGCACTTGTTACCTTGAATTCGTACTATCGCGATCACAACCGTCAATTGCACGGTTGCACCCAACGCAAGGTGAATCACAATAGGCCCCGATTGGAATGCAAAGGGATGTTGTGATTGGATGCCATGTCTCTGTTTCAACAAATTGGCGTTGTGGTTGGATGCCATGCTCGGAAGCTTCGGAGGAATAACGTTGCTCGATCGTATACAAGGCATCCCCGAAGATAATATCTGTCGTGATTTTTTTATTATCACGATCATAGTCGTTTGTTGCACCCATCCCGACCAGTGAATCGCAATCAGCCTCGACCAGAATGCAAAGGGACATTGTGATTGGATGCCACGACAACAAAATAGATTTCCAGTCCATTTAAGTCCAAAGTAGAAAAGAACAGAGAAATTGAATGTCATGGGAAATTTAGTTGGATACTTGGATATCCCCATCAGAAAAGAACACGGGACATTTAATTTCCTGAGACATCATTGTCTTTGCCCATGATTGTCGCAAGCAAACTAATTTCCCATCCTATTTTCTCGCCAAAAGAACGGACCATTATAGAAAATTTTATTACATACTTAAACAATTTTTTATAACAGCTGAATGGTGGGCAGCATACGACGTGGATCATGCATCAAAGGATGGAAGCCAAAAGAGATTTGCCATGAGGATTCTTGTCCTCACTTGCCTTTGCACTATGTCAAGTTGCGAACGTAACTAAAGTAAATTCGAGATGGTCTGTAATCATATGCCTTAGCCCTTATATTTAGTTTTTTCCGTTTGATAATCAGATGAAGTACGATTCTAAAATATCTACCTTACATCCCTTATACGAAGAAGCAACAATGGTTGGAGCAAACGATCATCAATGATTTTGTGTTCGTATAACCAGAAGCTACATGAGCGATTTATTAACACAGGGAAAGTCGGGATTATACGATCCCATCAACTCTACAAGGTAGAGGATGATCATCCATGGATTGCTGATACAAATGAGCCAATCTTTCATGACAAGAGCTTGATCTCGGCACAAGTTAAGCATGCTGCTTATGGGCATAAGGGAGGCTTCGACCACGAGACAAAGAAGATGGCATTCAAGGGGTTGTAGGCTTGTAATAGTGGCGCTGGTGCCAAATCAAGTTGCAACAATTATGCGAGACTTGAAAACGTCAAGAAGTGGTGGGTTAATGGTATTGTGGAGATAGAAAAGGACACCAGCACAAACAAACATGGAGGAGCACTTGAGGACTGATGATGAAGAGATTAAAGAAGAAGCACAATACATAAAGGAAAAAACTTGGATAATGATGGGCTAACCAACGTTTCTGACGATGTTTATTGAGATTTTTAGTTTTATTGTTTGCTAAGTTTGTATACTTATATTTTAATGAAAAATATCTTTTATCTTTTATTTTTTTGTTAAATTACTTGTATAATTGTTCTTATTATGTATAACATTTGCAATGAAATTAGAGAAATTTTTTTCATACTTTTGCATAAGTTTACAAGTGATTTTTTGAAATTTTCTCTGATTTTTTGATATTTTTAATCGAATTAAAAATTGATAAAAATTGAAGGCACAGATGATTTGGTGCAGATTGCATATTCCTCATAGGCTCATTATGTTGTATCGATAACATTGATGTTATCTCAGAGTTGCATCCTAGAAAGTCCATTTTGGATTCGACTAATTTGTGCAAATTCTAGCTTCAACGAAAGTGATACATCTTTAATGGATCAGTTAGTATTAAGGGACTGAGTATAGGATGCTGAGAGAGAAGCTTTTTTCCGTCTTGCAAGGTATGTAAGCGAGTTTTGATTTTCCTCAACATCCTCACATGCACTTATATGTAAACACGTTGATGTCATTGCTTACCTATGATGGCAGTGATACCTTTGGCAGTGTGAAAATGCCTTGGAAGGGTGCTGACTGCTAATTTACCCAGATGTTAAGAAGTACGAGCTTCTCATAGCATTCTTTAAAAACTCGAAACTCGGACTCGATTCGAAAGTCTGTTGAGTCGAGTAAACTTGGTCCGATTTGGCCGAGTTTTATCCCAACACTGCCCGATGCCGCCAATTAACTCGACTTGAAATCTGGCCGAGTTGAGTCGACTCAGTCCGACTTGGTCGAGTTTTACTGAATTATAAAACAGTGTCGCAATTTTTAAATCTGAGTTCTTTTATCGTCTACTAAAGGCTAGATGAAAAGCTAAAGAAAGAGGTTCTCCAACATCTTTGCTAGAGTACTTAATTTGGTTGTATGCATGGTCCTGGCCTTAGGCAAGAAGCGTAACAATGATGAGATTTAATTTGATGCTGGAACTATCTTAGACTTTGTGCTTTCTTTTGATGAAAGCTTGCCCTCAAAGATATTAGACTGATCCCTGATATTCTTTTCTACTTCCCATTATCATACGATGAATTTTTGAATGTCTTATAATTTTAACAATTGTAAGCAGGCATGTCCTTCCTTGTGCTCTTAAAGAATATTGGTCAAGTTTTCATATTAACTGAATAAGGGTAATACTAATTGTTGAAGTTGTCATATTGTATGAAAAGGATGGTACTAGTTGATTGTTGTTGTTGTGAGATACTCTTTCAGCTGGTGTATACTCAGTTTTCTTTGCTGATGTGTGTGTATTATCTTAGGGTGTGTTTGGTTGCTGGAAACGAAGTTATTGGAAAGAAAATGAAAGGTCAGGACATGAAAAGTTATTTTTCTTACTGTGTGGAAAAGAAAGCAGGAATTTGTCTTTTTCTTTTCCTTTCTCGTGTTTCCTCATGCTTTTAACATGATTTTTTTTTTTTGGATAGGCTCCGTTCTTTTGCTATGCAAATCTGCCTGGACAACAAATTCCTAGGAAAATAAATGTCTGGTGTCGACGTGTCGTTCTTTTGTCAAATGTATTGAGAGTCCCACCGATCCAAATGTCCGAGTTTCATTGAACTTCTTGTCCGACAAAATAGGTGTGACTTCAATTTCCTTCAACGCTGGAAAATTTAGGGCATCGTTTGCCTCTCCCCCACTTCGTCCCTGCTTCAGTTCCAAGTTTTTCACGACGACGAGATGGGAGATACCACCAACCCTCCTTGAGTACGACGGCGTTTGCAGCAGCCAGTGACCTGATATTCGGTTTCTGCTGGCGGAGGACAACAATTCAATCGATTTCCCCTTCCCTCATATCGGAGCTAGGGTTTCCACTACCGAAAAACCTTATTTCGACATCGATACGGGCTTTCCCTCTAGTCACTTTACTGAATCCCTCCAATAGGCCACCAGAATCTTTGGTTTGCATCACCAAACTATCGCTTCCTCTCTTCTCTTCTCTTCTCTTTCAAGGTTAGATCTAGGTTTTTTTTCACTGCTTTGACACGTCGTCGGTGGCTAATAAAGTCATGAACGACGACAAAGGTCGTTCGAACTCACAATCGGGAGACACTGGAAGTCACCAGAGGTGGTCACCAACTACAGATGACGTCGGAGGTCGCCGGATGAGATGAGGTGATGAATGTACGACTTACAATGGAAGTAGTTACCAGAGTCCTCTGTCGGTGGTCATCGAAAGGTGGTGTCAGAGGAGATCACAATCGGGAGGTGCTAAAAGTCACTAGAGGTGTTATCCGAACTCACAATCGGGAGGTGCTAAAAGTCACCGGAGGTGGTCGCCGGCTGTGGATGTCGTCGGAGGTCGCCGGATGTGATGAGGTGATGAATGAAAGATTTACAATGGAAGTAGTCACCGGAGACCTCTGTCGGTGGATGCCGACATGTGGTGTTAGTGGAGATCACCAGTGGAGGTGATCGGAGGTTGTAGATGTTGATTCCGGCTGAAGATCACATGTGGTGCGGCTGTGTTGGGTTGTCAAAGCAGCAAAAACACTGCTTTGAGGGGTAGCGTCCCGACCCTCTATTACAATCTCTGATCACCTCCACCGGTGATCTCCACTGACACAACCTGTCGGCGTCCACTGACAGAGGACTCCTGTGACTACTTCCATTCATTACCTCATCTCATCTGGCGACCTCCGACGACATCCACAACCGGCGACCACCTCCGATGACTTTTAGTACCTCCCGATTGTGAGTTTGGATGACCTTTATCGTTGTTCATGGCTTTGATAGTCACTGGCGACCTGTCAAAGCAGCGAAGAATGCTACTTTCGAAGGTAGCATCTTGTTTCTCTCTCTCTTTCTTTCTCTCTCTCTCTCTCTCTCTCTCTCTCTATATATATATATATATATATATATATATATATATATATATATATATATATATATATATATATATATATATATTGGATACGGGGTATAGGTTGGCAGCCTATTTTGACGAAATGGACTGCCACCCATTTGACACCCTTAAGAGTCTTAGAATGTGCTTCATTGCTACACCTCTTCCCTTATTTATCACCCTAGATGTTTTAGAATTTGGTGACTTTTGGTGGATGTGTTATCAAGGGTAAGGTGATCATCCTCACCAAAAATCAGCAAATTCTACAACTTTTAGGGTCATAAAATGTACTAAGCACAATTAACGGTTACAACGGACGATCAATGAAGATTTGAATATTTGATGACCCTAGAAATTTTAGAATTTGCTGATTTTTTGTGAGGATAATCACCTTACCCTAGAGAACACATCCATCAAAATCACCAAATTCTAAAACTTCTAGGGTGGTAAACTACAAATGAGGTGTAGCAACAAAGCTAGACCTTGGGTGTAGGATCTCCTTTCCCTATATATATATATATATATATATATATATATATATATATATATATATATATATATATGGGGCATGCTATAATGCGGCATGCGGTACGTGTGGCACTGTACCGCAGCCGTCTGATGCACGCAACGGTGCATGCGATGCACGCAGCACTTACATCAGACGGCTACGGTACAGTGCTGCACGTATCGCATGCCGCATTATAGCATGCCCCATATATATATATAGGAGCATGACTTTGTATGCCCATGCAAATAAGGGTCAATGTATGCCCCTCTATCAACATACACAAAGGTTTCCAAATTTACTAATTTTTTGTGGATGTGATATCTATGTTAAGATGATAATCCTCCAAAAAATCAACAAGTTCTGAAACCTCTAAGCATTTCAAATAAGCTCATCAAATTAACGGTTGAAATGGATAGATGATACAACTTCTATCGTTTTGATACACCTATAGGTTTCGAAATTTGTTGAGTTTTGGTGCGGGTGATCATATTGCTATAGATAGCATATCCACCAAAAATCAACAAATTATGAAACATCTAGATTTATCAAAATGTTCGAAGCTTTATCATCCATCAATTTCAACCGTTAATTTGATGAGCTTATTGGAAATATTTAGAGGTTTCAGAATTTGCTGATTTTTTGTGAGGATGATCACCTTAACATAGATATGACATCCACAAAAAATTAGCAAATTCGGAAACCTCTTTGCATGTTAATAAAAGAACATACATTGAGGCCTTCTTTGCATGGGCATACAAGTCATGCTTATATATATATATATATATATATATATATATATATATAGAGAGAGAGAGAGAGAGAGAGAGAGAGAAATGCTAGAATGCGGCATGCGGTAAGTGCGGCATCTACCGCATGCCGTCTGATGCACCGCTGCGTGCATGCGATGCACGCAGCGCGTGCATCAGACGGCTGCGGTGCTATGCCGCACGTATCGCATGCCGCAGCATAGCATGCCCATATATATATATATATATATATATATATATATATATATATATATATATATATATATATGGGGACGGGGAGCCTAGACCTCTGGTGCAGCGTGAATGCTGCACCAGTCCCTAAATTGGCGCCAGAATCGGCCGTCCACAATTAAATCCCGCGGGTTTAATCGCAGCCGTCCGATCGCCCGCACCACACATACCCTCAGCCGCCTGATCGCCAAAGAAACAGCCGCCCCCACCGCACATAGCCTCAGCCGTCCGATCGCATGGATCCAACGGATTGGATTCCCCCAGACCACCGTTCTCTCGCTGTTACTGTGGCGGCCACAGTAACAGCACGGATGAATCTTGGCTGTTGGATCGAGGCTATCGGGCGGCTGAAAAAAATTTCGCGGTTACTGTAGCCGCTACAGTAACCGCGATAATGCTTTCAGCCGTCCGATCGTATGGATCCAATGGCTGAAAACAATTTCGCGGTTACTGTAGCGGCTACAGTAACCGCGAAATTTTTTTCAGCCGTTGGATCCATGCGATCGGACGGCTGAGGCTATGTGCAGTGCGGGCGGCTGTTTCTTTGGCGATCAGGCGGCTGAGGGTATGTGTGGTGCGGGCGATCGGACGGCTGCGATTAATCCCGTGGGATTTAATTGTGGACGGTCGATTCTGGCGCCAATTTAGGGACAGGTGGCAAGCATGCAGGGACTGGTGCAGCATTCACGCTGCACCAGAGGTCCAGGCTCCCCGTCCCCTATATATATATATATATATATATATATATATATATATATATATATATATATATATATATATATATATGGGGAGGGATACTCTCACTAATGGTCTCTTACTAATGGCCCTTACTAATAATCCGGACCGTTGATCAAGATTGAGGGAGGGCTGAGATCAACCCTCCCTCTCTCTATCTCTTTCTCTCTCTCGACCAACCCACCCCGACCCCGACCCCGACCCCGACCCCGGCCCCTCCGGCTCCGGCAGCCCCCGACCCCCCCTCCGGCAGCCCCCCGACCCCCCCTTCCCCTCCAGCTCCGGCAGCCCCCCGAACTCCCCGACCGGAGCCCCCCGCAGCTCCGCGCGGCACGCTGCTCTGCGCCCCGGCCGGCACTCCGCGCCCCACGCCGGCCTGCCGCTCCGCTCCGCGCCCGCTGCTTTGCGCCCCGCGCCGGTGCCGGAGGGAATCGGGTTGCCGGAGCCGGAGGGGGGGGTCACCCGTCGCACCCTGCGCCGCGCCGGTGCCGGAGGGGGGGTCGCCTGTCGCGCCGGTGCTGGAGGGGGGGTCGTGGGGCTACCGGAGCCGGAGGGGCCGGGGTCGGGGAGGGTCGGGGTCTGGGTGGGTTGGTCGAGAGAGAGAAAGAGATAGAGAGAGGGAGGGTTGATCTCAGCCCTCCCTCAATCTTGATCCAACGGTCCGGATTATTAGTAAGGGCCATCAGTAAGAGGCCATTAGTGAGAGTATCCCTCCCCTATATATATATATATATATATATATATATATATATATATATATATATATATATATATATATATATATATATATATATATATATATATATGGGCATGCTATAATGCAGCATGTAGTAAGTGCGACACTGCACTACAACCGTCTGATGCACCGCTGCGTGCATGCGATGCACACAGCGGGTGCATCAGACGGCTGCGGTGTGGTACCGCATGCCGCATTATAGCATGCCCCTATATATATATATAACCTTATTAGCTAAGAAGAATTTGGAAGGGTGGATGTTCTTATCTACATTAGTTTTGATGAAAAAATAATTAATTTATGTTCTATTGCGCTGCCTCTAGTTCATAAAAGAATAATAATTATGTTACTAAGAATGAGTCTTAATTAGTGAGTTTTCCTCACTGATTGGTCCCAGTTTCAGACATGGACCAAAGAGAGAGGGGGGCCACTTGAAGGCAAGGTTAGAAATTGCTGATGTGACAAAAATAATAAAAAGTAAATCTCTGTGCGAGAGTAGTTGTTTACTTCTCTCACCAACTGGGGTCCAGATTAAGAATCAACTCAACTGTAGACACTTCGTTGAAGGCCTTCCACTATTCCTCCTCGATTATAGCAAGTCGACCTCACTTGCTCCGAGTGAAATGGAATCCAAAGTGTGATTTCTGAAATTTGAAATCACGCTCCTTCCACTGTTTCACACTAAAAGTGTGGAAGCGCAATCTAAGAGTGGAACTGACTGCTATTTGGCACGATTTGGGTTACTAAGGTCCAAAGACTGCACCACTAATAAGTGGAACTCCAAGAACTTGACACCGTTACTTTGAGGTAATAGCACAATTGGTCCTAAGTCTATGATATGTTTCAATATATTGTAAATTTTAACAAATGTATGGTTTTTCAAATAGAACTCTATTGGAGCTATAGATAGTACATACATCCCAACGATGGTATCATGGTATCTCTGAAAGATCAGCCTAGATATCGTATCGGAAAAGGAAGGATTTCACAAAATATGATGGTGCAGTAGGCTTCGATATGAAGTTTACTTTTGTATTTGCTAGATAGGGAGGATCAACAAGGGATGTAAAGATGTTAAAACATGCAGTCAGAGATTGTCCTATAAAGTTGTCAATTTTACTACTTATCTAAACAATTAATTATGATATATACCCATGCATTTGAAACTAAGATATATTGTATGTTAATATAGGTAAATGCTACTTGGTAGATGCTGGTTATGGGCACTATCCAAGGTCTCCATATTGTTGAGTGTGATTCTGTCTGTCCAATCGTAGAAGGCATGTTCCTGCTAATGCGCAGGAGCTCTTTAACTATCATCATTCATCACGACGCAATGTCATCGAATAGGCACTTGGATTTATCAAAAAGCGTTGGGCAATTTTGAGGACAAAACCATTTTTTGATATCAACGTTCAAACGAAGATTGTGTTGGCTAGTTGCACACTTCACAATTTTATTTTGGGTGCTGATCTGATATATTAGTTTGAAATTCAGACAATCGCAGACATTGAAAATGAAGATGCAAATGACCCCAATGTTGGAGAGGACATTATCAGCATGGAGACAAATGATGTGTGGAACACAAAGAGATGCAATGGCTATGTCAATGTGAAATGAGTATCACCACAAAAATGTTATTCATATGGTTATTTGGAATGTTGAGAACATTTTATAATGTCTAAAGTTGGTTATGTAATAATTTAACATTTGGGTACTTGGTTTGGGAATTTTATTAATTTGGCATACCATCTAAAATTATTATATTTTAGGGTTTTTTGCAAACTGACCCCTGAAATTAGGGCTAATTGCGTATAGACCCCTCACATTAGACTTTGCATATCGACCCCTGCAAACATCTTAAGTTGTGTAGATATACCCCTCTAGATAACTGACGTCCATATTAGCGGAATATTTCCAGAATATTCTATGATTGTCCGTTTGTTTCAAATATGGATTTTCTTGGACGAAAGTACCCTTAAGGATTTAAAATGATGAAATTAGTGGACGGGCGAGGTGGTGGGTGGTGGAGGTGGGCAGCTGTGGTGGAAGTAGATGATGGTGGTAGATGTGCGGCGGTGGTAGTGGGTGACGGTGGTGGAGGTGGGTTTGCAGTGGTGGTGGAAGTGGGTGACAGTGGTGGAAGTCAGTGGTGGTGGTGGAGGTGGGTGGAGATGGTGGTGGGCGGTGGGCAACCGTGGTGGTGGAGGTGGGTGGTGGTTGGGTGTGGTCGGGCGGCGACGATTGTGACAGAGAGAGAGAGTAGTTAAGTTATTTAGGGGCAAATTAGTCATTTATCCATGTGGTTAATTCTGAACCATGGTTAATTGACAAGAAGGTGATACATTGTGACGGAAGGTCTAGCATGCACAACTTAACATGTTTGCAGGGATCGATATGCAAATAGTCTAATTTGAGGGGTTTATACGTAATTAACCCTAATTTTAGGGGTCAATTTGTAAAAAACCCTACATTTTATCTAAGTAGTGCAAACATAATTTATTTTGAGTAACTATGCAATGCCAATGGATTGCTACAAGCAGGTCAATGGATTCAGCCGAGCATGCTATTGCTTTGTGAAGTCTCTTGAGGAGGCTGAATATTGCTATCAAAGTTCATCATGCACGATTCTAGTGATGTTGAGGGGAATGATAAAGCTTTGGGGAATGCTATTGTTGAGGGAGATGCTAATGTTGAGAGGAAGGTTAATTTTGAGGGGAATGCTATTGCTGAGAGGAAGGCTCTTGTTGATGGGAATGTTTCTGTTGAGCATGGTACTTGTGTTGAGGGGAATGATTTTGTTGAGGGTAATCGAAATGTTGAGGGCAATGCTACTACAAAGGGGGAGAGTATTGGTGAGTCGGTGACTGTGTTGGAAGTTGTTGGTTTTCTTGTGTGTTTTTTTGTTGTTATTTAAGTTATTAAATATTCTTATGTAGTTATTGTGCTACAGGGGATATGCTGCTTGTAGTTGGAACCCTATTAGGATCTGAACTTTGTTGTGTTTGAAATATATTCTTGCTATAATTTTGTGTTATATCTAGTTGTGTTTGAACCATATTTGTGTGTATAATTATATGTTTTTATTAGGACGAGTAAAAAAAGGCTACAAAGTATGACACATAGATCCAAGAGATGACTAATTAAGTTGCTATGGATTCTTTTGTATCGGAGTACCACAAAGGCAACAAAGTGGATAACAGATGGAAGGCGCAAGCATTTCAAGCTGTGATTGATGCGGTAGATGCGGTGTTATCCATTAAATTGACGAAAGAGAACGTTAGAAGGCGTATGAAGACATGGAAAAGAACATATTTGGCTGTGATTGAACAACCCAATGTAAGTGGATTTGGCGGGAATGACACTACGAAGATGGTGGATGCATTTGACGTGACTTGGGGTGAATATTTGAAGGTAATCGTGAAAATTGGATAATGATAGTCACTTTAGTTACTTTGAATTTACTAAAATATTAATTTTTTTTTCTTCAGAGTCATCCTGTGTCTGCTCCATTTCGCAACTGATCGATACCAGACTTTGATAGTCTCACTCTCATCATAGGCAATGACCAAGCTACCAAAATCGGTGTAATGACTGGGATCGAGGCCGAAGAAGCTGAGAACCGTGCTATCAGGCTAAAGGAGAGTGATGGACTTTAAGATTTAGACCCTACCTTTAATTTCTCTACCAACGGGGATGAAACTCTAGTTGAGTCGCCACCTCTACAAGCACGACCTTCATCAAGCCAAACTGAAATACATATAAACAAGAAGAGGAAACACACAGACTTCTCTGCGTATGCGTATGAGTCCCATCTCTCTGTTTCTCTTTATCCTCGCGGTGGACGCTTTTGATGCTATCTTATTGCGGGCTACAGCCAATAACCTCATCCGAGGGGTTCGAGGTAATTCTTGGCACATCTCGAATCTTCATTTCGCTGATGATACTATCCTCTTCTGTGAAGCGAAGCTTGAACAGATTGCAGTGCTGAAGATCATTCTTTATGGGCTGGAGTTTTTCTCAGGCATGAGAATTAATTTCTTCAAGAGCTCTCTTTTCTTTGTGGGGCCTCTGGAGACATAGCTGTTAGAGCCTCCTTGCTTCTGAACTGTCGGTTGGACGAGCTCCCAATGAAGTATTTAGGTCTCCCGATCAGCAACAAACCGATTTCTAGAGCGCAATGGTCCAAAGTTGTCGAGAAAGTGGACTCGCGCCTCTCGAACTGGAAGAGCAGGCACCTGTCTCTTGGAGGACGTCTTTGTCTGGTTAACTCTGTTCTGTCCTCCATTCCATCCTATTTCTTGGCGTTCTATTTTGTTCCTTCTTGGGTGATTAGGAAGATAGACAGTATCAGAAGCCATTTTCTTTGGAGTGGAGCGGATGGTACCTCGGGATCTTACCACCTTGTCAAGTAGGGTGTCGCCTGTAAATCCAAAGCTCAAGGAGGATTGGGGATTCTTAACTTGAGAGACTTCAACCAAGCGCTGTTGGGCAAATGGTGGTGGTGATTGCAGAACGATCAGGGAGATCACTGGTCTAACATCATCAGAGATCGCTACTTTAGACGGTTTTCCCGTCTCCAAGCGAGGAGCCGTCGTTCGGGCAAGATCTCTTCGTTCTGGAAGGGTATTTGTCGAGTTGGGACGGCCTTCCGTTGCGGCACTAAGCTGGTTCTAGGGGATGGGAGGAACATCAAATTTTGGTTAGATCAATGGGTTGGTGATATCTCGCTCGCTTCTCTCTTTGCTGACCTTTTTGAACTGGCTTGGGACCAGAAGGCTTCAGTTCGTTCGCAGGTTTCCAGTTCTCAAGGAGTCGTCTCTTGGTCGGTGAAATTCAGAAGGAACCTTGACCCTTCGCAGCAGGAGCAACTAGCTGAGCTCTACCGCCTCCTTTCCTCCTTCGCTCTCAACCCCGATAGAGACTCCTCTATTTGGAAGTGGGAAGCTTCAGGAGCCTTCTCGGTCCGATCTTTCTACCGTTTCTTCAACGCAGGAGGGCTAATTTGTCCTATTGCTTCGCACCTTTGGAGATCTCCAGCCCCTCTCAAGACTCGGATCTTTATGTGGTTGGCGATTAAGGAGAGGATTCTCACCAGAGTGAATCTACGCCTTCGGAATAACCCGAACGTCCAAGACCCCGCTCTGCCTCACTCATAGGGAGGATGTTGATCATCTGTTTCTCCGTTGCGCTTACTCCTGTAAGCTGTGGAGGATGCTTAAACACAGATTTCGCGTTAAGGGCCATCCGGGTTCTATGCGTTCGTTTTGGACTGTTAGGCGGGCTAAGAGGATCAGCAGCAAGCTCAGATCGACTTGGGATCTTCTAGTTATTGGTCTTTGTTGGTGCATTTGGAGAGAGAGGAATGCTAGAGTCTTCTCTAGAGTTGAACTTTCTATAGCGGAGGTCTGGGAGAAATTCAAGAGGATGATTCTTATCTGGTCCACAGCCCTCTCTCCTAAGCAGTCAGGAGATATGATTCCTTTTCTTTGTAATCTGTAACTTGCTTTTTATCTATTTAATAATATAGCTTGGGGTACGGCTTAACCCCATCCTCTCCTTCTCGGAGAGGAATTTCTCAAAAAAAAAAAAAAAACAATGAAGTTGGTGGTTGACTATTCAGGCCACGTCCGACAAGGTCAATGTCAAACTGATAATGATTAAAGTTATGAAACTTGAACATTTTTATCAAGGATTAACCCTCGAGTCAATTGACTATTTGGCATCGGACTCGAAGAAGGCGGACATGTTCCTCGTGTTGCCAGAGGAGATGCAGAGGTCGGGGTTAGTCATGCAGCTTGGGATGGTTGACTTGACTCTATTATGTTTAGAAGTTCCGATTAAGTTGAGACAATTTGATGTTACTTTATTAAGACAATTTGTATGCTTATTTTAAGTACTATGTTGTTTGGTGGTTGAAATGTGGGTTTCAACTTTGTTATCATGTTTCAGTTGATCTTCCATTTTTAAGGTTACACATTTGTGTTCTTCGTTGTGGGACTTATGATAACTACATGTTCAAGTTGATGCTATGCAGGTTCTTTCATTTGTGAAGTTCAGGCTAACTTTCGTGATCGTCATTGTGAGATTGATGTAAACTTCATGCTGAAGTTAATGCAATTGCAGGTTCTTGTTATCTGCTCTCTGTACTTCAAAACTTAATGTTGAAGTTGATGCAACTGTAGGTTCTTCAAGACTTGGTCCTATTTTAAGTTGAAGTTCCTGTTAACTGCATGGTCTTCAAGACTTGGGCCTATTTCAACCCATTTGAAGGCACCCAACTCTTAATCCAAAAAGCAGATTTCCTATTTGGTTTGTCCCAGGTCAAAAAGAATACTGGACTCACGGAAAATTGATTGTCCTTTTACCAGCGCAAAAGAACAACATACATTTTTTCCTAGGTCTGGGAAATTTAATGTCCTGGGGGAATTATATTACCTGTCACATTTATGTTATAGCAAAAGAACACAACCGGTGGAAAATTGGTTTCGATGCCAAAAATATTTTCTTGTGGACTTTCTTGTCAGCCAAACACACTCTTGAGATATTCTGCTCATCTCCCATGATAGGGGGAACATCTCAGCATCTTTTTGCTCATCATCATTGCAGTGATAAGCATTAAAAGAACTAGTCAGTGTTTTGTTTCTTAATACGTTAGGCTAGATAGTCGTGCAGTGCTTACAAAGGAATCCCTCACACGTACTCATTAATATCATAGCATCATCAGAAAGCATTTAGTAATTGGACCTTCCATTGTTGTCTACATGCTTATTGATTTGTTGTTGTGCCAACTTCCTGTTTTCTGAATCTGTGATTTGTTTTAGCACTGCACTGTGACTAAGCAGCCACGTATATTGTATTAGAATGTTTGTTGATTCATTTTCTTTTATAATATTTATGGAAGTTTTGTTCAATATTTCTTTGTACCATAATCTGGTTCGATATCTGATACGAGTCATTGTATTTTGCTTAGAAGAAACTTTTTTGTTTAAAAAATTCCTAGCAGTGCTGCAGTAGTATAGATATTAATCATTTTTTTTTTATAGTTTGGTGTTGGGAGTCTTGAGTGTCATTGCTGATGCTGTCTGGTTTTCGTCAGAGCTATCCCTAAAACTCTTACAGGTTCTTAAGGGAGCAGTCGTCCATTTTGGTGGGCTGTCAAATTTATATTGAAGTAGCTCTAGCAGAGATCACAGACATTGCTTGCGAGGGGAACAAATGGCTGAAAATGGTAGAAAACGGAAATCCAAATGGGATGTGATGGAAGATACACATGTTCCAACTGAAATGATACAGGCGAATCCTCTGTCTGTAAAAGAAGATGATTCTTTCAAGGAAAAGCAATCGAATTTGGATTGGAATTCTTCGAACTGTGAAGATAACCAATTTTCCGAGTTCCCTGACTTGAAAACAGACAAAGACATGCCATACCAATATGGTTCTGAAGTCAATCAGTCTTCCGAGTGGTCTGAACTTGCACATGAAAACAGTAGCATATCGAAAGATGGTTCTGGAAGGCCCCAATATCCTAAGAGTTCCGACATAACAGCTGATGATACCGACGGCTCTAAGAGGTCAGCTTGGGGGCCAATATCTGGACAAAGTGCAGCAAATGATGGCAATATGCCCGAATCACCTAAGCATTCTGAAACTGATGATAAAGAAGGTTCTAAGAGGTCATGTTGGGAACCAATCCCCAGAGAAAAAGATGGTAGTGGCAGCACAGGAACAGATGGATGGGGCAGTGGCAGCACAGGAACAGATGGATGGGGCAGTGGCAGCAGAGGAACAAATGGATGGGGTGCAGCTCTGATTCAGAATCGCAGTATGTCTCCTGGTTTCGATGCATGGAGGCAACCCAGATGTAGTAACTCTCCGAGAAGCGGTCGGAGCCAGTCACGCAGGTTTTTTTTTTTTATTGCATCTAATTCATGCTAAAATAACATTAATTGGATTTGTTGCTTGTTTCTTTTAATGTAGGCAAATGTTCGAACTATTCCCCAGTTTTTTGTTTGACCGTTTGTTTCATATCGATTAACATAATATGCAGGAGTAGGAGCAGAAGTAGGAGCCCTTCTTGTGGTTTACAGCACGGATCTGAGAGATGGGCCGACAGATGCAGAATGGGAGGAGGGTCAGCTGGAACCTGTAGAGATTTCACCTCAGGGCGGTGCACTAGAGGCAGCCAATGCAGGTATACTCATGAGGATGGTGGTAGGAGGGATTTTGAGAGAGGAAGATCGGACAGCAAGGAGAATTTTCCCGGTTCTAGGGAATCGAGAGACTATACACGAGATCGCCCTTCCGAGCGGCATGGGAGTCGCCACGAAGTCAACTGGGAGAAGCCTGAACTGCGTAGAAATAACAGGTCGACCGAGCGCTGTTATGATTTCTTTAGGGGTAGATGCCAAAGAGGTTCATCATGCAGATACGTCCATCACGATGCTTCCTCTGGTGGGGGATGGAATATGAGAGATGAGGCCAAAGAAAGGACCCGCGATAGAGGAGATCCAGATGCGTCTTTCCGTAGGAGGGTTGAGTCTCGCAGGGTTAGTGATCTTCCGTGCAAGTATTTTACCGACGGACGTTGCCATCATGGTGAAGACTGCAGCTTCTCTCATCAGGGTGTGCCACTTGGTCAGTCGGATCGCAGGCTTCATGATGACGACCCAGATTATAATCGTGTAACCGAATACAAATCATTGAGGGCCGGCTCAAATTGGGGTGATCAACCTCAGCATCCACAATCCCTAAATCCCCAAGATAATCGACATCAGATGTTACCGCAGGACGCTCCTCAGAAATCTTTACCTTCCCAAGAACAGAATAGAGAAAATTCTGGAGTGACTATGGTTGCTAACAACGCCGGATCCCAGGTTGAGATGAACTCCACCAATCATATTCTCGCCGCCGCTGCTGTCGCTGGACAGAACTTCATCCAGAGTGGGCAGAGCCAGTATATGGGCCCTCAGCCTCCACATGCACAGAGCTTTACTCCTGTCCTACAGATTCAGCAGGTTATTCCTCAACTTCCTTTTAATGGTCAGATGCAGCAAATTTATATGCTACCTCCAAACGGGCAGAATCAGTTTGGAGTCCCTCAAGCCCCCCAAAATCCTCAGAGCCTCAATCTTAGTCTGCAGAGTCATCAAGTTCTTCCGCCACCTCACATTGGACAAATCCAACCGAACTTCAATCTCAGTGGGCAGATTCAAGGTCTTCCTCCAGCTCACAATGCACAGGGTCAACCGAGCTTTCATCTCAGTGGGCAGACTCAGCAGGGTCTTCCTCTTCCTCATCACGTACAGAGCCAACAGGTTGTCTATTCAGTTGCTCCAAATGGGCTGAACCAGTTTGGCGGCCCCCAACCTCCAAACCCACAAATCTTCAACTCGGGTGAGCAGAGTCATCAGATGGTGCACCAATCGAACGCGGAGTCGACTCAAAGAGCTGAGTTGAGTTCCGACACTCCCATCACTCCGAAGGTAGTAAGCAGCGAGCAGGCTGCTCAAATAACAAACCTGTCAGCATCTTTGGCACAATTCTTCGGCAACGGTCCGCAGCTTCCGCAGTTGTATGCCACACTGAACCCCCAAAATGCTACTGGACCGGCACCTCCGCAGCCACTTTCCAACCTCGGTGCTACGAGGCCACTCAGCCCTGCGGCGGCACCACCACTTCAGCCTACTCAAGGGTCTCAGGCACAGCAGCAACCCGGCCCTATATTCGATAGCACAGAGCCTGCAAATTCAGACAGCAGCAACATTCCACCTGGGTTTTCGTCAGCATCCGTCGAGCAAAAAGATCCCAAGTTTGCCGAGTCGCATGCAAGCCTGAAGAGCTCGGCTCCGCTATCCGCGACCGGCGATACTAATGCTGATAATCGGGGAAACCATGAGCCGGATCAGGTTGAGTCGAGAGGTAATCCGGCGTCCAAGGAAGCGAACGATACAGAAACTGGCCAAAGCAAGAAAGAGCACAGCGGCCACTCGGAGAACGTGGATGCGGACGGTGAGAGCAACAGAAGCAAGGATTCAAAGGAGAGTCGGATGTTCAAATGCGCGCTCGTCGAGTTTGTGAAGGATGTGTTGAAGCCAGCTTGGAAGGAAGGCCACCTGAGCAAAGAAGTCCACAAGACCATAGTGAAGAAAGTAGTCGAGAAGGTGACCGGTGCCATGAAGGGGTCCAGTGTCCCCCAAACGCAGGAGAAGATCGATATTTATTTAGCTTACTCTAAAGATAAACTCAACAAACTTGTACAGGTGAGTGCATCTCTTCTTGGTTCTTTTCTTTTGTTCTTCGTCTCGGGTGGGATCGAATTTGCCCTAATTTGCTACACACTTCTGCGGGTCCTTGCAGGCTTATCTAGAAAAATATGTGTAGAGCTTGGGCACGATGGCCGGAAATGGTCGAGCTGTTGACCGTTTTGTCCCCAACGATCGAAGTTCCAGTAAATTTGGTCTCTTGGCATCTGTTGGTAGCATCAGCTTTTGTTGAGGGTTGGATGTTCTGTTTGATTTTGAACAGGGTAGTTGTCGTCTCGCCGGGCGGCCAGGGGTGGCCGGAGATTAGTGGGTCAACAATAATGAACATCTGGGTTTAGTTGTGCCACCTTGAGGTTCTCTGTTGCAGAAATGGTGGTTGTAACAGTGATTAGGTTATGATAAACCATGGTTTGGTTAGTTATGCTATCATGCTATTGTTACAGATTGAGCCAGATTTGATCTGGGTCCATTGTGGGTCAAGTTGGGTCTGGATTGACCCATTCGCTAGAGGGATCCATGTCTGGTCCAATTCACGTGGCATGCTACACTTTGCCTAGTGTGAAGCCGTTTCAATCATGTTAACAACATTATCCAAATTTAGGAGGGGGGGGGGAGGGGTTGGGATTGTGAATGTAAAGTCAGACGAATTATTCTCTAAATTATTCGGCATCTTGAGATAAGCCCAAATTACTCTTGAATTTTCATTTTCAGTGAATTATTTGTGCATTTTTTAAATTATTTGCGCATTTTCTAAATTTTCAGAGCACTTATAAAGCTGAGGCCTTTGTGCCATGTGTCAGCCTCTCTCTCTCTCTCTCTCCCCCCTGCGACATCACAACTGTTTGTGCAATGAATGGGATTAGTACTAGTTAAATATATATATTTGGCGTTATTTGCCTAAGCCCCTCTAACTATCCTTGTAATATAATAAACACTAGTACCTTTTTGCGTATAGTATCAAGTTCCTCCACTTCCTTTTTGTAAAATGGCCATTTTGCTTCTATAGCAGGTGTATAGTGAGAAAAAGCCATTGTACCAATTTTTTTTTTAAACATGCGTTGTACAATAAAATCTCCAAATATATATCCAACACTGTAGCTGCCACAATGATTTCACTAAAATAGTAATTACTCCGGAGTATCAATTCGGTTTGCTACATTGATTTCATTGCAACAATAATTATTTTAGAGTATTAATTCGGGATAATAGAGTACCAACTCAATTTGCTACAATGATTTCATTGTTGTGACTGAATTGATACTTTATTGTTTGAAATGATACTCCAGAATCATTGTAGCAGATTCTAAGTTCTCAATTTGGATTAACAAATTATAAATTCAGTTGCAACATAGTGATAATAAAAGGGGCAGTTTTGTCATTTGATATGAGTCAAACAGGTCAATAAGGGTTCAATGAAAAAGTATTCTTTTGGATTGGGTCTTCTCCAAACAAACACATTGTCGGGACCGGAGCTTAGTTTTTTACCAAGTCCCTCTATATATTTTGGTATCTACTTATAAAATTGTTTATGTAAATATAATAGATTTTTTTTATGTTTTCGAACCTTTGCCTAACTGATTCCAAGCTTTCTGAATTTTTCTTTTTCCAAACTCCAAATTTTGCACCCTCACCATCCGAGTGCCAAATTTATTTCTAGGGCTTCATGTAGCATATACAACTATATAACAAGTTTGTTTAGAGCGACACACTAAGCCTGCCGATGGAAATCTTTTTTTTCCCCACTGGGCCACTGCCGAGTGGCTGTTAATCGATCACAGATAAAAAAAATATGGGGGAGTTAGTGAACAGTCCAAAACATGAGTTTCGTTTAAACCCAAGGCCAGAGGACGAAAATGCCCCTTCATATATTTCAAATTTTTATTTGCATGACATCATTTCTAAACTAAACCTAAGACCTAATATCTACATGCCATGAGGTGAATCCTAGACCAAATCCTAAAACCTGAACCCTAGATTTAACCCTAAAACCTAATTTGATTTCTAAAACCTAAGATTTACATACCAGGGGATAAATCATAGAGTTCTAGATCTAATCCGAACTAGACCGAACCCGCTCGCAGTCGTCGCCTCTCGTCTCATTCACTCACCGCTACTGTTGTTGCCGGCCCTGATTTTGGGGAGAAAAGAGGAGGGGGGGGGGGGACAACTTAGGTATTAACTCATGATTTTGGGACCTCCCCTTAATGAGATCTTATGAGTGTCCTGTTCGTTAACCCCATTTGTTGTATGGGACTAACACCCATTTCCCCTACAAAAACTCTACACTATAACATGCTTAATCTTCAACCTCTATCAGAAATTTCATATGCTGCAATGAAAATGATTTACAAATCGAAACAAGTTTCTACAATGCTGCTAATTTAACAACAGAAGCAGCATCAGCTTTCTCAGATTCACCATCCAATGCTGGCAAGTCCTCTTGCAGGGGGGGCAGACAAGCTCTACATTCTATAAACCAGCAAAACTATGACCCGATCTGATGAATTTGTCGCTGTAGGTGCGATCGAGCTGCTCTTCTCATCGACTGCCTATAGTTTTCACCCTCTAGCAAAAGCATAGCCTCAGCAACAGGGCACCCAGGCTTAGCGAGGAGCAATCTGAACTGCAAACCCGAATCACCGCCCGCACATCTGTAAGCCGACGGGCTTGGCCAGAGAAGAGTGGCGTCTGTAAGGAGTCAAGGAGTCGATGGATCACAAAATTAAATCCCCCCGGCTCTCCTTTCCCCTCCAAAGTACAATCTGACCGTTTTTAAATAGGAGCGGAACACAAGGCACCAAATCCTGCAGTAAATGAACAGAAATAAGTAAAATATACAAAATTGACAATGGGGAACCACACATACCAGGCCTTATCCAATCAAAATCTGGTCCAGACTAGGGGTGACCAGCAAGAATTTTCCGACCATCTGTGAACCTTCTACATTTGGTGCCTAAAACCTGGCCAAGGCAACTTGGCAAGCTAGGGACAAAATGCCAAGAAACCTAAAAACCCAATTGCCTTCCTTGTTGGTCGCGCAGTTTAAGCACATGCAACCGGGATCGCTAGCTGTTTGGAGCCGCCCGATGCACTCACCCCAAAAAAGGTGTTGGCAGGATGATGTTCATTTTTTTGGGGGAGTGCATCGGACGGCTCCCCACCATCACTAAGTAGAGAGTAGTTGGAACTCAATACAACCATGGAGCAACCCTCCAGGATCCCCCCAGACTAGGACAAAAAGGGTAAAAGACAAGATTAGATATAGGGAATTCCCATAGTTTATGTAGCAAAAATCATAAGGCAAAGAGAAGAAAAGAAGAAACATTCCAATATGATAGTGTTCTCTAACCATTAAAAACAATACACCATGACCTCATAGCAGGAAGCTCAGTGCAACATTTCCATATTATAGAGCAATCTTTAAAAGCGAACAACACGACGTAGTAGTGAGAAATTGAGCCTCTTGCTAGTTCCTAAATATTTGTTTGATGTTCTCTAAGCACTGAACGATCGAGGAATTTATAAATACACTCCCCTCTTGTGATAGATGTACATTGTCAAATTCCATTATAGCTTGATTTAAAGAGAGGTACACAAGAGCAGTGCATCCATCAGAAAAAGGGATGTGTATTAATCAATTCCAAATACAACGTCTTAGCACCACATGACAGCACTTATACAGGTAAATATATAATAAAGACATGGCGGACTTGCTAAAAATGACTCATGATGATGGCGGTGATTCTTGTGAAGCCGAATCAATAACTGAACCCCTAACTATCTTCTGCTTTAGCTTGCTGAGCAGGTCCATAGTATCTAGTAGTGTGAGATTCCTCATTTTTGCCAACATATATACCCAAAAATTATATTTCAACCATTCAAATTATATAAGCATGAAACTTCAGTTTTGGTAATAATTTCAGTGTTGATTTTTGAAAAAATTACAAACCTTCTTAAATATTAAGCTAGAACATTTCAGTTAAATGTGACCGAAACACTTTAAATTATATATTTTAACGAAAAAATCCTTGCGGCCAAAATTGGCCCGAAGCTTAAAAAAAACCCTTCAAAACTAATTGATACACCGGCAAATAATTTTAATTTAAAAATTAACTTCTGAAAAAGTGAAGGAAAACTAGAAATGATTATGTTCTGGTTGGAATGTAAAATGACTGGAACAGTCCTGAATTGGCACAAGTAAATTTTGGGGGTATTTCATTTCACCTAAAAAAATACCATTGGTTGCAATGAATTTTTTCATGTCAGCTGAAATTTAAACCATGGTTAGCTTCAACATTAACTGGTTGTCAACACATAGTTGGGACAGCCACAACAAAATGAAAGACACACAATGAGGCATGCATGACTTACCCTTAGTTTAACACCAATCTTCTTGCAGTCACTGGTTTCAGCATATGTGCAGTCTAGTCTCACCACTTCTAAAGTTTTGAAGGCCTCCCTGACTTTTGCCACAGCATTCACATACACACCATTCCTGGCTACGCAAAGGAAACACCCATCATTCCTCAAGACATGTCTGCGTGCATCAAGCATCCATGCCGTGAAATTACTAACTATCGGTGTCCAATAAGGCAATCATTAAAGAGTTTATATCAGGGGGCTCCAACAAAGATAAGGTTATGAACCCATGCTGATCTTTTTTTTTTATATATAGGAAATACCTTTTATCATAGTCATAAGGGTAGATAAAGTTGTTCAAATAAAACTCTAGCCCAACTTACTGAGTTTCATCAAAGCAGGAGAGTTCAATCCTTTGCTCCTCATCTCTTTTGTTTCCTCGAAGGTTAGACCCTCAGCAACATTTTCTACGAGCCTGGGATATATCGGGGCACGTGGTTTCCATAGCATCAGAGGTACAACAGGCCTTTTCTTTGGATTATAGTTTCGGCCGCGATACAAAAGAAGAATGTTAATTTTCTGATAGATGATTTTTCCACCAGTTTTGTCCTGCATGTAAGCTACAAAAGGAGTAAGGATAAAAAAAAATGTGCAAACAGTCATAAAATGCTTCAGGCATAAAGACTTTCAATGTAAAACCTCCAGATGGAAACATAGGTTGCCCATGTCAAGGGTTGGTACTCCCAGGCATTTGATCCTCACAGCTTCGGCTCTCTTCCAATGGTTGTGGATGTCATCCAGCATGTTATGTGTTACACCACCCGTCCCTTAGAGTAAATGTAAAGATAAATATTTTTCACCACCACAAATGGTCCTAATAATCTCAAAGCAAATATACAGGACAATTGTGTTGTGTCATATGTTGTGTCATGTCGTGCCATACTAATGATTAAGTTTATGGAGACTGAAAGACAATGTTTGTCGAATTCCTTAATGTATACATAGAGAACAAACACAAAATGACAACATTGAATCTCCAATTGGGATTTCTTTTTGGTTTATCCCCCATCTGTTTGTGCCACCTATATTTGGCAAATACCAAAGAAGTTTCTCACCTTCCTCATAAAAGCAACACAAGGTGAAATTGATAGGGTAGAATTTAACCAATATGGGTTCAGTGCCTGCTAGCTTTTGAAGAAACAGACCCTGAGGATTTAGTTTTTACTTGGTGAAATGGAACCAAATCAGGGATTTACTTGTTTTAGCAACCAATTTCATTTGAAATCAACAAAAAATTAGAATGGTTCGTTGAGCAAAATTTAAACAAGGAAACTAACGAAACACGGTGAATGATGGTAGTAGACTAGTAGGATGAATGGTGGGATCAAGTTTTCCCCATCAATGCTACAGATAAGGTGAAAAGTAATTGCAAGCAATGTTTCAAAATTTTACCACACCAACGCATGTCAGCCTCAAATTATACTATGAACAATCATTTCTACTTAAATCAGCCAATATCTAGCATTACCTCATGTCTCTCACAAATACTCAAGGGTACCAAGTTACTTTGGGTAGCATAAAAATACCAATACTGACGTGATACTACAAAAACATAGCTACTGGGTACACCATGGGCAGTGGGCAACCAGGTCTTATGGGTACCATCTTTTTCGAGATAATTACCCGAGATCAAATTTCCGATGAAATTTTTATCGAATCCCATCCTGTTTTGCACAATCGTTTCCTGCTTCTGATACAATTACAATACAAAGTTTAATTTTCCTCAAAAAAAAAAAAACAATACCAAGTTTAATTAAATGAAGCATCTCCTGCTTCAACTTCAATCCCCTCTTGATTGAAGTACAGTGGTTAGTATAGGTTTAACTTTAATTCTATGTCGAGCTGGATCGAGTATCTGTTTTAATTTGGAGCCGTTTTAATCAGTTTTAGTAAAACTGAGAGCATAAAAAAATTCATTACTTGCAGTCAAGGGCCAAAATTGCATCTAACCTAAGTTACATTGCTACTTAAACAACTTATAAAATAGACACCACACTTAAAGCTATTGGGGTCCACTAGGAGGCAAGTAACAGAGAAAATGAGTGGAGGAAGTGCACTCCCTACTCTCACAAAGAAGTGTGCTCCCACATGAGAGAAGGAACTCTCTCCTCTTTTCTTTCCTCTTCAAACTAGTATGTCTACAGGGCAGTTTTTGTCAATTTTTTACATAACTCATCATCCTCCCCCTCCCCTGTTGAGCTTCTCTATTTTGTAGTCGGGAAAGATGAGAAGCTGCCATATGACAATTTTAGGATTTTATTTAACCGGTTAATATGCTGTGTTTGGAGAAGGAACAATTGCTAATCATACTTCAACAATGATAAAAAAACATGACTTTATCTCTCTCTATTTTCTAGCTTTATTTTAATATTATTAGGTGATATGAACACTTGCAGTGATTTATATGCTTACTCAATAATCACCATATCTTGATGTCCAAACTTTTGAACTAAGAAGCACGGATACGGATACGGGATACGGGTACGATACGATACGGATACGGCGATACAGTAAATCTTAAAAAAGTAGGATACGGGCACGGCTAAGGATACGACAATAAATTATTGCTTTTTAAATATTTATATTTTAAATAAAATACTAAATTATTAATTTATAGAACTATCAATTGATAGAATGCATCATAAAGAACATATTCAATATAGAAGCACAGGTTGTTACATATTCAATATAAACAAAATATTAATTGCTATAATGTATCACTGTTTTTTAAAAAAAAATTAATAAAATTTTCATAATTGGCTCAATATTTTATCACTGTTTTTTATCGATCTATTGCATATCTGCAGATCCTGACAGCGGGTTAGAAAGCCTGCAAATGGGGCTGTGAGGGAGAGCGAGAAAGAGAGAGAGAGAGAGGAAGGGAGAGAGAGATATGGGGCTGTGAGGGAAAGAGACGGGCGAACAGCGGACGGCTGCAATCGGGCAGCGGACGGGTGCGGGGGGACGGTGGGCGACGGACGGGCGGCTAACGACTATAGTTTGGCACGGACGGCGGACGACTGCAATCAGGCGGGCGATGGCGAACGACAGACGATGGGCGCGGGTGGACGCCTGCCTCTCTGCTCTCCCTCTCTTCTCGCTCGATCCAGAAAACAGGGTGGGGTGGGGTTAAATTTTGGGTAAATTACACATAGACCCCCTACAGTTTGAAAAACATATCACTTGCACCCCCTCCAGGGGGGGCATTTGTAGGGTTTTAAACATGAGGGGGTGTAAGTGATAATCGGTCAAACTATAGGGGTCTTTGTGTAATTTATCTTTAAATCTTTTAGTGTGGGACAGTGGGTTTGGGTTTGGATTTGGGTTTGGGTTTGAGTTTAACTTTTAACCAAACCCAAACTCGATAACCCAAGCCCAAACCGGTCAGCCGTATCCCTCCCGTATCCCGCCGTATTCCTCCCGTATCCGGGCCGTATCCCAGCCGTATCCGGACCGTATCCTGGTATTTTTAAATCCAAGATACGCCCGAAATGTATCGGACACGTATCCGAGCCATATCCGGGCCGTATCCGTGTCCGATACGTATCTGGTACGGGTACGTCATGTATTTTGAAGTATCCGTGCTTCATAGCTTTTGAACCTACTGATATATATATTGAATTTGGAGCTTTGCTTATCTTATAGCTGCCAATTTCATAACCTGAAACCAATATCCAGCAAATTACTGAACAGACTTTCATGTCTGTTTATGATATAACTGCCCTTTCCTTCGCTTTATCCCTATAACTGTGCTATCTAGGGGGTGTTTGGCGTCATTCCGGAACCCTCCATTTCTATTCCTAGTTCCAGATGTTAAAAGTAACGGATGGTATTTGTTTCGGTGGAATGAAGGAGTTGGGAACGATATTTTTTTTTTCTTCATTCCATGCGTTTCTTAGATAACCGGAATGTTAAACCACTGAATTACATTAGAAATAGTAATTGATGGAAATACCCTCTCCAGGATGAGGATTAAGCGAAACAATTGTTCCTCATGCCAACCCCCCCACCCCAGTGTCCATTCTCTAATTTGAATTACTTAACTGCAGAGATAACACATCTATAACAATTTAAACAACAAATGCAAGAATGAGCAAGGAAATATTCTTATCTATTTCTTCCGCGGAACAAAATATATAACAACTTAAACAAACTAAACCCCTAAAAGGAACTATGGAGACCTATTCTTGAAGAGTATGCATCATGTCAAGCTTCAAGTTCGAACCTATGGTCTCGAATAGCAAACATCATCTATGATCCAATTGATTTTTCTACCAAAGCGATGCATGCTTGACCTTTAAGATAGGGTCTCCAAAAGGGGTTTTTCCCCTACCCAATCCATCCAAAGTGTGCACTTTGCCATTCTTTCAACAACCAAATGTAATAATGAGCAAGGAAATATTCTTAAACAAGCTAAACCCCTAAAAGGAACTACTAGTTAAAAACTGTGATTTCTGATAGGGGAAGTTTGACATAAGTCCTTTTTGAGATGACTTTTAGGTGCAGGACACATTAATTAATTTCGAAATATAGCTCAAGTCCCTCCCGCCGAATATATACTCTTTCTGAAGATGAATGTATGCTCTTTTGAAACTAATGTACACTCTTTCTGAAGACGAATGTATACTTGTAAGGACCTTAGCTAATATAGTAAATTATGGTGTCCTGCAGCTAATATTGCAAAATAGTTAAGGACCTAAACCTAATTTGCCGTTTCTGATAAGTATGCTCGAATATCAAATGATAGAAGCAGCAAACCTAGATTGATCTGGCGAGAGCAGTCGCTGTGTCGATACTTCTCCACGAGCTCCTCGATCTCCTGCTCCGTCAGCGGGTCCCCGAGCACGGAGCTCCGCTCCTCCAAGACCGTTTCCGGGTCCGCCTCCCCCCTCGCCGGCGCCGACACCCCGTCCCATCTCCTGTCCAGACGCCCGGGGCCGAACGGTGAGAAGCGCGGCGGCTCCCGGAACCCGATTGGCCGCACGGAGGGATCGGTCTCCGAGTATGAGTACCGGAAATCGAAGGGGAGTTGGGACTGGAAGGGGGGGTCTTTGACTTTGTTGGGATCTAGGGTTTTTGGCGGAGACTTGGATTTGGGACCTAGGGCTTTGGGGGAGAAGGGAGGGTCGTAGGGTTCATCGGGCGGAGATGGGGAGTGCTTCTTAGAGCGAGAGAATAGGAGATGATAGGGAGGAGAGGAGGGAGAGGCTAGGGTTAGGGTTTGGATTCGCAGGAGCGACGGAGGCCGCGGGAGTAGCCTTCGGTACATTTGGTGGACGGGGGACCTCGTCCGGTAAGAGACGGAGGGCGATGTGGCTTACAGAGTTCGGTAGAAAAGAAGGAGGAGGAGGAGGAGAGAGGGGAGGCCAGAGACTTAGAGCTTCGACGCAAGGAAGGAGGAGGAGGAGGAGGAGGAAGAAGAACAGGGAAAGGGGGGGGGGGGGGGGGGGGGGGGAGAGAGAGAGAGAGAGAGAGAGAGAGGGGACGACGACAGAGAAGGCAACGGGGAGGAGTAAGGAAGATGAGGGGTTTAAGGGGGGCATTTTGGGGTTTTTAAGGGTGCCAAGAATATAATTCCAAAATAGATTGGGGGGTCATAACAGATCCAGGTGCCAACACTAAATCCATGGGTGCTAATAGAGCGTAGAGGAATAGAGCGTCCCATATAGATCTATTTAATAACAAGTAATGCTATCTGAACAAATTAATGGACAATCCGGAGACAACTCCACGTGAGAGCGGTGGTATATCCCTTTTTTTTTTTTTTGACATCGGCGGGTGTCCCGAAACCTTTCGGGCAATGGCCCACTTCAGGCTCGGACTAATCCCTCCGGGAGTGAAGCCCGACCCACTCGGCAATTCCCACTTCACTCCCGGGTAAATCGAGGGGAGGAAGAGTTGAACCCACAACCTCATCACCAAAGCATCAGTTGCTTTGCCAACTCTCCAATCCCCTAGTGGGTGGTGACTAATGGCGGTGGACGATGACTGATGGTCGGTTGACCAGTGGTGGCCGGCAGCCGACGAGGCGTAGAGGATGGTCGACATGGGATGGTGGCTGGCAGGGCAGCGATGGCGGGTGGTGGTCAGTGACGAGGAGGTGAACGGTTGCTGGCGGGAGGTGGTGGTTGATGTGGCGGCAACGACGGGTGGTGGTTGACGGAGGTGGTCAGCGGCAAGGAGGTGGATGGTTGTTGGCGGGTGGTGGTGGCCGACAGGGCAACATCGGTCGGTGGTGGCCGACGGAGGTGGTGGCCGATGGTGGTCAGTGGCAAAGAGGTGGACGGTTGCTGGTGGGGTGGTGGCCAACCAGGAGATGCAAGTACCCCATTCACGTAGAGTTGTCCAGCCGGGTTGTCCCTCAGTTTGTTCATATAGCATTACATTTTAATAACAATCTATTAGTCGTCGGTCCCAACATAACTATTATATGATAAAAAAAAAATCTACGGTAAAAGATGGAATTGCAATTGGTCCATAACCGGATAAAATGACACATATGCCCTTACAGTTTCAATCTAGTTAAACTGGTTTTCACAGCACGATAAAAAAAATTTGAAATTCCGAAACATTTTTATCGTGCTGTGAAACCTTAACCCTAAATCTAATTCTATAATCTAATTAGTGAACCCTAACCCTAACCCTAACCCTAATTCTATGACCTCAAATAGTGAATCCTAATTTTTATCGTGATGTAGTGCAAGCTGATGATGAAGCTGTTGCTAGACAAAAATTCAGGGCTTGCTGGGTCAAATTGGGGGATCGGAACTCCATAGTTTTTTTATGCTAGGTTCAAGGCTAATTGCAATACCAATGACATTTTTTACGGAGAGAATTCTCAAGGGATTGTGCTTTCAAGACAACTTGACATCCAAAATGAAGTGGTTCAATTTTTCACATAGCTGTATGTTCATGAGGATGCCACTATCTTTCAATCTCTTCACTTTAACATTGTGGTTTTTGCAACCGCTGCTGAGTGGATTGATATTGTGCTAGAAGTCCAGTCTTCAATAGATTGATATTATGCTAGAAGTTCAGTCTTCAATAGAGCTCCACGTGTCAGACCCTGAGGGAGAGGGCTCCGTTTTAGTATAGATATATAGATACTGTGCTAGAAGTCCAGTCTTAATTTGAGTTTGGGTATCATAAAATATTTTTGGGCCGGATTCTTACCAAGCACGATATTTTTAATTTGGGCCCGTACCGGACTTTGGCACACACTCACAAGTTCGGGCCAGATCCATGCTCAGGGCTTCCCGATCCGAACCTGGCCCATTTACAGCCCTATTTAAGTGGGAGGGTCCCAAATTATACTTGGGTTTTTTACAAATCAACCCCTACAATCTTCTCTATTTACATATAAATCCCTATTAAAATAATATTTATATATAAACCTCTCAATTTATTCAAGCATTACATATTGAACTCTTCAGTTAGCTGACATCCAAAACGAGAGAATATTTTTGATTTCATCCTTGATATTTTACCTAAACTCTAAAAATACCCCTCCAATGTGAGAATTTTTCGGATTATGTCCAAGTTTGATTTGGGTTATGTCTATATTTGTTTTGGATTAAGTCCATGTTCAATAAAGATATATCATTTTAAATAATTAAAACCATGGGTAAATCGGTTATTTCCTCTTTAGATTAATAAAATAACAACCAAATGAAAGAATATTTCATAAATATTCTTTCATTTTGAATAGGCAAATATTAGGTGATTTAAGGGGATAATATGTAAATAAAGAAGATGATAGGGGTCGATTTGTAAAAAAACTCATTACACTTTGTATCTCAATTAATCAGTGTCCAAGTCGCCCCCACGTACCCACTCCGACGACCACACTAACCCCTCCAGTTTGACACGCACGCTATCGGCCCAGTCGTGATCCCTTCTCCCAATCACACACCCACGGCCACCAGTCTAAAGACTCTAAACGTGCCACGTGCACACTAATTCTTGCCACGGAATACTTGGCATCTTCTAATTGGATAAACTTCGCGTGTGCAGGTATGTGATTCACACATGATCCGCTCCCTCTTACAGCGCAAAGAAACTCCTGCCCTTCATTATTTATCCCCCACCCCGCACTGCACCACGCTCAACCATGTACACCCTCACCCCGCATGGCTACCTATTGAGAGGCCCACAGCACACGTCGACGTGTCGCAACCTCGCACCGCCGCATGCTCGAGCACCGGCCACGGCCTCCCCGACCGTTAAGTTCCCCCCGTCGGCCGCGCGCACGACCGCGGGCGCGGCCCGCGACCCCATCCTCCGCTCCACGTGGTCCCACCGAGCATGGGTCGCCGCCGGTTTCGCCTCCGTGCTCGCCTCCCTCGCTAGCTCCGTGTCCGCGGCCGTCGACTCCGGTGCCGTGGCGGAGCCCGTCCTCGCCGCCCTCCTTGGCTACGTCCTCGCCGACCTCGGCACTGGGGTGTACCACTGGGCCATCGACAACTACGGCGGGCCCTCCACCCCGGTGTTCGGCCCCCAGATCGAGGCCTTCCAGGGCCACCACCGGCGGCCGTGGACCATCACCCGCCGGCAGTTCGCCAACAACCTCCACGCCCTCGCCCGCGCCGTCGCCTTGACGGTGGGCCCCGTGGAGTTCGCCGCCCTCGTCGGCGGCGGTGGCGGAGACGCGGCGGTGCAGGCCTTCATCGGGACGTGCGCCGGGTGCGTGCTGCTGAGCCAGCAGTTCCACGCGTGGGCTCACGCGGGGAGGGGCCGGTTGCCGCCGGCGGTGGCGGCGCTGCAGGACGCCGGGGTGCTGGTCTCGCGGCGGAGGCACGCGGCGCACCACCGCCCGCCGTACAACAACAACTACTGTATAGTGAGCGGAGTTTGGAACGATCTCATGGACGGGGGCAAGGTGTTCGAGGCTTTGGAGATGGTCGTCTTCTTCCGGTTCGGGGTGCGACCCCGGTCGTGGAGCGAACCCGGTTCAAATTGGACTGAAGAAATTCCTGCCGAACCCTCAAGAGTCAAGACCTAAGTTGTAAAAATACTTATCAGAGCATCTCCAACCAGAGCCTCCATTTTGTCATTGCCAAATAAAAATATTCTAAGAATATTTTAAAATGGAGGCTCTCTAAGAGTCTCTATTTTGGTTAGCCTCCAACCATGGCCTCTATTTTGTAATCAATATAAATTTAAAATTTTTAAAATAATTTAAAAAATATTGGATATTAGTCTCTTTTTGAAGGTCTCGATGAGAGCTTTCCAACGGTACCAAATTTATTAAAAACGGATTAGTGAATTCATAAATACACTTAGTTAAAATATTTATATACAAATTTTATAAAGGATATATTTGTTATTATATTTA
Organism: Chamaelirium japonicum; assembly: GCA_947650365.1. Taxonomy (NCBI): domain Eukaryota; kingdom Viridiplantae; phylum Streptophyta; class Magnoliopsida; order Liliales; family Melanthiaceae; genus Chamaelirium; species Chamaelirium japonicum. The sequence continues at coordinate 9,665,549 of OX393557.1, forward strand.
ATGCATGCAGTTCTTGGAGGGCTATTTTGGTATTTTTAGAAAGTTGACCAAATAGCAGGGGCTGCTATTTGGTTCGGATTCTTATTGTGACGACCAAGATCCAATAGGCCAATAGCCAAGAGCCAAGACTCCTGAGGCGGGAATGCCAAGATGGATGAGGTGAGGTGAGGTGTACAAGGCCATGAGTTAGCCCCACATCGCTTGGAGAGAAGGAGATCCTGAGCTAGTTATATAATTTTCCCTCCCAAACATAGAAGACGCGTTTTAAAACCGTGCGCCGCTACGGATTTCATAAGAACTCCGTAGTTAAGCGTGCTCGGGCGAGAGCAGTACCAGGATGGGTGACCTCCCTAGGAAGTTCTCGTGCGGGCACAGGCAGAGCGGACAAAATCTTGTGTGTTTGGGGCGGATGTTACAAAATGGTATCAGAGCTGGTTCTCCTCGGGATGGGGGGGTCTAACCCTACACGAGGACGTGTAGCCCTAAGGGGGGTGGACTGTGACGACCAAGATCCAATAGGCCAATAGCCAAGAGCCAAGACTCCTGAGGCGGGAATGCCAAGATGGATGAGGTGAGGTGAGGTGAGGTGAGGTGTACAAGGCCATGAGTTAGCCCCACATCGCCTGGAGAGAAGGAGATCCTGAGCTAGTTATATAATTTCCCCTCCCAAACATAGAAGACGCGTTTTAAAACCGTGCGCCGCTACGGATTTCATAAGAACTCCGTAGTTAAGCGTGCTCGGGCGAGAGCAGTACCAGGATGGGTGACCTCCCTAGGAAGTTCTCGTGCGGGCACGGGTAGAGCGGACAAAATCTTGTGTGTTTGGGGCGGATGTTACAAAATGGTATCAGAGCTGGTTCTCCTCGGGATGGGGGGGTCTAACCCTACACGAGGACATGTAGCCCTAAGGGGGGTGGATTGTGACGACCAAGATCCAATAGGCCAATAGCCAAGAGCCAAGACTCCTGAGGCGGGAATGCCAAGATGGATGAGGTGAGGTGAGGTGAGGTGAGGTGTACAAGGCCATGAGTTAGCCCCACATCGCCTGGAGAGAAGGAGATCCTGAGCTAGTTATATAATTTCCCCTCCCAAACATAGAAGACGCGTTTTAAAACCGTGCGCCGCTACGGATTTCATAAGAACTCCGTAGTTAAGCGTGCTCGGGCGAGAGCAGTACCAGGATGGGTGACCTCCCTGGGAAGTTCTCGTGCGGGCACGGGCAGAGCGGACAAAATCTTGTGTGTTTGGGGCGGATGTTACACTTGTATTTTTACCGGCCAAGTTCCCTCCCCCGCATTTATGCAGGCCCATATAGCAAGTGATTGGAGCCATCCGTCCGCCGTATATGACGATATGACAGACGGTTGGAGATGCTCTCAAGATGGTGAAGACATAATTCAATATTGTCGAAATTCTTATCAGGATGGTGGATCCATACTTATTATGATAAAAGGGTTTGGTGTTATTCGTTTTGGACCGAATACAGTTTATATTATCAACGAAGGTGCCAGATTAAAGAGTGACTTATTTGTCTTTTGACATTTTTTTTTCCCACGAATCTTTTTTTATTTTTTTGGGTCTGATATTTTAGTTTGAAAATTCAAATTTTTATACAATTATATTTCATATCTTTTTTTTTTTTTTACAAATGTTTCAAAAAAATTAATGTTCCGTTTCCATGCTTTTGCACAAGATTGAGATGTTGAATTTTCACCAGAATCGTTCTGCATGTAACTAATAGTGTGGCCCATTGGTTAGCACAAGGAGCTAGAGTTTCTGGCGCTGAAGGGTCCTGGAAGCTTGAGGTTCCAGTTGTAATATCCGCCTTCGTGTATGAGGACTTTCAGGTCCTGAAGTAAGGATCCACATGTTCCCTGTACCAAAAAAATAATTTCACTAGAATCGATTATAGCCGCCAGCCACTGCCTCCACCATTGTTGCCCTAATTGGCCACCACCACCATCGCCGCCATGACTTTATGGATTTTTTATTTACCAAGCCACATGTCTCTTTTCAAGAATTCAACTTAGAAATCCCAATCACTGCCATCAAGGTGCATTTAGTCTAGGACTAATTGGATAAATAATGAAAAATTTGTTGTCGCTCAGTCAAACAAGCAAGCAGGGAGTAGACACACGGCCTACATCATTTGAAACTTAAGGAAATAAGCCACCATTTAACTTTGAAAGCATCTCTCAAGATAAGTCACAATCTTTTATCCTTGTATCAATTCATCTTTTCAGTTATATGAAGAAAATTGGGTTTATGGCAGAAACGAAATAATACACGCAACGGCCCCTACTCTTAATAAAAAAATAGGGGGAATTGGTGAGTGGTCTCCGACAATAGATTAGTTTTAGCTGAAGTCCCCTAAATTAATGTGGACTAAAATACCCTCCACATATATTTAAAATTTTTAAACAGATGCCATCGTCCCCCTAAAATCGACTGAACTTGGCCAGATCTGCTTGCCTTCGTCGGATCCCACCTCCTCCCCCTCACCGATGGTGACTGCCATCGGGCTAGGGTGCGATGCATCCGTTGGCGGTGGTTGCCGTCAAGCCGAGGTGCGATGCACCAGCCATAACCCCACCTCCTCCCTCATCATCGGCAATGGCTGCCGCAGGCTGGGGTGCAATGCACCGGTCGATGGTGACTGTTGTCGTGCTGGGGTGTGATGCATATGTCGATGGTGGCTGTCGTCAAGCTGGGGTGTGATGTATTGGCCTGGAGCCCTACTGCCTCGAGCCGCCTCCCCGATATCCGGCCACCTAAGCACCTGCCACATCCCCGCTGCCCGATCTCTGGGCCTCCGATCACCACTACCTCCGGCCACCTCTACGTGAGAGAGAAGGGAGAAGGAGAAGCCCTGATTGTTTTGGGTTTCTGAATATAGCCAGTGACTTTTCATTAAACGAAATATATAGATGTCCTGCACCTTAGACATTTGTTCTCTCAGAAATTAATCACCAATTAACGCTAAAAATAATAGTACAAATATGAAAAAGTTAAGAATATTTTAGTCTCTTAGACATTATCTTTGAGTAGACTGTGATTTATGTAGGGGGCCATGACTATTTCCTTTCATAATGCCCACCTTTTTGGTCGCTCTTTTTTTTTGTGCACTTGCATGCCTCAAAAAAAATACTATACATGAAAAACATTAAAAAATATTATTTTTCAATCCTATGATACTAACCAAACAATACCCACTAAGCCTATTAGGCTATTAGCTCATCATTGCACAAACAAATATTCTTAGGGCTGCGTTCTTTTGGGCTAAAGTGGAAATAAATTGACCCGCTGAAATTGATTAGTTTATGTTGTTCTTTAACCCCTTAAATTATATAAATGAATCCACTGATCTGAATCAATTCCTTCTGAAGGCTGGATATATTTTTCCTTCAAAATACAAGGGAAAATAATTTTCACGTAACCAAAGTAAATAAATCGGGCAACAAGAGAATGAGCAGACTTTTCCTCAAGGCCGTTGTGTCTTATTTGCATGTGCGAATCCTAGTCGTTGATGTCTTATTCACGGGATTATGGAATTAATAAATAGCAGCTATTGTCTCTCCCCGTTGCGATCTCCGGATCTCTTTGAGCCATTACTCTAGCGCCCTATTCTCTCGTCACCTAGTTGGTCCAAAAAAAAAAATCAAAAAAAAAAAAAAAGATTTTGCTGGGCTAGGCCTTTTTCTCTCTCTCTAAAGGCCCATGTAAGAACATACACGCGTCGATATATGATTGGATATTCTTCGTCATCCAGCCCGTCTTATCGTATAGGGGGCGTTTCACTCGGCGCTGCAATACATACATACACTCGTCGCAAAACCAGATCGCCATCCCCACCGTTCCATCAGCTTGCTTGCTTGCTCTTTCTCAAATCCGGTCCCATTTTCTCTTGATCCGAGCTAGGGTTAGGGTTAGGGTTTTTGTTCTTGCGAGGAATCTGTGATCGCAAGCAGCCCCTCTGTTTGGCCAGATCTCCCGCTATGGCGCAAGCCGTGGAGGAATGGTACAAGCAGATGCCGATCATCACGCGGTCGTACCTCACTGCAGCCGTCGTCACCACGGTCGGATGTTCCCTCGAGGTGCGCGTCTCGGTTCCCTTTTCGGAATTTAGCCTCTAGGGTTGTCGTTTCTTTCTCTCTCTGATGGCATACAAGGGTTCCGGGTTTCGTCTTTCCTTTTAGCCCCCATTCTTGGATCCCTGAAGAAATTACAAGTTTCTTCGATTTTGTTTTTGATAATTTTGATTTCTCGTGTTTCGCTTCGTAAATTATGAGCTGGGCGTGAATGAATGATGTCGTTGATAGCTGTTTCTTTGTTTTCTAGATCATATCGCCGTATCATTTGTACCTGAATCCGAAGCTGGTAATCAAGCAGTATGAGATCTGGCGTCTCTTTACGAACTTCTTATACTTCCGGAAAATGGGTAAATTCGAACTTTTGATTCTAGTTGTTTTCTGTAGTTTAATTCCTGATAGAAACATGAATGGAACATCTTTGACGTGGTCTTGATGCTCGCAAGATTAGTTTTGCCTGATTTTGTTTCTCACTCTGCATGATTTTAGGGCCATTCTGAATTGCATGCTGAAACATTTTCTCTCATTCTACCCATTTCTCTTCGCATTTTGGAATCTGGTTTGTTGTGCATAGGATGTGTGTTTGCTGATGGAGAGGAAATGTTGAGAATTGCAAAAGCTGCAGTAAGAAATGGAAAATCAAGTAGTGGAAGACTAGTGAATGTTTGAGACTTCTTGATGCCTGTTGGAGGATTTCGAAATTGGCACTGTTTTTTAGTCCAGTCATAGTATTTTAATACATCCAATTGCTTTCTATTAGGGTAATAGGAATTGAAAAGTTGCGCGTGGAGAAATAGTTTCGATCCATATCCAATTCTTTGACACAAAGGAGCTGAAATTTGGAATCACCCGGTATTACGAATTAATAGATCTCACCCATGCTGCATATCGCTCTGATGTATAATTATCTAACACCACCACCCCCACCCCCCCAATTGACAACTGGATTTTAGTATTATGGTCATGAAGTACCTTTTGATTATCTGTTACTTGCTTCCATGACAAGTTCACATTTAAGGACATTAAATTCCATTGATCATATTGGACTTAAATAATGTTCACGAATATAAATTAAATTCTGGAAGTACTCATTGGGCAACTTGTATTATCTCCCTAATGAAAACTCTATAGCAACTTGTGCACTCATGTCGTGTGACGTCAGGTGTGGATGGAGAGATCATGTTCTTTGATTAGAGACCACTCCATAAGAATAAGGTTTTGAGTGTTGCTGCATCTAGCATTGCCTTCTGGTGCGATAAGTATTGATTTCGAGATATATTTCTGTGGTAGATGTATAATAGCAATGCTTATCATAATGTCCCATGATCGAAGCTAGAGATTTCAGTCGTTGATAATTATATAAGGAAAAACTTGTCCACAATGTTCGCCTAAAATTTGATATGCAAAATGTGAAAAAATTATCCGCAGAAAATAAAATTATCAAGCAATTGATAAATCTGAAAATATTCATTAACCTGATAGGCATCGATAGGAAATCGATCTCACGCTGTTTGCAACTAGAATCTTGATAATTAGATGGCTATTCTAGTGAACTCTTATAAATTTGTTGCAATAGTATTCTTAAAATATGAAAAGACGGAAGAGAAAAAAACAATGTTGTTAAGTGTGACCGCATATGCGGTCCAATACATTGGAAATGGGTGTGCAAACACTGAACGTGTGCATAGGATCATGTGCGACCGCACAATACCAATCGACTACTTTTCTAACCGTTGGGATTTTGCAGTCACACATTGAATTGTATGCGATCACACATCTCCATCGACTAGCCATTGGAGGTGTGCAGTTAAACAACTCATTGTGTGGTCGCACAACTCAATGTTTGACCCAACAACTTCATTTTTAACCTATTATTCCCTCCCTTTTACCCTATACATACGGTATATACCTCTCCATTTCACTTCACGACCATTCTTCCTTCTTGTTTCTCTCCAAGCATTATCTCAAGCTTTCTTTTTTCGTTCTAATATACTAGTCTGGATCATAGCACAAATGGGATGTGCAATTGAATAAGCGCATATGTGATCAATATATGTAGAGTTGTGCTATCGTACATCACACTTAACACCATAAGCAAGAGGTGCTGAGATGGAGGCATGATCTGCATCTTCCACACTTCTACTACATGGGTTGATTGTGGGAGGGTTGACGGAGACCAAGAGGGATTCATGATATCATTTTTGCCTTTTTTTTTTTAATCTCATCTTCATTATTCGATGTTTTCTTCTTATACTCTTCATTCGTAAGTTGGCTGACATCTTGAATATCTTCATTGCATATCTGTCTATTAGACATTGCTAACATTGATAAGATCTTGTCAAATGACTCGAATCGACTGCCAATTTCCCTACTAATGATCAAACTTGGCATCATGTTCTGATAGCTTCTCCACACAAGATTCAAATGATGCCTTGTCAGTGTTGGGTCCATTTGCTCTTGTAGCAAATTGTTGTGGACCCACTCATAACCAGATTGACAAGGTGGAAACTTTATTGTCGGAAAAATTTAGAGCAGATACGATATGACTCATCAATAATCAGATGTATACAGTCAACCAACCCAAAGAATAAGAAAGGACTAGATTTCTATAAATTTCCAATCAAAACTAGAATACATCAAAATTTATTATAGAGCTCCATCCTTTCTATTTTGGATAAGAATTCTATTTTACGTAAGCTTTACAATGATATCTATCAGGTCTATCACTTGTAATAAATTAAAGGAAATGAAGTCAAAAGTTAAATCACAATTGATAATCTTCCCTCACTTTCTTCACACTTTAGTTTTCAGTGTTTTTTTTATAAATTTGTTGGACCACTGGAGGCTTGGATATATTAAAATTCTTGGCACTTCGAACCATCAAATCATGATGACATCACATGTCTAACTTATCTATAGAAGTTAAGTCTAATTGTATATCAAGTAAACTTTATATGGTTTTTTAATTAAACTATGAGTATGTGATTCAACAAGTATTTATTAGATACAAAATTATCACGGTTCTAGAGATATAGGTAGACGTGTCGCCTTGCCGGGCTTCTTTTGAAAGATTCCCTGTTCAGGTAATGTTCACTTTTCTACAAGGTTTGAGAATTAGGGTTCGGGTTCAAACTTTGACCAGATGAAAATTGAACCTCTTCGGTCGGTTTGGGTTATAGATTTTGGCCGTTTCGGCCAAAAAAAAGTCAAGTTGATTTGGGTTTGATTCGCCAGATCCAACCTTTATTTGACTTAATTGAGTTTGATTCAGCCTTGTTTGAATCTTATTTGGCAGAACTGGATCCGAAGTAGGTCGAACCAGATCTGAACCGTGCCGAACTGGATAACTGAATCTGAATTGATGCGTATTTCAGGTTCGGATCGACCAAAATACAAAGCGGTTCAGGTTTGGACTTAAACCTCGAACAATGCTTTCCTATATAAACAAACCTATGTTGTTCTTAGACCCTAAACTGCCTATTCGAGTCCTTGTGTCTTTTTGAAAGATAGGTAGATGGGGCAATGGGTATAAATTTGGGCCTTGTTTTATATTATCTTGGGCTGGTTTTATAAAAAAATTGCATTTGCTAGGCCTAAGCTCGGACTTACAAATTTTCTTGGAAGGCAAATAATCAGTAAAGCCATAGCACATCCCCTAGCATATTTCAGCTTTATGATCTTGCAAAAGTTAAGGTGGCAGCAAGGGAAATAAGTTTTCCATGCAGGGAAATGATGGAAACCAAAATGCTACTTTTCTTGGACTTTTCCAAGCTCTTTTCCATTCCCTGGACTTCTTCAAACCAACATATACAAGTTCATTTTCTGGAGTGGAAATAGCTACTCTTTTCATTACAACCAAACATTCCGTAGAGAAAACAGCCCTTCAAAAACATGAAGCTTCTTCATTCTTCCACATTTGAATTCTGATAACGTCATAATAGTTCTCTCTTTTGTGGCTCTATAGAGGGACCCATATTATGTGAAGCATATTCTTTTAGTTAAACTTGTTTGTGGAATGTGTTTTCTGTTGTTTGCTTATCTTGTAAATTTTGGTGTTTATAATTTATACCTGACCCAAATTTTTGATAACTTTTTTCATGGAAAGTCTTTCATTCTTGTTGGTAAGGTTTATTTCAAGCTTGCTTCCAACAATATGCTCCTCTTATTGATGATATTTGTTTTTCTTGACAGACTTGGACTTTCTTTTCCACATGTTTTTCCTTGCTCGATACTGCAAGCTTCTTGAGGAGAACTCCTTCAGGGGACGGACTGCAGATTTCTTTTACATGCTCCTGTTCGGTGCCACTGTTTTAACTGGAATTGTTCTCATTGGTGGGATGATACCACACGTGTCAGAGACGTTTGCAAAAATCCTATTCCTCAGCAATTCATTGACCTTCATGATGGTTAGTCTTTGAAACAGCGCCTCTTATTTTGTACATTATATATATTTTTTTGGTTAACCTTTTTGCTTGTTTATTGCTTAAAGTGGAAGTAATCTTGTATGTTAAAATTTCCCAGTTCTTCTAAGCTTAGCTCACTATGTTTCTCTCTGCAGGTTTATGTCTGGAGCAAGCATAATCCTTTCATCCACATGAGTTTCTTGGGCCTGTTTAATTTCACTGCTGCCTACCTTCCTTGGGTGAGTCATCGTCTTTTTTTTTATTGCTCAGTGAGTAAATTACAGCTTGATGGTCTATTGGGAAACGAAAATTTCAACAATGAAGTCATACCTGCAGTCGATCTGATGGGATGGTCGAATCTAATATCTTCTTGAGAAAATCGATGCGTGCCTCCAACCTTTTGGCTGCATTATATTTTGCCGGATAAATCACTCCAAACTTGTTCACCGACTGGTTGATGGGCCATGTCAGGGAGTATCTCTATGGGTTGCAGCAGAGGTTAAAATGGCATCACTTTATTTGATAGGAGTAGAAGAATGGTGAGTGTATATAGTTTTCTTAGGAGTTAGGGTGGTAATAATCTGATTAGGGAGGTGACCACATCGACTCATTGAGTAGCTTACTGATGGTCATTAGTTAAATGTCTAATCCTTTCATCCACATGAGTTTCTTGGGCCTGTTAAAATAGCAGGTTTATGTCTGGAGCAAGCATAATCCTTTCATCTACATGAGTTTCTTGGGCCTGTTTAATTTCACTGCTGCCTACCTTCCTTGGGTGGGTCATCTTTTTTTTTTTATTGCTCAGTGAGGAAATTACAGCTTGATGGTCTATTGGTATTGGGAAACGTAAATTTCAACAATGAAGTCATACCTGCAGTTGACTCGATGGGTTGGTCGAATCTAATATCTTCTTGAGAAAATTGATGCGTGCCTCCAACCTTTTGGCTGCATTATATTCACCGGATAAATCACTCTCAAACTTGTGCACCGACTGGTTGATGGGCCACGTCAGGGAGTATTTCTATGGGTTGCAGCAGAGGTTAAAATAGCATCACTCTATTTTCTTTGATAGGGTTAGAAGAATGGTGAGTGTATATAGTTCTTTTAGGAGTTAGGGTGGTAACAATCTGATTAGGGAGGTGACCACATCAACTCATTGAGTAACTTACTGATAGTCATTAGTTAAATGTATGACCTGTAAATTAAATACACTTCTGAGATATCTAGGAAGTTTTAAGAATTGTAAAATTCATTGTGAGGTTAAGTTTGGGTAATTGAATGACATTTTGTTGTTTTTTGTTCGATCTTAGAGTGTTTCTTACTTTCTTCTCCTTGGGTGTTGATTCCTTGAATAACATCTTAGTGTTTCGTTTTCCCTTTTTAAAACCATAGATTCAATTTCTGATCTGCAAACTGATTAAGTTCTAAAAGTAACCTTGGTTTATTCCAACGACGAACCCTAATACTTTCTTTTAGTCCTAAATACTGTTTGTTAAGCTAGTTTGGATCTAATTATAGTTTATTTATGCTGTTAACAATAATAGATGTGATTTTCCTTGTGAATACTTGATGACTTTGTGGATTCATCCATTCCAGATCCATTGAGTGCTTGTACTTGCATAGCATGGGATCAAACTCGATGTATCCCTATACAAAGATTGCAAATTCAGGGCTTGCGTGTGTGATCTTTTTTCTAACAAATAGCGTTAACTTCTGTTCTGTGTAATTGTCATGTATGACCATGTTTTTATGCAATCCTACTGTAGAGAGGACTGTACTTATTGTAAATTAGTAATGCGTGTAAGTTGAGGAAGAACACTGTATGGAATTAAAGCAAATAGAAAATAGGAGATCTCCAATGATTCCTTTGGCTCGAATAATCCAATGCATGATGCTAATCCTTTTTTATTTTCGAGGGGAAACCAGTGATTGCCCCTAAACCACTTGTTTTTTTGCCTTCTATCAGGACACAATACGGAGAGGAGGACAAGGACAATTAATAACTTCTAATCTTGTTGTAAATATCCTTCATAAAACCACTACCTGTAGTCTCTCTGAAATTCTCCACCAAGAAACCTACTTGTAATTGGGTCATCCACAATAGGTATGTGTGTGCGCGGGAGCGCATTGCATCCCAAGACCCTTGCCTATTTCAGAACATCACGATTGAATGACAACAAGTTATCAACACATAAAATAATAGGGTAAATTACATGAAACCCCGTTGAACTATTATCCGTTTTCATTGTTACCCCCTTAAACTAAAAAACCAAACAAAATACCGCCTAAACTATCTAGGGGGGTAAACCATTAACAAAAAACATGATCTTTTACCATTTTCTGAACAAATTGAACTTGTATAGAGAGGGGTAAGTGTAAATCTAAGAAGCATGGACACGGACACGACACGACACGGACACGTCGACACGATATTTTTCAAAAAACCAGGACACGGACACGTTAGGGGACATGCTGAATTATATATATATATATATATATATATATATATATATATATATATATATATATATATATATATATATATATATATATATATATAAAACAAGTCTTATATTATGATTTATAATCAAACATAATGCTACTAGTTAACTAAAAAAGTCTCCAACTAACATCATAAATGATTCAAGTGTATAGTTTCAAACTTTCAAAACATAAAAAAACAAATAGAACACGCATAAAATCATCGTCTATCAATGCCAACGTCAAGTGTTACCACATCATCACCATCGTCATGGCCTCCATATCCGGCTCATTGATGGAAAGATTCACAATCTCAAGAACCCCAATATCTTCAAATGAGAAAAAAGCCTCTCTGGTAATATCCGACACGCTCCGACACGTGTCGGACAACCTTTCTTTATAGAAGACACGTTTTTTGGTGTGTCTGACACGTGTCGGAGAGTATCGGACGAGTGTCGGTGTCCGACACGTGTCGGACACGTTGAGGTCCCGAGAGTGTCGGTGCTTCATAGGTGTAAATTTTTCATAGTACATGAGGTTTTTTTTTTTTGGGTGGTTTAGTTCAGGGGGTAACTTGAAAATGGCAATAGTTTAAAGGGGTTCATATAATTTACCCTAACTCCCTAAGTAATATTTGAATATTTGAAACTTTGCATGCTCACAATTTTAAGATATTCCTCTTTTAAGTAATAAGTCATCCTTTAATTACCAACAAAACTGTGCATCTTTTATCTGATGTCCTAACACCCACTTGATATGGAGTGTTACTTTGGCAATAGGTCACATATGTTATTGTGTGATGTAACAGGAATATGCTATAAAGTTGCATGGGGAATGTTTAAGCAAATTGTTATATACCTATAAATAGATATTCTTGAGTTGTAAAACCATTTTGTAAGCTAAATTTTCTTGATGGTTTTGCAGTTCTCTCTTTGTCGTCTTTGGCAGAATCCTAAACCGACATGCCTGTTTTCCATTGTCTTGTGTAGTTCCAAGCAACTAAGCTATAACTTGGGGAACTAAAACTTTCATACCAAGGGGAAGTGGTTTCAGTTGCTAAAAATTGGCATGACCAGATGGGAGACATAAGCTTGACTTTCTAACATCCACAGAGAGAAAAGCGGAAAGGAGGGAAGTAGACATCGATGCATTAATCCATGAATCAACTGAAGTGTGGGGTGGTTTGGTTTTTAGATCCTAATGTTTATGATTAATTAAATGGTAGATTATGCACTAGTACAATCACGAGCAGTAGGATGTGAAATGTGCAGTCAATACGTGCTACGATATTACATTTCATATCTAAAATACCCTCGAGGACTTACGGATTGGAAAATTATTCAGTGGTAGATAACAAAGTGCTAGGTATATTAGCCTGGAGATAGGGTTGGGAAGCACTGTAGTATATTTATTGAAGTGCCAGATGAAAAGGCAATCAATCTTGATGTGCTTTATTTGCTTAAGTAAAACCATTTTACTAGCTATCTAGTTAACATTACAATCTTAACTTTTAAGGAGAATGGCATCATTAAAAGCTGACATCTCAAATATTGTAGACAAGTCGATGAAGCTACATAACCTTCGCAGTGGTGTTAGACACTTAGACATTGCACCGTGCCCACCCTTTGTGTGGGAGCAAGCTATAGTGTCTTGCCATTTCAACTTTTATGACATCAGAAAGTTCTAAGGATGTAGAAGCCCTTATGAATGGTAATTATCAAAATTTGCATCAGTGCAAGAGCAACATGATGGCTATCTTTCTCGATGGGTGAAAGCCAACTGTTAATCTTACCATAATATTGAATAAAGCCATAAGTAATTGGATGTGGTCTGCTACGCTACCTAGTCATTGAACGGGCTGTTTTTTTCTCTTGAGGAGGCTAGTCTTCCTTACTACAGGATCTAGTCTCTTTTCTTCTTGTTGTTTAGCTTAGACTCTATGCATTCAAAGTCGGTAGTCGGCCCTAGTCGGCCTTGGCCGACTAGGACTAGTCGGGACTAGTCGGCCAAAACTTATTCTAACCCCTCCCCTCCTCCTAAACATATATGATATATGAACTATCATAAATGTCAATAAGTATATGATATTAGTCGGCTAATAACAATACATACCTTCACACTTCACAGCATGAAAAAAATTGAATTGAAAAAAAATCGTTTGCAAGAATCCAGAATCCACGAACAATTAAAGATTGATTGTCCTCGACAATGAATTTTCAAAAGCCACTATTATTGGTTGAAACCATATGATCTTCAAGAACATCTTCCATCTGGCCTCTAAACTTGGTATGTCTCAGTTCTTATAATCCCAATTGCCATCCTCGTCGTAATCATGATAGATGCTCAACTTTGAAAATAGGATCTCTATCTAATTGATCTTTAATGATTTCTCATGATTTCTCACCTTTTTTCTCTGTCCAAGCATGAACCTCCGATGCCAACTATGTTATGTTAAAATCTAATGGCTTGGCATACTATCCTTGTATAGATTGCCAGAAATTCCATACACCTCATAAACCTATTAAAGATCTTCTTACTTCCCTGTAGATTGAAGAATAGTGTTTATAAAAATGAGAATTTTCCATTATTGAAGTAGATTTGCAACTAGTTGTTCTGCATTTGCTATATGGTCTATATAGCAGTTTTCAAGAGAGTCAAAATGATAAAATGTTGTTTTTCTTCCAATTATTGCAGGTTCTTCTTGGATTCTCTATTCTCGTCGGGACCAGTACATGGGTGGATCTCCTGGTATGCTAATCAACAATGTTAGAAGTGGTAACTAAATTTAGGGCTGCAATTCGGTCGGGTTGGAGGTCAACCCTAGTTGTAGAGCCTTCAACCCATAAGCCAACCCAACCCAACCCGACCTCCAACCCGCACTGCCCAACCCAAGCCCATACCGAGAAAAAATTTCCAAACTTGGGTTAGCTCAAGTTGGTGGGTTGGGTCGGGTTGCATATGTTATTTTTTGACTTGTCCAAAGTTTTGAGTTTTATAAAGCAAAATATGAAGAAATTTCAATTTATCCTTAGTCCTTGCCAATAAATGTCTCTTACCTTCACTATTTGATGGTTTGTGGATCTGTGTTTGGAATATCCTTGCATATTTCTAGGCATAAGATTCATGGGGCCCTTAAGGTGACATGTTACACTCAACACGGGTTTGAGTTTGGCTGGGTCGGGTTGCCCTGACCCCTAGGCCCAAGCCCAATCTAAATTTTGTTCGGGTTGACTTTTTCCAACCCAAACCCAACAGTCCTTCAATAAAATGATCCGCCCAATTTGCAATCCTATCTAAATTGTTGGACAAACTACATGATGATTAAAAAAAAAACTTATAAAATGAATCATCACGAGTTTGTTTCACAAACTAAATGATGATAAAAAAAGCTTATAAGTTAAATCGCAGCAAATGCACAACCTTTGATTCTAATTATTGTTCTAGTATGATTCCAACCTGATTTTTTGCGATTTGGATTCAGGGTATGATAGCGGGGCATGCTTATTATTTCCTCGAAGACGTATATCCGAGGATGACAGGCCGTCGCCCCCTGAAGACACCTTTGATCATCAAATCACTGTTTGGGGATGAGACGGTCGTGGTGGCTGCCCGGCCGGCGAATGTGAGAATCGCCCCACCACCAGCGCAGGAGCTCCATGAAGATTAGTCATTCAGATGCAGGAGTTTTTTCTTCTCCCTCTGTTTCTCCAGGTTCTGACCACCTCAGCGAGAGATCCTGTAACTAGTTTCCGAAGACTCCTCCGGCATCAAACACCAGTAAATGAATCACCCACCATTTCTGTCTGCTGTGTTACTCTACAGTCTTGTGTATATGAAGTTTGGAAGCCTTTGAACCATATACAGAGGAAATTGGAAGTGGGTTCCACCTTGTGTTTCTATTGCTTGGTCTGGTCATGGACAAGCCTTTCAGATTTCAGATGTGTTCACTAGATTTAAAAGTAGCATTCCAAATACCTACTACTTATATGCATAGACAGCAAGAAAAGAGAGGATGCACACATATTAGTAGAAAACGAGCCGAAAAGGTTTTCCCTATCTTTTTCATTCGAGAAACTGTTTTGGCGTTGACCGCTACTGGTAGATTATTAGAAATATGATGGTTACAAGGTCAAGAACGACTCTGAAGAAAAGAAAAATCATTTTGGATGTGGAGATGTGCAATCCTTGGTTTTGGTTGATAAGTCATCGGTACATACGAGTTAGTGGAGTGACCAAAGGGTCAAAGGTTTTCGAGGAACGAAATGGGTGTACAAGCTCAAGTTGGACAGCAGTAAGGAAAGATGAAGTAAATGACAAAACTAGTTATGAAAGGCTTTGAGCAGAGAGGGTATTGATTTTATAGAGATTTATTCTTCCATGGTGAAGCTGACATCTAGTAGAGTGGTGCTAAGTTTAGTTGTATGTCTTAACTTGGAGGTTGAACTGTTGGACATCGAAACAACGTTTCTTTATGTGGAGATCTGCAACCGAAAGGTTTTGTGACGAAGGATGAAGAAGATGTGATGCTGCCGAAGGGTTTCGTGAAGAAGGCCAATTTTATTTTCTTGAAACATTTCGTTTAAATTTTTTTTATGGGCTAAATGTGCCTAAGGTCTTTGAAAACATATCCATCCCATGTACAAGACCTCCCAAAGTTTTATTTTGCCTAAGGTCCCTACCCTTTTATGATATACCCAAAACTACTCCCATCTATGTCCCGATCGGCGAGCTCGACCTCGACCCCGACGAGCTCGCGAGCGGCGGAGGTGAAGGCGGCGGCGGTGGAGATTCTGTAAGGTCTAGGGTTTATCACATGGCCTGTAGATTAGGTCCGGCTGGGGGGAGGAGGGTTCGGTTAGGTCTAGGGGGGGGGGGGGGGGGGGAGGGCAGGTTGGAGGGGTTCACTGGTTCGGAGGCATGGCAAAAGAAAATTGGAAATACTGTGGAGGGTATTTTCGTCCACAATATTTTAAAGTTCTTAGACTAAACCGATCTCTTTGTCACGATGGCTAACTAAGTCTTTTTTTTTTATATTTTTGCTACAGTAAAAGAGTAACATTTCGGTAATTAACATTTGCTACGAAGATTTTACTGTTGTAAAAATATAAAAAAATTTAAATAAGATATTTTTAGATAAAAATGCTACAGTGATACCTGACGCAGCATTGCCATGTGTGCACGTCCCACTGGTGACCAGTGGGGCCAGACCATTGGAGCCAAGGTAAAGTCTTTAACACCCATGGGTGAACAAAATGACACTCATGGAGAGAGGGAAAAGGGCTGCTCAATTTGTTTTGATTTCCTATCCAAACAATACAAGAGAACGATTTTGTTCCAACCTCCTTAAAGAGGTTGGAGCATCCCACTCTCTCTCATTGGTCCATCTCGAGAGCTTTTGATCATTTCACTATTATAAACAGTATAAAATGACAAACCTACCCTTAGAATGGGCCAATGAGACAAAGAGGGATGCTCCAAGGAGGTTGGAACAAAATCGTTCTCGTGACCTTGGGGTATCCAATTTGCACAAAAAAAAAAAAAAAAAACCAGATTTGACATGTAAGAGCATCTCCAACCCACCCCCATTCAAACCGGAACCCTATCAAAACGCCCATATTTGGGGTTTAACTTTTCACCTCCAAACAGAGGGGGCCCTGGCTGCAATTTTGGACCCGACACGAAATTAGCGGGTCTGCGTCACGGCTAAACGGGTTCGGGTCGTAAACGAATCGACACGATAGACCCGTTTAATAAACGGGTCGGTCCGGGTTTAGGGTCCGAACACGGTAAACTTGAAAAGACCTGTTTAAAATTCACCGGGTCGGGTCGGGTCTACCCGCAATCCGATACTATAATATATAGTATCAGCGGGTCTATCGGGTAATGTCGGGTTGAGTCGGATCGGGTCAACGGAATAGGTCTAACAGGTCTTATCGGGTCGACCTTTTACAAACGGGTCGGGTACGGGTTTAGTATCTAGACACGATTCGTTAGACGGGTGAGGTCCGGATTTAGGGGTTTTGGACACGACCTGAAACTAGACATACACGAACCCAACCCGACACGACCCATTGCCACCCCTAGTCCTGATCCCACTTGCCATCCATGCCACATGTGCAGTTTTCTAGAAGCTCCCTCAACGGCTTCATTTTTGGACCGTTTGAATTTAATCGTTGGGGTTAAAAAAAAAAAAAAATATCTTTTGAAACATTTTTACATAGAAAAACTTATAAACTATATGAAAAAAAAAACCAAACAGATATTTAAAAAAACACTAAAAATTCTAGAAGAAAATCAATAAATAGTAGATGAAACATATTAAATTCACCATTTTTCAAACCCATAAAAACTCCTCTTCCTCTCCCTACCATGGATCCTCTCCCTACCATGGATCCTCACCGGTATGGGGGGTAAAGTCTAATTCAAGGCAAAACTTGGGGGGCAAAGTCAAAATAACCCTTTATTTTAGCAGTTTGCTGTTTGGACTCTGTCCTTTTGTATTCAAAGTCAACAATAGCTCTGCAAAGGTAGCAGCCCCTCCACTTTCTCCAACGGCTAGTGTTTCCAACGGCTAGTGTTTCAAGAAACAAAAGCCTCCAACGGCTAGTGTTTCCACACTACAAAAAGCCCCATTGCTCCTGAAAAGATGGTGTGGAAAAAAGTGAGGCAGAGTCTAACCAGATCAGAAATGGAAGAAGGGTGGAGGAAGTTGATGCAACTAGAGAAAAGAAAAGGAAGATCCTATGGCAGGAAGAGCTTAGTGAGATCTTTACAAGTTAAATCGAGACCTCCCCTCCTTGATGATGCAAGGTAATCCAAGCTAGTACAAGGTAAAGTTTGCACTTTTTAATTGTGTCCCTTGTATGCTGAAATCACATAAAATCAGCCTTCATTGAGGCAAGATTTGTCCTCGATCAATTGTTTGATTGAAGTTGCGGCCTGCGGGAGAGGACTCCCATTGCTGTAAGGGTTTAATGTGAACCCATGAATACCTATGATTTGATTAGAAGGGAAATCTGGATTTGTGGAGAGTTCTCCAAAATCCAGGAGTGGAGTAGGATTAGCCGAACCACGATAAAAACTCTCTTTGCACTCTCTATTGTTGTTTCTTTATCTCTTATATGATTGCTTGATTGCATATAAGAGCCAAACCTTCTTATTATCCCTTCCTCCTGGTACATATTGAATTTTCTAAATGAACAAATTGAGATTGAATATATCACTTGCATCATGAATGCCTTATCTGGTTAAATCTCCTTAAACATATTGATACTTTTATACTTGCTTCATTTAAAAAACCTGAAATTTGTGACAATAGGAAAAATACTTTAGGAATTCCTATTCACCCCCCCCCACCCAACCCACCCCCGGAACTACATGTGTACCCTGGGAACATTTTCATTTGGTATCAGAGCTTGGTCCATTTGTTAAGGTTTAGCAACCTAAGTGGGATCCAATGCAAACTTACATGGGATCACAAGAGGGTAGTTCTGTTACTAGGCCTCTTTTCTTTGATGGATCAAATTATGCAAATTGGAAAACTAGGAGAGGGATGGTCGGAACCTACCGAAGCCTCCACCTCAAGTGGAATGGCTGTCCCTAAACCAAAACCATTCACGGAATGGACTCAAGAAGAAAGGGAAATGAATAGTGCTAACTTTAAGACCTTGAATGCTATTTTTTGTGCTGTCTCACCTAATGAGTATAAAAAATATGTGCTTGTGAATCGTCCAAGCAAGCTTGGGATCTTTTAGAAATGACTCATGAGGGAACCACAACAGTTAAAATCTCAAAACTTCAAATGCTTACCACACAGTTTTAGAACATGAAAATGGAAGAGGAAGAGTCCTTCACAGACTTCTATGTGGAGTCTTGGTGAAACCCTCCCCGGAAACAAAATTGTTAGGAAAGTTTTAAGGTCCTTGTCTAAAAAATTCAATCCAAAAGTCACTGCAATTGAAGAAAGTAAAAATGTGGACACAATCAAAGTCCTTCACAGACTTCTAAACTAGATTTCTGGAAACAATAAAAATGTGGACACAATAAAAATGGAAGAGGAAGTTAAGGTCCTTGTCTAAAAAATTCAATCCAAAAGTCACTGTAATTAAAGAAAGTAAAAATGTGGACACAATCAAAGTTGAAGAACTAATTGGGTCCCTTCAAACTTCTGAATTGAACCAAGGAACTGCCAAAAAGAAGAGTGTAGCTTTGAAAACCACTTATAGAGATGTCAAGTTGAAAGAAACAATTGACGAAGAAAACTTGGAAGATGGCATTGCCCTTGTGGCAAGAAAATTCAGCAAAACAACTTGACAAATCAGATGCTAAGGGTGATAAAACAAAGAAGTTTAGAAGTCCAAAAGAAACCTCCAATTCTGAAATTTAATGCTATACTCATGGCTATAGTCATTGTTAGATACCCTCACACCCCAAAACCCGGGTCGTAAGGGGAGGTCCATGCAGGTGATAGGTGCCCCCTTTACCGATGTGGGACTAACCGGTGGACTTCCTCAACACCCCCCCTCAAGCAAAGCACGCAGAGCGAGTCACAATCGGAAGGAGTCACACCCGGAGGGAGACGGTGAACCCTAGCTCTGATACCATGTTAGATACCCTCACGCCCCAAAACCCGGGTCGTAAGGGGATGTCCACAGCGGGTATATTAAGCGGGTGATGGGTGCCTCCCTCACCGATGTGGGACTATTCGTTAACAGTCATATTGCTACCGAGTGTGCCACCAAATGGAAAAGGAAAAATGAAAGGTATGGCAGTCACTTGGGATGATAATGATGTGTCTTCCATAGAATCAGATAGTGAAGATGATGATACAGAAAATGTCAAGGCTTTATGGCCTTTGTAAGAGAGTTCAATCAAGATGAAACTTTGAAAGAAACCGACTCTGGAAAAGATGAATCTGAGAATGAAAGTAAAGATGACAATGACTTGAAGGAAGCTTATGCTGAATGGTATGTGGAAGGAATATGTCAAAGTAGGAAAGATAAATAAATGCA
Organism: Chamaelirium japonicum; assembly: GCA_947650365.1. NCBI lineage: Eukaryota > Viridiplantae > Streptophyta > Magnoliopsida > Liliales > Melanthiaceae > Chamaelirium > Chamaelirium japonicum. Next base: position 9,685,532 of record OX393557.1, read on the forward strand.
TGAAACAAGAAATAAAAGGATTGAGAAATGATAAAGAGAAGGTAGAATCAGATCTGGAAGACTCGAGACGAAATCTCAAAATCTTGGAAGAAAACTTGAAGATGAACTGATTAAAGAAAGAACAAGAGGCTAAAATTGAAAAACTGAATGAAATGATGAACATGGGAAAAATTGGATGACACAGATCTGGTTTAGTGTAGCACTTCAATACTAAACCTGTAAATCAAAGAAATTTAACAAACATGAGTTAGTCAAAAGGATTGATGAGCTAAACAAGAAATCTAAGCAAATTAGCTATTGCGATCAATCAAGGTAAGTGTATCTATCAAGCTCAAAAATAAAAGGATTGATGAGCTAAACAAGAAATCTAAGCAATAGCTATTGAGATCAATCAAGAAGGTATGTATGTTATCAAGTTCAAAAATATGGCTAAAAAAGAATCCGGAAAAATCTTGGTTATCCTTGGCACTGCACTAAAAGTGAAAGAAAATGGAGTTTGGTATCTTGACAGCGGATGCTCTAGGCACGTGACTGGAGATAAGTCTATGTTTTGTCTCTTGAATGAATGTAATGGAGTTTACCTTTGGTGATGGAAAAGGGACTGTCAAGAGTCATGGTATGCCTCAAATTGATGATGTTTTTGTGGATGGTCTGAAGCATAACATGTTGTTAAGTATAAACCAAATTTGTGATAAAAATTTTGTTGCAAAATTCTCCAAGAGCAACTGTGCTATTTTTGATGACTCAGAAAAATTCTCAGTCTGGGAAAAGAGCCACTGATAATTACATAGTGTTCTCCTACTACCTTGCGCGACATTGCCAAATATGATGAGATCATGAGACTAGCTTATGGCATAGGAGACTCAAGAAAATGCACATATTATAAGCATTCTCCTACTTAACTAACTGTTAATGTTCTCCTACTTAACTAACTGCCTATGGCCATAGTTAAGTGTTCTCCAACTGTTTATGATGGAGCAAAGTTTATGATGGAGCTTATACAGAATCAAAATATTACAAGCCATAGGTTCATTGAAGCAATTGTACCTCTGTTAGACACTTAAGGGTAAAATTGTAAGAACATCTCCAGTTGCCATACAAATAAAAATGGTGGTATTAATTGAACCAATAATAGAAATAAAGTGATGCCAATGTAGCATGTATGAGTAAACCAATAATAGAAATAAATTATATCGTTAAAGAGTTTACCAATCGTGATTCAAATAGCTTAGGTGCATCCATGACAAGAAAGCATAAAGTGATGCATGTAGCTTAGGTGTATAAGTCTTGTTCCCTGCGATTCTGTGAGTATGCGTAAGCATAACTCGTGAGTCGTGAATGCATGGATACTCATTGTTCAAAAAACCATGATTTGGTTAGCCACAAAATGTTGAACATTTAGTTTTGATATCATACATGGCATTAGAAGCATTATGTACAAAACAAAAATAAACCTTATGTTGGAGATCATGCCGCGACTCATGGCAGACGAGGAGATAGTCACGGTGGATGATCCGACTGACGTGAATATTCTTGATTCTACGATTGATGCCCATGGGAGAGGCAGGTGAGCTTCCCTGATGCATTGTGGAGCTGCTATTTAGCCATCCGATTTTCCATCTGGATCAGAGATGAAAGACTGATCTCAGGTGTTTTTTGTTTTGATTTGGTAAACACTGGTGAGATCTCGTTTTCTGTGGGGTCTTCTCTAATCTTAAATAGGGAGATAAAGAATGTATGCTCGTAGAGAGGATGCAAGTTGTATCCACTTTGCTAACAATTACTAGTTGTTGGCGAGCATTAATTAGCAAAGTGGAGAAGAGTCGAACTCGAGGATGTAATAGAGGAAATTGACCTAGATGGCTGAAAAACATTTCCCCCTTCCATTATTTAATCTTGGTTTTGACATTTTTACATAATTTTCTGGACAAGTGATATATATACCAGAGAAAGCAAAGAACTTGAGCACAAATCTTTTTGCTCCGGCCTTTTGCTCTTTGAAGTTTTTTAATGAGAAAATAATTATTTGATATCTTTTTCGTAGATATTAGAAAGTGCCTTCAGGAATAGATGCTTTGTCTGTTGAACACCGATTAGTAAAGAATATTCTTGCAGAGATATAACAATATACCCATATTGTTGAACTCGAGGATGATTATCCATCTGACATAGTCATTTTTTGCAAATATCATTAAGACCGAAGACGCTTTTAAAAAAAATAAGCTATTTGTGAACAACTCAACATTATTTTGATTCAGGTTACTGATGCTTACTTCTAGACATATTGGACCTTTGTACGCGGTGATAGAAGCAGACAAGGGTGACACGTTTTGTGAAAATTTTATGGCTATGCTAAAAGTACGCACTTTTCTTGTTATTGCTACTTGTTCATTTTAGCAAGCTTTTGCTATATACATAGTTGTTTCTTTTGCAGCTTTTTAGTGAGGATGTCCATGACTTTCTGGTAAACATATATGAATTGCAAGAGGATTACAGAAATCATGGAGTCACTGAATAGATATAATATTATCAATTTTTTGTTTCTAATTTGTTTATTAGGTAAGTCTTAACAATTCTTGTTATTAAAAATTATTCTCTGCCTACACTGATTCAAAACAAGATTCACAAAGTTGACTACACCAAATAGAGGCAGAGAATAATTTTCAATAACAAGAATTTGTGAATCATGTTTTGAATCATTGTCCTAATTTTCAATAACAAGAATTATTAAGGCCTAATAAACAAAATAGAAGCAAAAATTGATAATATACCTATTCAGTGACTCCATGATTTCTGTAATCCTCTTGCATGATTTCTGTAATCCTCTTTCTGTAATCCTCTGCAAACGAAATAACTATGTACCAAAGAGCATTCAATAACGAGAAAAGTGCGTATCTTTTTAAGCATAACCAATTTTTATAAAAAGTGTCCTGTCTGTTTTTATCACCAAATGACGTACAAAGATAAAGGTGAAATGACACGTGGAACATACTTATACTAACACAATATTGTGTCAAAAGTAAGCATATAGTAAACGTCCGTCACCTGAATCAAAATAATGTTGAGTTGTTTCATAAATAGCTCATTTTTTCGAAAAGCATATTCGATTATCAAGATCTGTGCAAGATTTGTAGAAATTGTTACAAGTTATAGATTGAGAAACTGTATTCTTTGTTGTATCTTGGTGATAAACAAAGCATGCTATATCTACGAAAAAGATATAAAAGAGTTGCAAAAGCTTTGTACTTTTTCGTATGCATCCTGGTTGTCCAGAAAATTATGTAGATTGCAAAAAGGCATTGAAGTTAATCACATTGTCAAAACCAAGATGTAATTTAAAAATGGATGGGGGAAATGCTTTTCAGCCATCTAGAATTTGGGTTATTGTCAATTTCCTCTATTACCCTTGAGTTCGACTCTTCTCCACTTTGCTAATTGATCCGCCAACAACTAGTGATTGTTAGTGAAGTGGAGTCGTCTGAACTCTACAACTTGCATCATCTTTACAACATACATTCTCTGTCTCTCTATTTAAGATTAGAGAAGCCAAAACAAAAAACACGATCAGTCTTTCGTCTCTGATCCGGATGGAAAATCGTAGAATCAAGAATATTCACGTCAGTCGGATCGTCCACTGTGATCACCTCATCCGCCATGAGTCGCGGCGTGATCTCCAACAGAGGAGAAGTAGTGCGGTTGGATGAACCCTAGGTTCTACAGCTCTATGCGGTTGGATGAACCCTAGGTCCTTTCCTTCTCTTCGCTCTTCTCTCTCTCTCTAATTAAGAGAGTTTAACACGCACACTCTCTTAAGAGTTTATGAGAGAAAATGTTATTTTGGTCTTAAATTAGGGGTGGACTTGGGTGGGTCCCAACCCAAACAATGGACAAAAACTCTCTTAAGATATTTTAAAAACTTGGACTGGAATAAAGAAGATTAATCTGATTTCAATTTGAACGGGTTTGGGCACTGATCTTCCCAACCCATGGAAGGAACCCAAGGAACCATGTGAGGATTATGGGTTGGATTTTATGTATTCACTATACAAATCAAAGATTTTTTTTTTATGCAATTCAAAATTTTGTTGGGTTTTTTTTTCCATCTATATGTGCACAAGCATTTATGGGAAACCCGCCTAACCCGATCATTATTTTGCAAATTGGGCAACCCGAGCAACCCGAATGGCCAACACGGATTCCATGGGTTCTCCGGATTCCACAGGCAAAATGGGTTAAGGTTTGTGCAAGTCGGGTTGGGCATGAGCAGACCCTTCAACCCGCCCAAGTCCCACCATCTTAAGTTACAAAAGTACCAGCGTGTAGCCTGAAACCAAACCAAACAATACCCGCCCAACCCGATCATTATTTTGCAAATTGGGCAACCCGAGCAACCCGAATGGCCAACACGGATTGGACTTCCATGGGTTCTCCGGATTCCACAGGCAAAATGGGTTAAGGTTTGTGCAAGTCGGGTTGGGCATGAGCAGACCCTTCAACCCGCCCAAGTCCCACCATCTTAAGTTACAAAAGTACCAGCGTGTAGCCTGAAACCAAACAATACCCCTGCGGTCCCTATCGTAATTCAAAATAATATAATATTAAATATTAAAAGTATCAAGGGTATAAGATTATCTATTTTTTAACCAAAGGGGTTTTAAGAGAGACAACCACAATCCAAGGGATCAACTTCTGTCTATTCCTTTCTTTCTTTAAGTTTCTTAGAATCTTTGTATTCCTTCCTTTCTTAGAAATAATATTTCTAGTCGGGGTCTTGGATGAGCCTAGGTGTGGCAATCCTTGATCCGATCTGCCAACCCTACCCGAAGTTAGCGGGTTTGGGTTTGGTCTAAACAGATTCGGGTCATAAAAGGGTTGACCTGACTGACCCGTTTAATAAACCCAACTTATTAAACGGATCGGGTCGGGTTGGGTCGATCCGTTTATTAGACGGGTCGGGTTTGGGTTTAATATTTTGACCCGTTTTTTAAACGGGATGCCATTGTAAATCCCTTGTACCTATGTCTCGACCCGACCCGACCGCCACCAATCATCTCATCAACGGCAGAGATCACCTTTTGGGTAATCTACTATAGCATAGGAGTAATGGTAGATAGTTTGGAGAAATAGTTTATGATTGAATTTATTTGGAGGGGGGATAAACATACTTTATGATTTTCGTCAAATTCAAAAAAGGGAACAAACCCATCATACTTTAATTTTTTATGACAAAAATGCTTTTTTTATATAATGCCATTCGAAAACACAAATATTTACATTTTAGTTGCGTTTCAAACTAGGTTGCACTTCGGCAGAACAACTAAAAGAAAGTAAACTTCTGAAGAGAGAGGACTACCGTTGAAATATGGGTACGACTCATCCAAGACTCAACAACAAATACTCAAAGAAACGACGGAAGAGAGAGGAGTCGATCCCTCCACTTCCATCGTCCTCTTTGCTCACATGCATGGGGAATGCACTCCTCTAGGTTACTATAGCATAGGTGGAATGGTAGATAGTTTGGAGAAATAGTTTATGACTGAATTTATTTGGAGTGGGGATAAACATACCCATCATACTTTAATTTTTTGTGACAAAAATGCCCATAACATCAAATCGCTTCTTCTTTTGTAAAATATTCCAAAACACAAATATTTACAATTTAGTTGCGTTTCAAACTAGGTTGCACTCCGGTAGAACAACTAAGAAAGTAAACTTCTGACCACCTCCCAACGACCTCAGACAAAGGTTCCGTAACAAGAAATAACGCAAGGGGTTTAGGTGCCTTCCAGTGAAGGAATGAAGAAGCAAACTTCGGTGACATCCCGACGACGAGCAAGGAATGGAGAAGAAAACTTTTGGCGACATCCCGACGACCTTCGAAGCAAATAACTGGCGACCTCACAACGACACAAAACGTAAACTGGATGCAACCTGAACGTAAAAAACCTGGTCGTAACCTGAACGCAAACTGGATACAAACTGGACGTAAACTGGATGCAACAAAACGTAAAAAACACAACCTGACGTAAACTGAAAGCAACCTAAACGTAAAACCTTGTTGTAATCCGAACGCAAACTGGATGCAAATTGAACATAAACTGGATGCAGCAAAACGTAAACAAATGCAACAAAATATAAATAAAATGTAATAAAAACAATGCAATCGTAACAAAAAAGTAAACAAATGCAGCAAATCGTAACAAAAACGTAAACAAAATGTAACGTAAACAAACATAAAATTTATATTCTATTGGTTTCACGATAGAAGAAGTGATTTGCTATTTATATTATGGGTATTTTTGTCTAATTTTTTTTTGGTGGTCATAAAAGTAACTTTTTTTGCCTGCGAACTTAGTTTGAGCAATACAACAAATCTGGTGGCCAGTTTGGGAAAAACCTCTATCTAAACTAAACCAACCCTTCAGACCCAAACATCATGCACTCCTTTGCAGCAGGCCATCATGTCAGTAGCCCACGCCCCTTGTCATCTCATCATCCCCTCTCCCCCCTCCATCTATCTTCTAAAACAAGCCAGTCCTCCCAGCCCATTTAGAGAGAGCTAAAGAATACCCCTAGCTCATGTGGATCGTAGGTTTGCCCTTCCTTATTTTCTCTTTTTATTAGGGGCGTGGCCGAGGCTTGTTGATGGGGGTGAGGGGAGAGGATGAGTGTAAGGAAGGAGACGAAGGTTAAGGGTGAGAGTGGCCGGCAGGGACGGAACTAGGATATTGGGGGATGAGAGTGGCCGGCAGGGACGGAACTAGGATTATATATTGGGAGGGGCCAAAACATAATAACTTCATCTAAGAGGGGTCAAAAAGCATGAACAAAAAAAAATTATATACTAAAATTCAAATCTTTTACTACAAAACTTTTTTAAAAATATAATTGAGTGGAGGCCATGCCCCCCCATGGTCCATACATAGCTCCGTCCCTGGTGGCCAGTATGCATGTGGTCATGAGAGAGAGAGAGAGAGAGAGAGAGAGAGAGAGAGAGAGAGAGAGAGAGAGAGAGAGAGAGAGAGAGAGAGAGAGAGAGAGAGAGAGAGAGAGAGAGAGAGAGAGAGAGAGAGAGAGAGAGAGAGAGAGAGAGAGAGAGAGAGAGAGAGAGAGAGAGAGAGAGAGAGAGAGAGAGAGAGAGAGAGAGAGAGAGAGAGAGAGAGAGAGAGGGTGATGGTAGGGTGATCGGGGTGAGTGTGGGGTGAGAGGGAGAGAATGAGAGTGAGGTTAAGAGAGGGTGGCCAGCGTGCAGGTGGCTGGTGTGAATGAGTGAGACACGCATGAGAGAGAAAATAGATGAGAAAGACAACATAACATGGTTTTTTTATAGGAAAGTATTCTACCATGGTACCTACCATACCGAACCCATCTCCACCATCCACCTCATTTTCCATGTATCGTAGTGGTCCCTATGAATTTCAGTACAGTGTCGAAGTGGGTACTAACCATAAAATTTCCCAAAAAGGAAGTAGAATGGTTCACACAAAATGAATCGCTTTTTACATAGTTGATCCTAGCCATATGTTGCATCAACATCCACCCCAAACACACAAGATCTGCCCGCTTTGCACGTGCCCGCACGAGAACTTCCCAGAGAGGTCACCCCATCCTAGTACTGCTCTCGCCCCGAGCACGGTGTTCTTACGAAATCCGTAGCGGCGTACGGTTTTAAAACGCGTATTCTATGTTTGGGAGGAAAAATTATATAAGTAGCTCCCCAGGCGATGTGGGGCTTACTCGTGGCCTTGTACACCTCACCTCACCTCACCTCATCCATCTTGGCATCCCAGCCTCAGGAGTCTTGGCTCTTGGCTATTGGCTATTGGGTCATCACAATCCACCCCCCTTAGGGGGCTACACGTCCTCGTGTAGGGTTAGACCCCCCCCCCTTGCGAGGAGAACCGGCTTTGATACCATTTTGTAACATCCGCCCCAAACACACAAGATATTGCCCACTTTGCACGTGCCCGCACGAGAACTTCCCAGGGAGGTCACCCATCCTAGTACTGCTCTCGCCCGAGCATTCTTAACTACGGAGTTCTTACGAAATCTGTAGCGATGCACGGTTTTAAAACGTGTCTTCTATATTTGGGAGGGAAAATTATATAAATAGCTCAGGATCTCCTTCTCTCCAGGCGATGTGGGGGCCTTGTATACCTCACCTTACCTTATCCTTCTTGGCATCCTAGTCTCAGGAGTCTTGGCTCTTGGCTATTGACTATTGGATCTTGGTCACAAAATCCCAAATAGTGAATCTATGTGATAGACCCGAACGATGAATCACACTTAGCCCAGATAGGTGTTGAGCATTGTGGGGTGGCTCGGAATCCTATTTGGAGGAGAGCCGGTCGGTTCAGAATTCTATTTGGAGAGCCACATGACCTTGAGCGGGTATCCGGTGGTAGGGGTGTTCATCGGTTCGGGTTGACCCGCTAAACCGAACCGAACCGGTCTATTTGGTTCGGTTTGGATCGGGTATTTTTGACCATTCGGTTTGGTTCTGGTCCAAAAAATAAAAACCCGCTATGGTCGATTTGATTTTGGGTTGTGAGTTTTTTAACCTGAACCAATGGTACTATATCCTCAATAACAGTGCACAGTCTCACTAATATTGTACATTACATGGTGGTGACTCCAATTACCACCGTTCGGTGCAAATAGCAACACCCTTTACTTTTCAGTTTCATCACACCGTTGAACACTTGAAATATCTCAAAGTGAAAAATTAAGGTTGTTGCTAGTAATTCTATAGGGGCAAATAGCAGCACCCAAAGTTAAAGGCTTAAAATAAAATCTGAACCAACTTAGCGGCTCAACCATTCATGCCTCACAGTGTGGTTACGAGCAATTTGAAAGACCCAAAAAACAGAATCGAACCAAACCGAACTTTTCCGGTTTGGTTTGGTTTCATTTTCTAGAGAACCGATCAACTTCGGTTCGGTTCCAAACCATGAACACCCGAACCAACCTGAACCATGAACACCCCTATCCGGTGGGATTTCCCACTGTCACAAGTCTATCGGTAAGGTGGACCTTGTTGGGATATAGGGGGAGACTTCGGACGTTTTGTCCATTGGTGGTGGAGCGACATCAGTTGAGGTGGAGCACACTTGTGTGGTAGTAGAAGGAGACTCCGGGCGTCGTTGCCACCAGAGGTGGATATAGGCGGTGAACATCGCGCTCGATGATCGAGCATCGACATTCAATTAGGTGCATACACCAGTCAAATGTGTAGGGTTCAAGTTTGGATGTAGGCACCGTCAGGGTGCTTTTGGTTCATGATGCTTGTTTGGGACACTAAGGAGGGGTTGTTTGGCACCGTTAGGGTGTTGTTTAGAGCGCCATCAAGAAGTGAATTCGAGATACCGGCAATGTATTTTTTGGCACTATCAAAGTGCTTTAGAGATGGCCAATAGCCAAGGTGGAGATTTGTTGAAGATGGCTCGAGTCAAACCCTCATTCCAGACCATGTCGTGCACATGACATGTCCAGGTGTCATGAGCATGACTTGTAGAGGTTATGCGCACGACATGCCCGAGATTATCAATGCATCCTTCCTCGCTCGACGAGATTGAGAGCAAAAAAGTAACTACTTATTCTATCAGCGCAGGCTAATAATCCTAACACAATTTCGAATTCGTTTTTTTTTTTGCCATTGGATGGGAATTTCGGGATAGAGCTTATGTATGTATATAAAGGGGTCTAGAGTTTTGGGATTCATGATGAAACATTATTTCCTTTGACAAAGGCTTGGTGTCACTTGGTGAAGCTTCTCGAGGAGGAGATCAACCCGGGGGTAGGAGCATGCCTTGCATCTCCCCTGGCACTCAAAGAGCCAATGAGAAGCATTGATAATGCCGTGTTGGAACACCGTATTGTGTGGATGACCGATCTTGATGGAATTCTACTATAAGAAAAACCTAGAGAAGACCATTTGGGGGAAGATGCCTTTGGGCATGGTGACCGAACCATGGAGAGCGGAGCCATATTGCGAGGACCAAGGCGGTAAAGCGAATTCGAAAGGAGGAGCGCAAGGCCATTGGGAGATCCATGGTGATACGATGATGTTTGATCTAATAAATCATGATTGGTGATTATCTACATCATGACTTTTATAGAACCCATGAGGGTTATCTCTATGGAGATTGTCATGTGCGATCTATTCAGTTAGATTTGCCAGATTAGTAAGAGAGAGAGCGCACAAAGAGGTAGTGCTTTCTTCTCTATCTCTATCATGTATCCATGGTGATACGATGATGTTTGATCTAATAAATCATGATTGGTGATTATCTACATCATGACTTTTATAGAACCCATGAGGGTTATCTCTATGGAGATTGCCATGTGTGATCTATTCAGTTAGATTTGCCAGATTAGTAAGAGAGAGAGCGCACAAAGAGGTAGTGCTTTCTTCTCTATCTATCATGTAGCATGTTTTGTTTGTTCTTCTTTGTTGGTGGTTTTTCGGAGGTCCGTTGGCGGAATGTTAGAGATAGTTTTGTCTTTGTTGATGTACACGGTTATCTTTTATGATGGAGAGATATTTGTGGATTTTTAGATGGCATGGAGTGTCGTCGGGAGTAATCATGTTTATCTCTTCATAGTTGATTTTTGGAGAAGGTTATTGCCGCAGAGAGAACGTAGCTTCGTTTGGAGTGAACCTCTATAAAATCCTGTGTCGCTTTGACTGTGATTTTTCTGCAGGCTGATGCTGCAATGAGTCGGTGTAGTATAGGATGCACCAATGAGATCTGATGTTTTTCACGGCCTGCGACGTAGGGCCACTGATGCGATCTAAACTAATCCTAAATTAAGGGGTTAATTTGATCGAAATTAAAACTCATAAGCACATGAATCACTTTGTGCGGTGTGTATTACGAGATCGATCTCACAGGGATTGCTTATGAGAGAAACTAGCGAACTTAGATTTATTAGCTATTTAGTCCTAATTAGTTAAATAGTAAGATAGTTTGATTTAGTTTTGTATGATTATGGTGATAAAGTAGCTAAACAATATTAAAGCATACAAATTAAATATGGTAACGCGGTGCAAGTTGAAATTCAAATTTGGAGAAGAGCTAGTGTACTCGAATGAGAGAGGATCCTGCATGACATAGCTGAAGAGGGGGATCAGATAAGGCAAGAAGGAGAGGACGATCGTGAGGTGATCAGAGAGAGGTGCGATCACGAGGGGGGAGTTGGAGTGAAAGAAGGGAAGATACGATTAGATCTGAGGGGTATGTGCACGGGTTAATGGATCGCGGAAGAGAGGGGAAGAAGTGAACAGCTGTGATTAGGTGAATAGGAAAGAGAATAAACGGGTAAGAGAAAGAAGGAGAAAAAGGAAGGGTGCGATCACGTCATGTATGGGAATTTAATAGAGGGAGATAAGAGAGAGAGAGAAAGAGAGAGAGAGAGAGAGAGAGAGAGAGAGAGAGAGAGAGAGAGAGAGAGAGAGCTGTGTAACCCTTGCCGTAGTCGTTGTGAGGTCGTCAGTTGTTTGCTTTCTCTATTGCATCGTCGAAGGTCGTCGAGATGTCGCCGGAAGTTTTCTTCTCCATTCCTTCACTGGAAGGCGCTTGAAACCCCACTACTGGCGTTATTTTTTACTAAGGAACCCTTGCCGGACATTGTCGAGATGTCATCAGAAGTTTGATTCTTCATTCCTTCACTGGAAGGCGCCTGAAACCCTACGTACTACTTGCGTTATTTCTTATTGCGGAATCTTTGTCTAAGGTCATTGGGAGGTGGTCAGAAATTTACTTTCTTAGTTGTTCTGCCGGAGTGCAACCTAGTTTGAAACGCAACTAAATGTAAATATTTGTATTTTGGAATGACATATTTTACAAAAGAAGAAACGATTTGATGTTATGGTCATTTTTGTCATAAAAAATTAAAGTATGATTGTGTGAGTGGTTTCATTCTAATTCATTCGTATGATTGTAGCCATTCTAATTCATTCTACAATCGTACGAATGAATTAGAATAGCTCGTACGAAAGAATTAGAATGGATCGTTGGCTACAATCATACGAATGAATTAGAATAGCTCGTACGAATGAATTAGAATGGATCGTACGAATGAATGGATCGTGTACGATCAATTCTTATCCATTCGCATGATTTATTCTAATTCATTCGTACGAGCTATTCTAATTCATTCTTACGAATGTATCCATTCTAATTCATTCGTACGATCCATTCTAAGTCATTCGCATGAATGTATCCATTCTAATTCATTCACACGATCCATTCTAATTCATTTGTACGATCCATTCTAATTCATTCACACGATCCATTCTAATTCATTTGTACGATCCATTCTAATTCATTCGTACGAGCTATTCTAATTCATTCGCACGATCCATTCTAATTCATTCGTACGATCCATTCTAATTCATTCGCACGAATGTATCCATTCTAATTCATTCGTACGATCCATTCTAATTCATTCATACGATTCATTCTAATTTATTCGCACGAATGTATCTATTCTATAATTCATTCATACAATCCATTCTAATTCATTCGCATGATCCATTCTAATTCATTAGTATGATCTATTCTAATTCATTCGTACGAGCTATTCTAATTCATACTAGGTGGTGGAGGGGGGAGAGGGGCTGATGGGATGACAGGGGGTGTGGGCAGCGGTGTGGGCGGCGGATGACAGGATGGCCTACTACAAAGGAGTGCACGAGGTTTGCTGCAAAGGGATTTAGATGGGGTACGGAGGGCTGTGATTTGCTTTTGGAGTGCGATTCACTTAACCCACCTTTTTTCCCTCTCTTTTGATGGCTGTGATGTGTTTGTTCCCTTTTTTGAATTTGAGGAGAACAAGAGGGGATGAGTCCTAGCTCTTGGCATGTTTTATCCCCCCTCCAAATAAATTCAGTCATGAACTATTTCTCCAAACTATCTACCATCCCTCCTATGCTATAGTAGATTAACCTAGAGGAATGCATTCCCCATGCATGCGAGCGAAGAGAACGAAGGAAGTGGGGAGTTGGACAGAGGGATCGACTCCTTTCTCTTCCGTCCTTTCTTTGAGTATCTGTGGGTCCGGGTCGGGTTGAGAAATAAGGGATGTTACAAGGGCAAAACACCCAACCCGAACCCATCCTATTTAAAAAACGGGTCAAAATGTTAAACCCAAACCCGACCCATCTAATAAACGGATCGACCCGATCTGACCCGTTTAATAAGTGGGTCGAGTCAGGGCAGGGCGGGGCGGGGCGGGTTGACACGACCCATTTGGTAAACGGGTCAAGTTGGGTTTATTAAACAGGTCAGTCAGGTCAACCCTTTTATGACGCGAATCCATTTAGACCAAACCCAAACCTGCTAACTTCGGGTAGGGTTGGCAGATCGGGTCAAGGATTGCCACCCCTTGGCTCATCCAAGACCCGACTAAAAATATTATTTCTATGAAAGGAAGGAATACAAAGATTCTAAGAACTTAAAGAAAGAAAGATATAGACAGGAGTTGATCCCTTGGATGGTGTGGTTATCTCTCGTTAAACCCATTTGGTTAAAAAATATATATCTTATACCCTTGATACTTTTAATATTTAATATTATATTCTTTTGAATTACGATAGGGACCGCAGGGGTATTGTTTGGTTTCAGGCTAAGCGCTGGCACTTTCGTAATTGAAGATAGAGGTGGGACTTGGGCGGGTTGAAGGGTCTGCTCATGCCCAACCCGACTTGCACAAACCTTAACCAGTTTTGCCTGTGGAATCCGGAGAACCCATGGAAGTCCAATCCGTGCTTGGCCTCGGGTTACTCGGGTTGCCCAATTTGTAAAATAATGACCGGGTTGGGCGGGTTTCCCAATTAGAAATGCTTGTGCACATAAATAGATGGAAAAAAAACCCAACAAAATTTTGAATTGCATAAAAAAAATCTTTGATTTGTATAGTGAAAACATAAATTCCAACCCATATATCCTCACATATTTCAAACAAATTCTTAGCATTCAACCTTAGTTTATCACTTCCTCGGGTTCCACGGGTTGGGAAGATTAGTGCCCAAACCCGTCCAAATTGAAATCGGATTGATCTTCTTTTGTAAGTCCAAGTTTTTAAATATCTTTTTCCATGTTTGTCCATTGTTTGGGTTGGGCGGGTCGGGTTCGGGTTAGACCCGCCCAAGTCCCACCCCTAATTTAAGACCAAAATAACATTTCCTCTCATAAAACTCTCTTAAGAGAGAACGCGCGCGTTAAACTCTCTTAACATAGACTATAGAGAGAGAGATAAGAGTGAAGAAAAGGAAAGGACTAAACCCCTTAACAGAGCTGTACTACTTCTCATGTACTACTTCTCCTGTTGGAGATCACGCCGCGACTCATGGCGGACGAGGTGATAGTCACGGTGGACGATCCGATTGACGTGAATATTCTTGATTTTACGATTGAGATGCCCACGGGGCCGGAGAGGCAGGTGAGCTTCCCTCATCCATTCTGGAGCTGCTATTTAGCCATCCGATTTTCCATCCGGATCAGAGACGAAAGATTGATTGAGGTGTTTTTTGTTTTGGCTTCCAATTGGTAAACACTGGTGAGATCTCGTTTTTTATGGGGCCTTCTCTAATATTAAATAGAGAGACAGAGAATGTATACTCGTAGAGAGAGAGGATGTATGTCGTAAAGAGGATGCAAGTTGTAGATCTACAGTTTCAGACTTCTCTCCACTTCGCTAACAATCACTAGTTGTTGGTGACCATCAATTAGCAAAGTGGAGAAGAGTCGAACTCAAAGATGTAATAGAGAAAATTGACAATAAACCAAATTCTAGATGGCTGAAAAGTATTTCCCCCATCCATTTATTTAATTGTATCTTGGTTTTGGCAATGTGGTTAATCAATGCCTTTTTGCAACAAAGGTATCTACAGAATTTTTTGGACAACCCGGATGTATGGATTAACACAAGGGATATACCAGAGAAAGCAAGACACTTGAGCACAAAGCTTTTTGCTCTGGAGGTATGTAACAAGTTATTGTTAAATATATATAGATACATTGTCTTTCATCGCCTTTTGCTCTTTGAAGTCTTTTATGAGGAAACAATTCTTTGATTCTTTTTCGTAGATATTAGAAAGTGCCTTCAGAAATAGATGACATGCTTTGTTTGTTGAACACCGAGATACAACAAAGAATTATATATCCCATATTCTTGTAGAGGTATACAATTTCTCAATCTATAACTTGTAACAATTTCTAATCACTTATCTGACAGTCATTTTGCACAGATCTTGATGATCGAAGACGCTTTTCGAAAAAATGAGCTACTTGTGAAACAACTTAACATTATTTTGATTCAGGTGACAGACGTTTACTTCTATACACTTCTATATGCTTACTTTTGACACAAGTAAGCATGATACACATTTCACCTTTATATATTCTTTGAAACAAGACATGATACAACAAAGGGCAGTCAAATGGCTAACCATTATACGTCATTTGGTTATAGAAGCAGACAAGGGCGACACTTTTCTCGTTATTGAATGCTGATTGTTTTAAAAAGCTTTGGCTAGTACATCGTTATTTCGTTTGCAGCTTCTTAGTAAGGAAGTTTATGATATTTCTGGTAAACATATGAATTGCAAGAGGATTACAGAAATCATAGAGTCATTGAATAGGTATATAATATTATCAATTTTTTGCTTCTAATTTGTTTATTAGGCATGCCTTAACAATTCTTGTTATTGAAAATTATTCTTTGCCTCTATATGGGACACTTATTCAAAATCATAAATTCTTGTTATTGAACATTATTCTCTGCCTCTATTTGGTGCAGTCGACTTTGTGAATCATGTTTTGAATCAGTGTCTCATATAGAGGTAGAGAATAATTTTTAATAAAAAGAATTATTAAGGCTTGCCTAATAATCAAATTGGAAGCAAAAAATTGATAATATTATATACCTATTCAGTGATTCCATGATTTCTTTAATCCTCTTGCAATTCATATATTTACCAGAAAGATCATGGACTTCCTCACTAAGAAGGTGCGAAAGAAACAACTATATATCTAGTCAAAACTTGCTAAATGAACAAGGAACATTCAATAACGAGAAAAGTGCGTACTTTTAGCATAGGCATGAAATTTTTACAAAAAGTGTCACCCTTGTCTGCTTTTATCACCACATGACGTACCAAGGTTGACCATTTGGCTGGCCTTGTTGTATCATGTCCTGTTTCAAGAAACATGTAAAGATGAAATGGCATGTGGAACACACTTATAGTAACTAACATAATATTGTGTCGAAAGTAAACATATAGAAGTGGAAATGTATAGAAGTAAACATCAGTCATCTGAATCAAAATAATGTTGAGTTGTTTTCACAAGTAGCTTATTTTTTCAAAAAGAGTCTTCGGTCATTATGATCTGTGCAAAATGACTATGTCAGATGGATGATTAGAAATTGTTATAAGTTATAGATTAAGAAATTATATATCTCTGCAAGAATATGGGATACTTATTCTTTGTTGTATCTCGGTGTTCAACAGACAAAGCATGCCATCTATTCCTGAAGGCACTTTCTAATATCTACGAAAAGATATCAAAGAATTGTTTCCTCATTAAAAGACTTCAAAGAGCAAAATGCGATGAAAGTCAATATGTATTCATACATATTTAACAATAACTTGTTACATACCTCCAGAGCAAAAAGCTCTGTGCTCAATGTCTTGCTTTTTCTAGTATTACTTGTGTTAATCCATGCATCCAGGTTGTCCAAAAAATTCTGTAGATACCTCTGTAGCAAAAAGGATAAATAAATGGATAGGGGAAATGCTTTTCAGCCATCTAGAATTTGGGTTATTGTCAATTTCCTCTATTACATCATGGAGTTTGATTCTTCTCCACTTTGTTAACTGATGGTCGGCAACAACTAGCCAACAATAACATACCTTTACGTTAAGAAGCTTGTACTTTACGTTAAGAAGCTTGTATACTTTGTTTGGTAATATCAATATTGTCTTTTTATACTTTTGATATCCGTTTTGCATTGTGTCGTGCTTCCACAGGTTGCATCACTAAAGAACGGTCACTTGTCTGGCATGCACTATGCCAAGATGCATGATACTTTCATGCAACACTTACAAGTGCGCTTATCAAGAACTATTTTGAGTTTGAATTTTGTTTTTGGAATACCCCCTTCCCCTTTTTCCTGTTTTATGCTGAATGTTGAATGCTGAGAGCCTGAAACCATCTCTTATGATGTTTAGGATATTTCAACCTTTTATGCACGCGGTACCGGCCAAGATCAGGTAAACCTTCTCAATTTACATAAATAGTTTCATGTTCAGGGTTTCGTTAAATTTCTTTCATTCAAGTTGGGCAATTTTTGCAATGAACTATTGACGTAGGACTATTGATGCAATACCTAAGTAATACACAAAATCAGCAAACAATTGAAACAAGAATCTAACTATTAACTTTAACAAATACCGATTCAATTATAAGCAAAGTTTAAGAATAGATGAATATAATGTTAGATAGGCAATTGCAGTTTCGTAATACGTGCCAATTAAAATAAGGAAGCAGACAGGTCGTTGGAAGCGTAGGAGCTTCCGTTGGTGTAGGGAATAACTCTCTAATTAACAATAGAAGTTTAAATAACCACAAGAATTTCAAAACAGGGTAAGGTTTAATAGGCTGAATTTAGGAATAGTATATATATGGTCATTTGTATGCACAAATCAGCAGTAGTATGTTCAAATATTAATCATGCATGCTCAATGAGAAACTGAACTGGGTTTAATACCAAACAGGTGCAAAAGAACAGGTTGACGACTTCACGAAGGGTGCGACTTTCACGGGTAGAAGATGATTTTCATGCGACGGGAGCAACATGAGGCGATCGTCGACGACGGTGATAATTGATGAACTCTTGGATGTCGATGTAAGCGATGGTCATTTGTCCCTCGTGATCTTCAATAGTTTCGCCCGAAGATTGTCCAAAAGCCCGAGTAGCTAAGATGGATGTAATAATTGCATGTGGCCGATATATGATCTCGTGAGGCAAGAGTGGTCTTCCGAGCAAGCTCTCAATACGTATAAACAACCCACTCATGTCCCGTGTTGTCGACGGCACGAGAAAGAGTTGAGGATGAAGCGGGCTCGGGTTGGTTGATGGGATTCAGATGGTGACTGATCCGCATCGTGATCGGTGACTGGTTGAACAGGGTCAGGGCGGGGTTCGGCTCAGGTTGGCCGGCACAGCGGGCAACGACCAATGGGCCATGGACGGCCTGGTCTCGGATGGTGGTCAAGACCACGGACCGGCGGACGAGTTCCCACCGAGTTCGCCGGCGTCAAGAAGGAGGGGCCGCCGGGCTTCGGGTGGCGGGGCCACAGGCCGGCGGGCGGGACCGGCGTCGGAGAGGTGGGGGCAGCCGGGCTTAGGATGGTTGTCGACACCGCGTGGGAGTGGCGTGGTTTCAAGCTCGGGGTGGAGAAAGGCTCACAGGGAAAACAAAAAAAGAAAAGAAGGAAAGAGAGAGAGAAATTCAGATAGAGAGGGGGGGGATATATATAGAGAGAGGGGAGAGATCGAAATCCACCGAATAGAAAGAGATTGTTTTTTTTTCATTAAACCATCAATGCCAAATACAGCCATCTCCTTCCCTTTTTGTCTTCCCAGTAATTGAAAACTTAAAAGAAAACTACACCCACTATTATTAACTACCCTTTACACCCACTACTCCCAACCCTTTACACCCACTACTCCTTACAACTGAAAAGAAAATTACACCCTATTAACAGATAACCCACTAACCCATTATATCCTCATGCCCATCGGGTGGAATTGAGGCCATTAAAAGACAAAAAGAAACAACACAATATACAAACAGCCTCTTGTAGATATACGAATCGCAAATAACTCCTTCTAGACCTCATGGCAGCAATTGGGCTAAAGATGTGCTGGACCCATTATCCTCCAAGCCATAGTGATGTTGAATGTGTAGCCCGCCTCCGTCGACGTCCGTACACTCATGTGATGGGTAGCCGGATGTCCCCATCAACTATTATAAAAAAAATTATTTTTTATTTTACACTTCCATGGACACATGCTAATATGTTTTTCTGTCTTTTCGATAGGAATTTATCCAAAGCCTTGCACTGTTTTTCACCTTATTTTACAAGGCAAGTTCTATCTTGTACTCTTGTTGTTTATCTAGAAACTGTGCAAATTTATTCTTTCATGACTTGATGTAAGTAAATTTGTTATTGAACCCATCTTCCTCACTAAAAATTATAAATATAAGGGGTGTGCAGGCTCATATTCTAATCTTGGAATCAAAGAAAAAAGTTGGCTTGTTATTGGGTCTTGATTGCCTGGTTCGTATTTCAGATGTGAACAACGCAGAGGTTTTCAAGGTACAATTGTAATGGTTTCATTTTCTTTTTAATGTTAAATTATCTCTACTCATTGTTTATTGCATCACATGAAAGCTAAGCCTAAAGAACTTCTGTAAGACTTCTTATTTGTAGAAGATCTCTCTCTCTCTCTCTCTCTCTCTCTCTCTCTCCATTGGGAAGCCTATAATTAGTTATTGATTACTGTCAACAATTGTGAAGCATTCTGGTAGTTAAAGGGGGAATCGCTATAGGAGTTATACTCATCGCCTACATAAAAGACAAACAAGTTTGACTTTTATAGGGAAATCTATATAGTTATTATCGAAGGGTGTTCCAATTGTTCTTCAACTATCCATTCATAGCTTTTATTCCCAATTCTAACTTGCGATAGTACATATCTATAAGTTTGGTGGGTTTACAATAATTTATCATGTTTATCAAATACTTCCCGAATGATTCCAACCTAAGTAGGAAAATCGGTAGTGAGCGATGGAGGGGATTTCTTTCCTCTGATCTTCGGGTTTAAATCATGCTCAAAATACTTAGCCTTACGGGTGTCAGTCGCTACTTGGTGCGGGGCATATCTAGTAAGTTCCAAAAACTTGGCTTCATACTGTACCACGGTACGAGACCTTTGATAAATAAATCTATGCTAGTGAGGACGTTTTCAAAGAAATATGTCAGAGCACCCAAGAAGTGTCTATCGTGGTTTGGGAATTTGGTTTATGAAAAAACAAACATGTTCGGCTCAGGGTTGGCAATGGGTCGGGTCGGGTCGGGTTCGGGGTTGCTTGAGACATAGGTATAATAGCAAAACGCCCAACCCGAACCTGACCCGTTTAATAAACGGGTCAAAAACTTAAACCCAAACCCGACCCGCCTAATAAACGGGTTGACCTGACCCGACCCGACCCGACCCGTTTAACCTGTTTACTAAACAGGTCGGGTCATGTTGGGTCGGATTGGCTCGGGTTGGGTCAACAGAACCCATGTAAACCTACCGGGTTGGGTCAAGACAAGTCGGATTGGGCCGGGTTTGATCGGGTTGGGTCGGGTTGGCTCGAGTTGGTTCGGGTCGGGTCGGGTCGGGTTGACACGACCCATTTGGTAAACGGGTCAATCCGGTTATAATTACAAACCCAAACCCGACCCATTAAATAAACGGGTCAATCGGATCGACCCGTTTATGACCCGAACCTGTTTAGGCTAAACCCAAACCGGCTAACTTTGGGTCGGGTTGGCGGGTCGGGTCAAGGATTGCCACCCCTAGTTCGGCTCTTGGCGTTGGGTCGTGTCGGTTCAACAAAAAATATAAAAAAGTCAAAAAAAAAAAAAAAAAAGAACTTCGGGTCTGTCCCAATTCGAGGTTGATTCAACCGGCTCCGATTTGGCCAATCAGACATGGTTCTTGCTTCATTCAATTGAATCAGGTATTCAGCCTTTTTCAAATCTGATTCGGCCGATTGGGCTGCAAATCTGCAAACCGAATTAGGGCATATTTGGGGTTCAAGGGTTGTTTCGGTTTGGTTCGGCCAAAATCTGAACCGGCTCGACAGTCGGTTTGGGTCTGTGCAAACCCTCAAGGGTTTTTTTCGGCTTGGTTCGGCCAAAATCTGTACCGGTTCGACATTCGGTTTGGGTCTGTGCAAACCCTCAAATCATGGTGTCGTTAGAACACTATCTGATTATTACTAGAATTAAGATCGATTTATCTAGTTTTTATGTTTTCTTGAATAAATCTTTCTTCTGTTTTTAGTAAAAAAAACAGAGGATTTATGGTGTAAATCAATATATAAAAAACAGAGGATTTATGTTTTTCATCATTCTTTAACTTCTTAATCTCTTTCTTTCCAATCCCTGTTTTTTGACTTTTTCATGAAATATTAGTGAATTAGAAACTTGCAAATGTCAATCATGAAGCATGTTTGTGTGATTGTTTTAATTTGTAGCTTTTGTTCTGTTAGATACCCTCATGCCCCAAAACCTGGGTTGTGAAGGAGGTCCACAGAGGCTATATAAAGCGGGCGAATAGGTGCCCCCTTTACTGATGTGGGACTAACCAGTGGATTTCCTCAACACTCCACCTCAAACGGAGCAAGCGGAGCGAGACACAATCGGAAGGGGCCGCATCCGGAGGGAGACGGTGAACCCAGCTCTGATACCATGTTAGATACCTTCACGCCCCAAAACCCGAGTTGTACAGGTAGGGCCACAGAGGGTATATAAAACGGGCGATAGGTGATGCATCATGATCAGCATCATCAGATCATCGCCGCATCTTCAGTTCATCGCCAGAGACTTTTATTTACAGTCATTTTTATTTTATGCTTGGAGGACATTAGCCATATGGGAATTGTTAGCCGTTTATTTCAGTTTTTAGTAATTTTCTATGTTTTTGGCCTAATTTCAGCACTTAGTACTATTTATGTTCTTGCCCAATTCATGGGAGATGTCCATGATCTCATCTGAGGGCTTTTCGGATTGAATCCGGGTCTTCTCGGGTGAGTTTCTGCATGTTTTTAATAAAATCTGGGTGCGTGTGTTTGCGGGGTACCGACGGACGAGATTATATCTCGAAACCGACGGTTAGATAGCGAAATAACTCAATTTGATGACGTGGCAGCATATGGGTTTCAGTTAGGGACTAAATGGACTTATCTTAAGCCCAATAGGGCTTCTATTGAGTTACCGCCCCCCATCCTCTCTTTTTCCCGTGAAACACCCGACCGCCCCCCTTGTCCGTGCGGATCCCAAGACACCCGACCCCTTGCTTTCGTCCCTCTCTTATCTCTCTCTTCTCTTCCTCGTTTCTCTCTCTTTTCCTTGCCTTTCTTAGCCCTTTCCTTGATCCTAGCCATCCAAAAGGAAAACCCTAATGCTACAAAAAGATGAAGAAAGAATGAGATTTTAGTTTTGATCATTACTGAAATTCGTGCCTCTTTGTGAGAGCTTCCGGGAGAGACTCGTGTCCCCGATCCTCGCCGCATCCACGACTTCGCCTCGTGAAGGCCCTCGGTGTTGTTTTCCGAAGGTTCCGGCTTCTCCCGACGTCCGGCCTTGCTCCGTGTGCGGGATCATCGGCGCATCCTCGCAATCGACCCACGGCGGGAAACCCCAGGCAGTATCATCCTTTACCTTACTTTTCCATCGCATCCGCATCGTTTTTCATTTGTTTCCATTGCCTCCGCTCCGCATCGCAGCCGTCACCGCCCCTTTCATCGCTAGTTAAGCCCTAACATATGCCTACTCATTAGATTTGCTATCTTTAGTCTGTCGGTCACCCTTGCAAGCATATTTAGCATATTTTAATGAAAAATATGATGCAAACCTACTGTTAAATGTCAATATCTATTGCTGCGATTGAATCTATTACTTGCTGAAATTAGTTTGTGATAATATTGCGTCATTTATTGTTAAAGCTAAAACCTGCTTTATGTTGATTGCGTAGACTTTTAGTTCTGCGCGAGATAATTTATATTTGCTGTCCTTTTGAGCTATACGTCGCTATATTGATCACTAAATCTTAGTTATTGACCAAAGGGAACCTTAAAAGGGTTTAAGGTTGTAGTGTACCTTATCGGCGCCTGCATCAAGTTGGTATCAGAGCTCGAAAGAACCTGTTCGGGTTTCTTTTGAGTGCTGAAATTCAGCAAACCCTCATCTTCTTCTTTGTTGATTTTGCATAGGGCATAATCTTGCATGCTTGAATTTGCATCTAGTGTTAGGATTGTATCGTGTGAAACATCTGCATATCTCATACATGGTTGATCGTACCCATCTGCACCAGGATGCCCGGAATCGGGGGCGTTTTCCTCGGGGACCACAACCTCGTGGTGCTTGGCAAGAAGCGACCCAAAATACTTTGGATCGACATGCAACCTTGTTGCAAGAGATCACCGATAGGTTGGGGTTACTGTTACAAGATAGGGGCGTCAACCCTCATACCCGACCGGTCAAAGAGGACCCGGGAGGGGCAGACGCCAATCCACATGCCGAGGGTCATAGGGTCGAAGAGCAAGATCGAAACCAGAGATTAAATTGAAATCCGATTCCAAACCCACCTCAGAACCAGAACCAGGCCTTACCTCAAAATCACAATCGATACCAACCGCAAGAGCGAAATCGAGCTGACTATCTTGATTCGCCCCCTGAGTCTGAAGCTGGATTGG
This sequence comes from Chamaelirium japonicum, assembly GCA_947650365.1. Taxonomy (NCBI): domain Eukaryota; kingdom Viridiplantae; phylum Streptophyta; class Magnoliopsida; order Liliales; family Melanthiaceae; genus Chamaelirium; species Chamaelirium japonicum. The sequence continues at coordinate 9,709,074 of OX393557.1, forward strand.
ATGAGTCCGACATAGACTTCGAAAGAGAGTACGTTCAGTTCGGTCATCCCAGAAACTCTAGAGAGCAGCCTGCGCGTGATTAGCATGGCATGGAAGAGCGCCTTGTGCGAGCCCTTGAGAGATCCCAAGGTTATGGAGTCCGAGTTGATATCGATGACTTTAGGGGAAGCCATGATGCTGACGCATTCCTTGACTGGATAGAAAGCGTCGAGCACTTCTTTGAATGGAAAGATCTCCCTGATGATCGAAAAGTCAAACTCGTGGTGACTAAACTGAAAGGAGCCGCTTTGGTTTGGTGGTGAGAGTTGCAAACAAGTCGCCTTAGGAAAGGGAAGCAAAAGGTCGCAACGTGGGCCAAAATGCGTGACAAGATGCGACTGAAGTACCTTCCTCCTGACTACCGTACCTCTCTGTACCAGAGGTTGCTTAGCCTGAAACAAGGCAATCGAAGCGTACAGGAGTACACTGAAGAATTTGACATCCTGACCATTCGTAACGTCATCCCGGAAGACGATGAATAGAAAGCTGCACGCTATGTCTCGGGATTGCGCTATCAAATTCAGGACGCGCTAGCAATGCAGACCATCCTCACTGTGATGGAAGCATCTAGGCAAGCTCTCAAGGCTGAGAAGATTCAACAACGAGCCTTTAGAAGAGAGGTTGCCCCTAGAGTACCCCCAGGTGCCCCTTCAGCTGGAAGAGGAGCACCTCCTACCAGAGCCACCCCAACTGCTCCCACTCCGACTACAACTCCATCAAGAGTCCATCAACCCCCTGGTTGGGTTGAACAACCAAGTTGTGAGCGAGGTGCGATAGGGAGTCGACCACCCAGAGCGACTTACAAATGCTTCGAGTGTGGAGAAGTAGGACATTTCATTGCCCAATGCCCAAAAAGGAGACCTCAGACTCATCTGACAGAAAGTGAAGAGCCAACTGAGAAAACCCTAAACAACATGGCTGAAGAAGGGCATGATGATGATCCTAGAGGTGCCGAATATCAGGAGGATGATGAAACACATGATGTCGTCACTGAAGCTGACGAGGCAACGCATGCACTAGTCATGCATCGTATTTTGTCGACACCGAAAGCTCCTGAACCCGATCGATGGCTTAGAAGGAACATCTTCCACACCACTTGTACCTCAAAGGGGAGGCATTGTGTCCTCATCATAGACAATGGTAGTACCGAGAACTTGGTCGCCCAGATCATGGTTGACAAGTTAGGGCTCAAGACAGAGAAGCTGGTCAAGCGATACAACTTGTCTTAGTTTAAGAAAGGATCAGATGTCGCTATTAAAGAGCGATGCCTAGTCGAATACACCATTGGCAAGATGTATAAGGAAGCTGTTTGGTGTGACGTGGCGCCCTTAGGCATTTGTCACATTCTGTTGGGCCGCCCGTGGCAGTACGACAGAAAGACAACACATGATGGGAGAAGAATACTTACTCCTTCTATAAAGATGACTATAATATCACTTTAGTGCCTCAGAGGAAGCCTCTGAAACCAATTTCTAGTGAGCCGACACCCCCACCCGTCACCTCGAAATTACCAAAAGAGAAACGAAAGCCCTGCCAATATTGCTGACACAAGCTTGCTTCGAGAACGAGCTTAGAGAATCTCGCTCCATCGTTTTCCTAGTAGCAAAAGAAGCCACAGAGGGCCTTAGCATTCCTCATGAGGTTCGAGTCCTACTTGAAGACTTCAATGATCTCATCCTAGAGGAATTACCTGAAGGACTTCCACCTCTTTGGGATATTTAATATTGCATTGACCTAGTCCCAGGAGCGACGCTACTTCACCTTCCTCACTACTGAATGAGTCCGTCTGAATATGAGGAGATGCGTCGACAGGTTACCGAGTTACTGTAAAAGGGAATAATCCAAGAGAGCATGAGTTCATGCGTAGTACCTGCACTCCTAAAAACTCCCAAGAAGGATGGGACATGGAGAATATGCATAGATTGTCGTTCCATCAATCGAATAGCTGTCAAGTATAGATTTTCGATTCCCCGATTGGATGATATGCTTGACATGCTACATGGCGTGAAAATCTTTTTGAAAATTGATCTTCGTAGCGGTTATCATCAGATCCGCATACAACCCGGTGACGAATGGAAGACTGCATTTAAAATTCGGGAAGGTTTCTATGAATGGCTAGTAATGCCATTTGGTCTATCGAATGCACCAAGTACCTTTATGAGGTTTATGAATCAGGTGCTCAGACTATTCATAAGAAAGTTCGTTGTTGTATACTTTGATGACATCCTTATCTATAGTACGACATCTGAACAACATGTCGAGCACTTGCGAGAAGTCCTGAAAACGCTAAGGAAAGATAAGCTGTACATCCATCTGAAGAAGTGCACCTTTCTGATAGACAGCTTGACCTTTCTAGGCAACATCATGTGCTCCAAAGGGATACGGGTCGATCCAGAGAAGGTCGAAGCCATCAAGTCATGGCTCGTTCCAAAGAACGTTAGTGATGTGCGACGGTTCCATGGTCTAGCGTCCTTTTATCGCAGATTCATTAAAAACTTTAGTTCCGTCATTGCACCTCTTACGAACTGTATGAAGAAGGGTGGTTTCCTTTGGACCCCTGAAGTTGAAGCGAGTTTCGATCTTATCAAGACCAAGATGATGAGTGCTCCAGTTTTGGCACTCTCAAACTTTGAAAAGGTCTTTGAGATTGACTATGATGCCTCTCACGTCGGTATAGGAGCAGTCCTTAATCAAGAGGGACGTCTCCACGCATTCTTCAGCGAGAAGCTGAACGCCGCGCGTTTGAATTACTCGACGTACGACATTGAGTTTTGCACGGTTGTTCAAGCCCTCAAGCACTGGAGGCATTACTTGATCCAACGAGAATTTGTGCTCAATTCTGACCACGAAGCGCTACGCTATCTGAAGTCTCAGCGTAGCTTGAACCAACGTCATGCTAAGTGGTCAAATTTCTTGCAAGAGTACACATCCAACCTCAGATATAAGGTGGATAAAGCTGCTGACGCTTTGAGTCGACGAGGCCTGATGCTAGTCACTTTACAGCCCGTCGTTGTTTTCTTTGACGCTCTGAAATCAATGTACGCGACTGATCCGTACTTCAGTCCCATCTGGGAATCCTGTCAGGAAACAGGCACTGATCCCACGGCATCCTATATCACCTAAGAGGGATTCTTGTTCTGTAGAACCCGCCTGTGCATCCTTGAGTGTTCCCTTCGCGAGAGTCTTGTTCAGAACACCCATGAAGGGACCATCTCTGAGGAAAAATCCGAATGAATCTTTTAGAGATACGTTAATCCATGAATTGCACGGAAGTAATTTGGGTGGTCACTTTGGCCAAACCAAAACAATCGAGTCAGTGGAGCGACGCTACTTTTGGCCTCACTTAAGGAAAGATGTCGTCAAGTTTGTGCAACGATGTCGAACCTGTCAAATATTCAAAGGTAGGAAGCAGAACATAGGTCTTTACATTCCCTCTACCAATCCCTGCTCATCCTTGGGAGGATATCACCATGGATTTTATTGTGGGTCTACCTCGAACACTTCAGCGCGTCGATTCAATCTTTGTGGTTGTAGACCGATTTTCTAAAATGGCACATTTCATACCATGTAGGAAAACTTCTGATGCATCTTATGTAGCTGAGTTATTCTTTAGGGAAGTTGTTCGTCTGCATGGCATTCCACGATCATTCACATCTGACAGGGACACTAGATTTTTAAGCCACTTTTGGCGTACTCTTTGGTCAAAGTTAGGAACTAAACTTCAATACAGTAGCGCGTATCACCCTCAAACTGATGGACAAACGGAAGTTGTCAACCGTAGCCTAGGGGATATGCTTCGATGTATAACTGGTGAAAGACCAAAACAGTGGGATGTAGTTTTACCACAAGCTGAATTCGCATATAATAGTTCAATTAATTGCTCAGTAGGTAAAACCCCTTTTGAAATCGTCTATCGCCATGTTATTCCCCATTTTCTGGATAGAACTGTCTTACCGTCTACAGGTCCTGTAAGTGCTGATGCTGATGAATTCCTTGAACACATCAAAATCATACAATGAGAGTCGCTTGAGAAACCGAGGGAAAGTAATGCCAGGTATAAGGCAAGCACAGATTTACACAGGCGCGAGAGCACATTTCAGCCAAGGGACTGGGTCCTCGTCTACTTTCGCAGAGAGCGATTTGCCACAGGTTCTTATGGGAAGCTGAGCCAGAGGAAGTTTGGGCCCTTCCGTGTTCTCCGAGCATTGGGACCCAATGCTTACCTGCTGGATTTGCCAAATAATATACTGACATCGCCGATCTTCAACATCTCAGAGTTGTTCCCTTTTCACGGAGACTAGCCGGATACGCCTTCAGCGCCACAGATTCCTTTTTCAGATGCACACCGAGACGAGACAGAGCAGATACAGGAGATAATTGACGTCAGAGAGCTTGCTACCCGCCGTGGTATTTTCCGATGGTTCCTTGTTCCGTGGGTAGGCAGGCCACTTTCAGACTGTACCTGGGTGGATGAGCGATAGTTGCGAGCACAGCGGCCCGACCTCGTACAGCAGCTGGACGTCCACTCGACGAAGTCGAGTTCTTTTTAGTTCGGGGGAGTTGATGCAGCATGATCATCATCATCAGATCATTACTGCATCTTCAGTTCATCGCCAGAGACTTTTATTTACAGTCGTTTTTATTTTATGCTTGGAGGACATTTGCCATATGGGAATTGTTAGCCGTTTATTTCAGTTTTTGGCCATTTTCTATGTTTTTGGCCTAATTTCAGCACTTAGTACTATTTATGTTCTTGCCCAATTCATGGGGGATGTCCATGATCTCATCCGATGGCTTTTCAGATTGAATCCGGGTCTTCTCGGGTGAGTTTCTGTATGTTTTTAATAAAATCTGGGTGCGTGTGTTTGTGGGATACCGATGGACAAGATTATATCTCGAAACCGATGGTTAGATAGCGAAATAACTCAATTTGATGACGTGACAGCATATGGGCTTCAGTTAGGGACTAAATAGGCTTATCTGAAGCCCAATAGGGCTTCTATTGAGTTACCGCCTCCCTCCTCTCTTTTTCTCGTGAAACACCCGACCGGCCCCCTTGTCCGTGCGGATCCTGAGACACCCGACCCCTTGCTTCCGTCCCTCTCTTCTCTCTCTCTTCTCTCCCTTGTTTCTCTCTTTTTTCCTTGCCTTTCTTAGCCCTTTGCATCCCCACCATCCAACTCTTATTTCCCTTGATCCTAGTCATCCAAAAGGAAAACCCTAATGCTACAAAAAGATGAAGAAAGAATGAGATTTAAGTTTTGATCATTGCTGAAATTCGTGCCTCTTTGTGAGAGCTTCCGGGAGAGACTCGTGTCCCCGATCGTCGCCACATCCGCGACTTCGCCTCGTGAAGGCCTCGGTGTTGTTTTTTTGAAGGTTCCGGCTTCTCCCGACGTCCGGCCTTACTCCGTGTGCGGGATCATCGGCGCATCCTCGCAATCGACCCACGGCGGGAAACCCCAGGTAGTATCTATCCTTTACCTTACTTTCCCATCGCATCCGTATCGTTTATCATTTATTTCCATTGCCTCCGCTCCGCATCGCAGCCACCACCGCCCCTTTCATCGCTAGTTGAAGCCCTAACATATGCCTACTCATTAGATTTGCTATCTTTAGTCTGTCGGTCACCCTTGCAAGCATATTTAGCCTATTTTAGTGAAGAATCTGATGCAAACCTACTGTTAAATGTCAATATCTATTACTGCGATTGAATCTATTACTTGCTGAAATTAGTTTGTGATAATATTGCGTCCTTTATTGTTAAAGCTAAAACCTGCTTTATGTTGACTGCGTAGACTTTTAGTTCTGCGCGAGATAATTTATGTTTGCTGTCCTTTTGATCTATACGTCGCTATATTGATCACTAAATCTTAGTTATTGACCAAAGGAAATCCTAAAAGGGTTTAAGATTGTAGTGCACCTTATCGGCGCCTGCATCAATAGGTGTCCCCTTTACTGATGTGGGACTAACCGGTGGACTTCCTCAACATGTTCATTGTATTTATAGTGCCATTTGCAAGTTTCGGGAAGGCGAGATAAGTGTTAGTCCTATTGGAAGTTCACAAGGTAAATCGGTTCCCGCCGTCTGTCTATTTAGACCTATTGGCTGAAACTTCTTTCTCGACTTTTGGCGGACCGAAAGCTAGGCAGTGAACTGGAGCTTTTTTATGAGGTGCTTGAGGAATGCCATTTTACAATTATATGGAAAGCATACAATTTACTTGGAAGAATTATCTTTTGAATATCTTCCTTTGTAAGGTTTTTATTCCTTGATTGTCTTCTAGTCCCGCTTCTAGGGGAGAGGGTTTTCTCTTTGTTGTGAGCTATTGTTCTTTCACTCAAAAAGTTTTCCAGCATGATATGGAAAGACTTCATTCCATATCTGAATTTGATTTGCAGAATTACTATTCTAATTCATAGTGTGGCATTGTATGCGCGGAAAAAAGATTTGATCAGAAGATTGTGGGAGAGATCCTCTGGAGGGTTCCTTTGATCCGCGTCTTTACATTACATCGTGCGAGAGCTCTGAAGGGGTTGCCCAGAGCAGAGATCTTTACAAGGATTTGAGTTTCTTAAGAGGCCGAGTGCTTTTGCCTTTATTTGTCCCTTCCGTGCTTTGTGTTTTCTTGGCTAGGGGGCTTTCGGCGTCGTTTGCTCGATCTTCGTATCTCCCTCAGCTCTTACTAGACCTCGGCATCCTTGATCGTCAGTTGGCAGCGTTGATCGTGCTTTTGGCTTCAGCTTTGGCGTGGCCCTGACTTTTGCGATGCTTTGGTGCTTGCGCTAGAACGTAGACGAGTAGATGCTTGCAGTGCTTTAGTTTTTCTGGACTTTGTGTCGTATCGGCTAGAACGTGTATTGCTTTGCTTGTGATAGTCATAGTTGCTTGGCTTTGGTATGTGTGTTGCTTCGACGCGAGTTTTACCGTTGCTTTGCTTCGGCTTGTTGCTTCGGTTTTGGCTTTAACTTCGGCTTGATCTTCTTCTTGAAGGATGATGACGATGTCTTCGAGTCTTCTTTATTCTTTCGGCTTCGTGATGATGAACTTTTGCAACGACGGTTGTGGCGTTAGCTTTTCTTTTCTTCTTCTTCGGGCTTCTATGGCATGATCTGAGTCGAAGGCTTCTTTTGAAGATTGCGGATGTAATAGACGGTGGGTGTAGCATCGATCTCTGTGCGATGGTTGTAGCGTCGGATTTGCTTGTTTTCTTCTCCGGGCTTCTTTGGCATGATCAGAGTCGAGGGCTTCCTTTGAAGACGGTAGGTGTAGTACCGATCTCCGTACGATGGTTTATAGTGTCAACTTTGTTGTTGAAGACGGCGGGTGTGGTACCAATCTCCATGCGACGGTTATAGCATCGGTTTTTATTGATGAAGACAGCGAGTGTAGCACCGATCTTCAGTCTTCTTCTTTGGCCTTTGCTTTGGGGCATCTTCGAAGTTGAAGATGTTTGGAGACGACGGGGTGATGCCGACCCTGGACCTTCTTCTCCAAGCTTTCTTCTTCGTGCAAGGAGTTGAAACTTTGTTGAAGATGATGTTGTAGCTCGTGTGTCCTTAGTGTGAAATTTCTGTATTAACATTAATAAAGATGACTTTGGTTATTGCTTTAATTAGAATACTACTCTGGTATATGATAATACTCATATAATAAAAGGACCCTAGGGAACACAGTAGACCACTGAGGTGCATGGAGGATCCATGCTTGGGAGACCTAGTAGACCAGTTCTGTGTAGACCTAGAACTAGTTCACAGTTTAGGTGATGCCGGTTGCTTCACCGAGAACAAGCTGTTGGCAGGTAGAGGATGTGGTGAAGTCTCCACCACGGGAACGTGGGATTCCTATTCACCTGACCAAGCATGATGATCGTGTTGAACAGGAACCAAGACGGTGCACAGTTCAGTGATTCAGACACTGGTGCATAAACCGTCTTACTACTTTAGATAATCTGTCCTTAAACCTTAAGGACCATATTCACTGGGCCAACCAGTTGTGTGGTGCTTTGATGTGCCAACATGTGCGGACCTTCCTTAGTCCAATACCACGGTATGTTGGGTTACCCGGCTGACGCTTGAGTGACATGTAACCCCTACAGGTTATCCGACGTCCAGTGTTGGATGGGCGCGTTTTGATGAGTCAATCTGTCCACACAGTTAACCCAGGCCTGGTGGTTGTCAGTATGACTGACGATGTTCTGGTTGCTAGGCATAGCACCGAAAGGTGTATGGTGTTATAGATGACAAGTCATCAATTCCTAGTCAGATGATCGATCGGGATCTGACGGTGCTCCCCACCGCCCGAGTCGCATCATGGCACCAGTAATAGGAGGGACTAAGGATTATCGAAGTATAGTAGAGAACAGGGTTACGAGGGAGTAACATAAGTTTAGGATCACTAGAGTTCAACTCGCGTCGCACTCTGGGTGGCTACGCGGGTTAATCAGATTAGGGCTGATTAACGGAACTTTCGGCGTGTCACCGGAACAGTTAATCAGGGATCCGGTTGGAGCTAGAGATCCCGAACCCTGAAGGTTCCATCCTGTCATTGCGTATAGGAACTGTTCCCCGACCTAGTTGGATGCGAAGTAGCGCGATGGAGTGCAAGCCCGGAGCCTAAGAACCTAATTCACATGTGTTACGGATCATAGGGGTATTTTGGTAAATACTAAAATATGGCTCAGAATATAGTGAATATGGATTTTAGAATGAGCGGAATAATTCCAGGAGCTCATAGGCGCTGACAGAACTCGATTCCGAGTAGCGCACCTCACTCAGTCTCTCTTTCAGTTTTTCACTTTTCGTGAAGGGCGTTTTCGTCCAGGCTTCACGATAGACATTGGAAATCCCTAACCCCCCCCCCCTCATCCTAATCCTATTAGGGCCGGCCCTAGCTTCCTTGAAGCGATGGGAGACCGGCCCTATAAGTAGAATAGGGAGAGGGAGGGCCGGCCCAATGGTTTTCCCCCTCTCCTCCAAAAATCCGACCCCTCCCAAGCCTCCTCCTTTGTGGTTTCGACCAAGGAAAAGAGAGGACAAAGAAGGGAGAAGAAAGAGGAAGGAAGGAGAAGGAAGAAAAGAGAGAGAAGGAGGAAACCTCGCGGCTCGCCATCGTATTCGCAACGGATTCCTCCGTCGGCTCGTAATCCTTGCACTCAGAGACGGGATTTCGAGGATTCTTCAATTCGCAAAGGACAAGGTGCTATCCGACAGTTTTCCTTACGATTCAAGTACGGTTCTTCATCATTCTATCATATCCGGATCATAGATCCATAAGGTATGATGATTCTAAATACCTAACTAGATGCATGTATGTCTTTCGTAGATCGTAGTATGCCTCTAGGGTATCCGCACATATGCTAAGATCATAGATTTGTATGTAGATTGTTTTATAGAATTAATTGTAATGAAACATACACCGTATGATCTTCGGATCTATCTTTTGCTTCCGCTGCGACTTTGATAAGCGGATCCAAATTCCAACAATTGGTATCCGAGCACGCTTTGGTGTATGTTTCATGCATGAATTCGTGAAAACATCATGTGAATATATGATGGCATATGTTTTCATCGGGGTTCGGCGTAGATCATGCATATGGATTGTGCTATGTATCGTCTTTTTGCAGGTGCCGCACTGAATAGTAATCTGTGATTGCATGCATCCGAGGGTCGGACCCCGGATTTAAATTTTGCATTGATTATTATTGTGCTTGTGGATTTTAAGGCTCTAGATGGGCAAGGGTGGGGGTTGACCATCCTCGGTTCCCTGGCCATGTTTCTAGGATTGTCTTCTTTTCTTTCTAGCGAAATTGTACATGAACGAGCACTTGCTCGGAGCGTGTTAGTTTTTCGATCACAGGAAGAAGGAGATGATGCTTCATCCACGGTTCGGGCAAGCGGTACCATGGTGTGCAAAGACCCAGCGAAAGCGTGCACGTTGGTGATGATGGGGATCTTCGTCAGAGATCGTGCAGAACGGAAGAGCAGAATATCTTGGCTGTGCTATTCATGTTCAGGGGTCGTACCTGGACTTGATTCAGTTTGGATATTTTTCTGTTGATTCTCTTTACTTATTATTTAGAGAATCCCGATGATAATTTTATTATCTTGCTTATGAGTTTGTCTCTAGATCAGGCTTAGGGTTAGTACTAAGCTTATGGATTCATCGGTGTCTCTATATGGTTCTAACACGTGCGAATCCGGTGGCTAGCTAAAAGGAAAGGTGGTAACCGCCCTCGTGATAGTTCAGGTAGCCAAGTACTATGTACCGAGATAGACGCAATGTTAGATTTGTTTAAAGATAATTAACTAATGTCTCCATAAGAAGTATGATAACCCTAGTGGGATACCCTTTTCCCACGTGGTCCTAGCGACCAAGTTAGGTTAGGATTTCACTGTGTGATACCCGTTTCTAGATGACGTTTGATGGTAGTATGAACTCATCATGATTTGGTTATGCCAACATTAGGTTGGGGTCCGGCGGAGGTTGTCGGACGTCCCTATTTGGCCAACATCGAAACCTGTAATAAGATGAGATCTACTATGACATCAGGCATCAAATTGTGAACGAGGCATTATCGTAGTGGGAGTCCTTTCCACGTTGACCTTAGGCTAGGCTTCAGATCTTAGGATTATGGGCAAACTTGTGAAGTATCGGGATCCTTGGAATCTATGTAATGTGATCCTTGTAAGAAAGGCGAAAGCTGAGTATTCAAGGTAGGGACTGATATTTTCCGAGGATACTAATGCTTTGTGGGAGGTTTTGTAATCCTAGTGGGAGCACGGTAGACCAGGGTCTAAGTCTAGGAGGTCGTGACCGTTCTAGATATGCATAAAATCTCATAAAGAAGGGATGTGTAAGAGGTTCCCTCCAAAGAGGAGCCCCTGGCCTCCACAATCAACCGGCTAAGGGTCTGGGTGGGAGGTACGCAGTTCGATATTCCCACCGGGTGAGAGCTGTGTTTCCTTCCATGCTGGTTTGCCTAGTGGTTTTCTTCGGGACATGGAGAATGCCGGTGGCAGTAGGTGACGGTTTTTTCCTACACCGTGGGAGCCTATGAACCCCCCTACCGACACGACCTAGATTTGTGGAAAGCATTTGAAAGCTTGTGTGAAGCCGCCGTTGTTGCGCACACGGGTCACATTAAGCTGGCCAAAAGAAGACTGGGAGGTCTTTCAGTTTACCATGGGTAATTCTGATGAAGACTGGGTCGTAAAAACCCCGTTGGCAGAAGCGGTTGCATGCTCTCACCGAGATGCTGTCTCCAATTCAAGGCCGATAGTCTCAGTGCTCGAGCCCAGGGAATTTAGATTCCTGGATATCTCTACTTGAGGTAGTAAAGACATAGCGGCTGGAGTAAACATTATCTATTTCTAAATTCTATGAAATAGATTGTAGTAAACCCTAATTTTGCTTTGAACCATTATTTACAGAAATCATGACCAAGCTCGACCCCCTTGCCTCCATACTTAATGATAACAAACTTACGGGACCAAACTACGAGGACTGGAAGCGTAACCTGATGCTCATCCTAAGGGTTGACAAACACACAATTGCCCTAAATACCCCTCAACCGGCCATGCCGGGACCAAGTGCAACTGAGGCCCAATTAAAGAAATGGAAACATTGGCTAGATGCTGATGAGATGTGCAAGTGCTACATAGTGGCATCCTTACAGACCGTCCTTCAGAAGCAAGTCGAAGACATGGCCTTTGCTTCAGACATGATACTCTACCTAAAGAAAATGTTCGAGGGTCGTAGTCGGGTAACTCGTTACCTGACCATCAAGAAATTGGTGTCCACGAAGATGCCAGAGAGGACTTTAGTTCGGGATCATATGCTGAAATTGTTTAGCTATGTAAATGAGCTTGGTTCATTCGATGTCATCTTGGATGCAGAGATCCACACTGACATTTTTCTCGCATCTCTGTCAGGAGCGTTTGAGAGCTTCGTTATCAACTTTAACCTTAACTGGTTGGAGATGTCTAACACAGAGCTCCTAGCGGCGCTCCAGGCGGCAGAGGACGGGATGAAGGTAGGAGCCCAATCCCTGAATATAGAGCGGAATTCTTCTCTGAAAGCCAAAGGCAAGTTTCAGAAAAGAAAGTCTAAGAAGTCCGTGAAGATGGGCCAGGTGCAGTTGCAGGTTCCTAAGCAGAATGGTCTGGCGAAGCCCAAAGAAAAATATTTTCGATGCGGCAAGAAGGGGCACTGGAAGGGCGACTATCACACGGCTCCCAAGAAGGCTGAGACATGTATATCTCAAATCCACATAGTGGAATCCCTTGTAGCATCCAGATGTTCTCTAGTTTCATGGATTGTGGATTCTGGTTCCACTAACCATGCTTGCAATAATTTGCAGGGGTTCAAGGAGACAAGAAAACTGGGTGATGGGGAGATGATCCTAAGCATGGGAACTGAGGCCGTGGCAGAGGCTGAAGCAGGTGGAGATGTCGTCTTGAGTTCCTTGATGGAAGAAGTTTATTACTTAGAGACATACTTTATGTACCGTCCTTGAGATGAAACTTAATTTCTGTTTCCTTATTGAATAATGAAGGTTTTTCAGTTTTATTTGATGCTTCTGGTGTGTCAATTAAATTGAATGGTTCCTTTGTTTGTAAAGGAAAAATACAGAATGGTCTCTATGTAATTAACTCTAATCATAAGCAGGACAACATAACTGAAGCTTGTGTGGTTAATTCATCTAAAAGAAAAAATCCCTCAGATAATCCAACACTCCTTTGGCATCTAAGGCTTGGACATATAGCCTCAGACAGGATTCATAGGTTGGTTAAGGTAGGACTCTTAAGTCCAGATGTTTCAGAAAGCCTACCGATGTGTCAGTCTTGCCTGGAAGGCAAGATGACTAAAAAATCTTTCCGAGCCAAAGGTAGCAGATCTAAGGAGGTATTAGAGTTGGTACACACTGATGCATGTGGGCCCATAAGTGTCCGTGCCATAGGAGGCTTCAAGTATTTCATCACCTTCACGGATAATTACTTGAGGTTTGGATACATATACCTAATGCAGCGGAAGTCTGAATCCTTTGATAAGTTCAAGGAGTTCAGAGCTGAAGCAGAAAAGCAGACGGGTAAAAGTATCAAGTCTCTTCGATTGGATCGAGGAGGCGAATACCTATCGGATGAATTTATTGGGTACCTGCGTGAGCATGGGATCATATCCCAGTTGACTGTACCAGGGACACCACAACAAAACGATGTATCTGAGAGGAGAAACCGAACTTTGTTAGACATGGTTCGGACTATGATGAGTTATGCAATATTGCCACCTAATTTTTGGGGATATGCCCTAGAGATGATAGCATATACTTTGAACTTTGTTCCATCAAAGTCAGTACCCCTAACTCCTTGGGAGCTGTGGTTGAAACGAAAGCCAACCCTACATCACTTTAGGATTTGGGGTTGTCCAGCACATGTGCGGAAGGACAAGCGAAATAAGATGGAGTCAAAAACTAAGGTATGTCTGTTCGTTGGGTATCCAAAAGAGACAAAGGGTGGTTTATTTTATGATCCTAAGGATAGAAAGGTTATCGTCTCGACGAACACCATATTCCTGGAGCATGATTATTTAATAGACCATAAGCCCACCAGTAAAGTAGTTCTTGAAGAATTGCTTGGTACTGATGGGAGTACGCAGACAACAAACGTAGTGGGAGCCGATGCCACTAAGATAAATGATACTGTAGAATTGACTCCTATGGAACCACCGCAAGCTCGTCGTAGTGGGAGGACCATAAGTGCTCCTGATAGATACATTGGAACAGCCTTTATGGTAGATCCAGAGTTTCAGGAGGATGATCCTCTGAACTATGATGAAGCGATGGTATCCTCTGACCATGCAGCATGGCAGGAAGCCATGGAGGCAGAACTGACATCGATGTCCCAAAATTCGGTCTGGATACTTGTAACACCACCTCACAACATTAAACATGTTGGGTGTAAGTGGATGTACAAAAGGAAAAGAGGTCCGGATAGAACCGTTGAGACTTACAAAGCTAGACTAGTCGCTAAGTATTATACCCAGCGAGAAGGGATCGACTATGACGAAACCTTTTCGCCAGTGGCTATGCTTAAGTCTATCCGGATCCTCTTGTCCATTGCAGTTGTTCAAGGATCAGGGTCCTAAGACTCCTGAGGAGAGGGCAGAGATGCAGAAGATACTTTATGCTTCGGCTGTAGGGAGTCTGATGTATGCTATGCAGTGCACGAGAGAAGATATATGCTATGCAGTAGGCATGATGGGCAGGTATCAATCAAATCTGGGTCCAGGGCACTGGACTGCTGTGAAAAGTATACTCAAGTATCTCCGTAGAATGAGAGATTATGAGTTAGTTTACTCTTCACAGGAACTGACGCCGATTGGGTATACGGATTCTAACTTTGTGTGAGATCCGGAATCCAGGAGATCGACGTCAGGGTTTGTATTTTCATTAGGAGGAGGAGCTGTCAGTTGGAGGAGCGTGAAGAAGGGATGCATCGCGGATTCGACGACAGAGGCTGAGTACGTTGCGGCATGCGAAGCAGCTAAGGAGGCGGTGTGGCTCAAGAAGTTCCTCACAGACTTAGGATGCGTACCGGGAGCTTAAGATCCTATTGTCCTTTACTGTGATAATAGTAAAGCGGTAGCACAATCCAAGGTGCCAAGATATCACCAGAAGAGCAAGCATATCGAGCGGAAATACTATATTATCCGGGACTTACAGAAGCGAGGGGAGGTTGCAGTAACTCAGATGGCGTCTGCAAATAACATAGCGGACCCTTTCACAAAGGTGTTACCGACTAAGGCTTTTGAGAAGCACGTGGTTGCCATGGGAGTTAAGACTATTGTTCTTCGCTAGGCCAAGTGGGAGATTGTTGTAGCTCGTGTGTCCTTAGCCGTGGAATTTCTGTATTAACATTAATAAAGATGACTTTGGTTATTGCTTTAATTAGAATACTACTCTAGTGTATGATAATACTCATATAATAAAAGGACCCTAGGAACACAGTAGGCCACTGAGGCGCATGGAGGATCCATGCTTGGGAGACTCAGTGAACCAGTTCTGTGTAGACCTAGAGCTAGTTCACAGCTTAGGTGATGCCGGTCGCTTCACCGAGAACAAGCTGTTGGCAGGTAGAGGATGTGGTGAAGTCTCCACCACGGGAACATGGGATTCCCATTCACCTGACCAAGCACGATGATCGTGTTGAACAGGAACCAAGATGGTGCACAGTTCAGTGATTCAGACACTGGTGTATAAACCGTCTTACTACTATAGATAATCTGTCCTTAACCCTGAGGAACCATATTCACTGGGCCAACCAGCTACGTGGTGCTTTGATATGCTAACGTGTGCGGACCTTCCATAGTCCAATACCACGGTACGTTGGGTTACCCGGCTGGCGCTTGAGTGACATGTAATCCCTACATGTTATCCGACGTCCAGTGTTGGATGGGTGCGTTTTGATGAGTCAATCTGTCCACATAGTTAACCCAGGCCTGGTGGTTGTCAGTATGAATGACGATGTTCCGGTTGCTAGGCATAGCACCGGAAGGTGTGTGGTGTTATAGATGACAAGTCATCAATTCCTAGTCAGATGATCGATCGGGATCTGACGGTGCTCCTCATCGCCCGAGTCGCATCATGGCACTAGTAATAGAAGGGACTAAGGATTATCGGAGTATAGTAGAGAACATGGTTACGAGGGAGTAACATAAGTTTAGGATCACTAGAGTTCAACTCGCGTCACACTCTGGGTGGCTACGCGGGTTAATCGGATTAGGACTGATTAACGGAACTTTCGGTGTGTCACCGGAACAGTTAATCAGGGATCCGGTTGGAGCTAGAGATCTCGAACCCTGAAGGTTCCACCCTGTCGTTGTGTATAGGAATTGTTTCCCGACCTAGTTGGATACGTTGGATGCGAAGTAGCGCGATGGAGCGCAAGCCCGGAGCCTAAGAACCTAATTCACATAAGTTACGGGCCGTAGGGGTATTTTGGTAAATACTAAAATATGGCTCAGAACATATTGAATATGGATCTTAGAATGAGCGAAATAATTCCAGGAGCTCATAGGCGCTGACGGAACTCGATTCCGAGTAGCGCACCTCACTCAATCTCTCTTTCAGTTTTCCACTTTTCGTGAAGGTCGTTTTCGTCCAGGCTTCATGATAGACATTGGAAATCCCTAAACCCCCCCTAATCCTATTAGGGCCGGCCCTAGCTTCCTTGAAGCCATGGGAGACTGGCCCTATAAGTAGAATAGGGAGAGGGAGGGCCGACCCTATGGTTTTTCCCCTCTCCTCCAAAAATCCGACCCCTCCCAAGCCTCCTCCTTTGTGGTTTCGGCCAAGGAAAAGAGAGGAAGAAGAAGGGAGAAGAAAGAGGAAGGAAGGAGAAGGAAGAAAAGAGAAAGAGAAGGAGGAAACCTCACGGCTCGCCATCGTCTTCGCAACGGATTCCTCCGTCGGCTCGTAATCCTTGCACTCAGAGACGAGATTTCGAGGATTCTTCAATTCGCAAAGGACAAGGTGCTATCCGACAGTTTCCCTTACGATTCAAGTGCGGTTCTTCAGCGTTCCATCATCTCCGAATCATAGATCCATAAGGTATGATGGTTCTAAACACCTAACTAGATGCATGTATGTCTTCCGTAGATCGTAGTATACCTCTAGGGTGTCCGCACATATGCTAAGATCATAGATTTGCATATAGATTGTTTTGTAGAATTAATTGTAATGAAACATACACCGTATGATCTTCGGATCTATCTTTTGCTTCCGCTGCGACTCTGATAAGTGGATCCAAATTCCAACAGATGATGGGGTGATGCCGACTTTGATCTTCTTCTCCGGCCTTTGCTTTTACCATCTTCGAAGTTGATAACGATTGTTGGAGACGACGGGGTAATGCCGACTCTGGACCTTCTTCTCCAACCTTTCTTCTTTATGCAAGAAGTTGAAGCTTTGTTGAAGATGACAGGGTGATGTCGACTTCGATCTTCTTCTCAAGCCTTTGCTTGTGGCGCCTTCGGAGTTATGAAGATTGTTGGAGACGACAGGGTGATGCCGACTCCAAGCCTTCTTCTCTAAGCTTTCTTCTTCGTGCAAGGAATTGAAGCTTTGATCTTCTTGTGTAAGGTTGATGCAGAGCACCAGTCCGAGCCGTGACATGATGCCAGCTGGAGGTGCCACCATTGGACAACGATTGGAGCCGCCATCCGAGAAGATCATGGGCTGTTATGACTGGATAGTTTAGTTAGATTAATTAAATCCGGTTTTAATTTTGAATAAATGTAAATCTTGATTTATAAGGGATGTTCTATCTGCACTTATGATTTTAGGTTATTTAAGGAGATCTATCTCCTATTGTTAGGGGGTTGGTGAATGAAAATTATTTGTCTAAAACCTCTAGGGTATCAAATGTCAGAAGCTTTATCGACCGTTCATTTTAACCGTTAGTTTGAATAGCATATTTGATATACTTAGAGGTTATAAAATTTGATGACTTTTTGGTGAGGATGATCAACTTGTCATAGAAAGCATCC
This sequence comes from Chamaelirium japonicum, assembly GCA_947650365.1. Taxonomy (NCBI): domain Eukaryota; kingdom Viridiplantae; phylum Streptophyta; class Magnoliopsida; order Liliales; family Melanthiaceae; genus Chamaelirium; species Chamaelirium japonicum. The sequence continues at coordinate 9,726,661 of OX393557.1, forward strand.
CCACCAAGCTTCATGAAATTCTAAAACCCCTAGGATAGGTAAAAGGCGACGTGTACTTGCATAAGTAAGATTCCATAAGTAAGAGTATCCCTCCCATATATATATATATATATATATATATATATATATATATATATATATATATATATATATATATATATATATATATATATATATATATATATATATATATATATATATATATATATATATATATATATATATATATATATATATATATATATATATATATATATATATATATAGATAGTAGTGATAAATTGCGGCCGGGGTTAGTGTGCGTGCGACCGGTCGGGAAGTGTATGGACCGTCCGATCAACTGATCCAATGATCGGGATTCACCCCCCCAACCGACCACAGCTGTTACTGTGGCGGGCACAGTAACAACGATTTCGGTGGGGGGTTAAACCCCGACCGTTCGATCGTCGTTAATCGAACGGCCCAAATCCTTTCCGCCCCGATTTTGGTGGTCCGGATGAACCCCGGCCGTCCGATCGGCTTGAATCGAACGACCCAAATCCTTTCCGCCCAATTAAAAATTGTAACCGTTCGATCTAATGATCGAACGGATGAGATCCCATGGAAACAATCGAATAGGATAAAAAGTAATGATTACTATTATTACTTTTTGTCCTATTCGATTGTTTCCCATGGGATCTCATCCGTTCGATCATTCGATCGAACTATTACATCTTTTAACCGTGCGGAAAGAATTTTGGCCGTTTCATTTACACCGATCGGACGGTCGGGGTTCAACCCCCCCCACCGAAATCGTTGTTACTGTGCCTGCCATAGTAACAGCTGCGGTCGGTGGGGGGTTTGAATCCCGATCATTGGATCAGTTGATCGGACGGTCCATACACTCCTCGGTCGGCCGCACGAAAGTCGCAGACTAACCCCGGCCGCAATGTATCACTACTATATATATATATATATATATATATATATATATATATATATATATATATATATATATATATATATATATATATATATATATATATATATATATATATATATATATATATATATATATATATATATATATATATATATATATATAGGGGAGGGATACTCTTACTCATGGCCTCTTACTCATATAGTTTACCTATGATTCGGGCCGTCCATTAGATCCCGACGTACGGTTCGGATTAGATGGGGAGTTAAATCAATGGTGTCTGCATTAAATGCGGACTTTTAATACGGGCATTTAATGCAGACACCATTGCTTTAACTCCCCATCTAATCTGAACCGTACGTCGGGATCTAATGGACGGCCCGGATCATAGGTAAATATATGAGTAAGAGGCCATGAGTAAGTGTATCCCTCCCCATATATATATATATATATATATATATATATATATATATATGTATATATATATATATATATGTATATATATATATATATATATGTATATATATATATATATATATATATATGTATATATATATATATATATATATGGGGGCTGCTATGCTGCGGCATGCGGTGCGTGCGGCATCGCACCGCAGCCGTGTGATGCACTGCTGCGTGCATCACACGGCTGCGATGCGATGCCGCACGCACCGCATGCCGCATTCAAGCAAATCCCTATATATATATATATATATATATATATATATATATATATATATATATATATATATATATATATATATATATATATATATATATATGTGTGTGTGTATGTTCCTTGGGTTTTTCGGGTTGGTCATACCACCGACCATGATTGGCCAAATTCGAATTCGGGCAAAAACAATTATCCATGCTCGTCCAAATTCGTAAATATTGTTGCCCA